>CM047810.1:30667435-31182388 GCA_026214975.1 Gentiana macrophylla | reverse complement strand
GAGTTCAAATTCGTGTTTTTTCTCTGGTAACGAGTTGTCCTTGAAGAAAAAAGGTTTTTCTCGATAGCAGTGGACATCGCCGGAAATTTGTGTTTTCCCTTTATAACGAGTAGAAATTTGTGTTTTATCTTTGGTAACGAGTTCGAATTCATGTTTTCTTCATATTAACGAGTTCAAATTCGTGTTTTTCTCTGGTAGCGAGTTGTCCTTGAAGAAAAAAGGTTTTTCTCACGATAGCAGTGGACATCGCCGGAAATTTGTGTTTTCCCTTTATAGCGAGTAGAAATTTGTGTTTTATCTTTAGTATGAGTTCGAATTCATGTTTTCTTCATATTAATGCGAGTTCAAATTCGTGTTTTTCTCACAGTAGCGAGTTGTCCTTGAAGAAAAAAGGTTTTTCTCACGATAGCAGTGGACATCGCCGGAAATTTGTGTTTTCCCTTTATAACGAGTAGAAATTTGTGTTTTATCTTTGGTAATGAGTTCGAATTCATGTTTTCTTCATATTAACGAGTTCAAATTCGTGTTTTTCTCACAGTAGCGAGTTGTCCTTGAAGAAAAAAAAGGTTTTTCTCACGATAGCGAGTGGACATCGCGGAAATTTGTGTTTTCCCTTTATAGCAGTAGAAATTTGTGTTTTATCTTTGGTATGAGTTCGAATTCATGTTTTCTTCATATTAACGAGTTCAAATTCGTGTTTTTCTCTGGTAACGAGTTGTCCTTGAAGAAAAAAAGGTTTTTCTCACGATAATGAGTGGACATCGCGGAAATTTGTGTTTTCCTTTTTAACGAGTAGAAATTTGTGTTTTATCTTTTAGTAACGAGTTCGAATTCATGTTTTCTTCATATTACTTGAGTTCAAATTCGTGTTTTTCTCTGGTAGAGTTGTCCTTGAAGAAAAAAGGTTTTTCTCACGATAGCAGTGGACATCGCCGGAAATTTGTGTTTCCCTTTATAGCGAGTAGAAATTTGTGTTTTATCTTTGGTAACGGGGAGTTCGAATTCATGTTTTCTTCATATTAACGAGTTCAAATTCGTGTTTTTCTCTGGTAACGAGTTGTCCTTGAAGAAAAAAAGGTTTTTCTCGATATGAGTGGACATCGCGGAAATTTGTGTTTTCCCTTTATAGCGAGTAGAAATTTGTGTTTTATCTTTGGTATGAGTTCGAATTCATGTTTTCTTCATATTAACGAGTTCAAATTCGTGTTTTTCTCAGTAGCGAGTTGTCCTTGAAGAAAAAAAAGTTTTTCTCGATAGCAGTGGACATCGCCGGAAATTTGTGTTTTCCCTTTATATGAGTAGAAATTTGTGTTTTATCTTTGGTATGAGTTCGAATTCATGTTTTCTTCATATTAACGAGTTCAAATTCGTGTTTTTCACAGTAGCGAGTTGTCCCTTGAAGAAAAAAGGTTTTTCTCGATAGCAGTGGACATCGCCGGAAATTTGTGTTTTCCCCTTTATATGAGTAGAAATTTGTGTTTTATCTTTGAGTAGCGAGTTCGAATTCATGTTTTCTTCATATTAACGAGTTCAAATTCGTTTTTTTCTCTGGTAACGAGTTGTCCTTGAAGAAAAAAAGGTTTTTTCTCGATAGCAGTGGACATCGCGGAAATTTGTGTTTTCCCTTTATACTTGAGTAGAAATTTGTGTTTTATCTTTGGTATGAGTTCGAATTCATGTTTTCTTCATATTAACGAGTTCAAATTCGTGTTTTTCTCACAGTAGCGAGTTGTCCTTGAAGAAAAAAGGTTTTTCTCACGATAGCAGTGGACATCGCCGGAAATTTGTGTTTTCCCTTTATAGCGAGTAGAAATTTGTGTTTTATCTTTAGTAGCGAGTTCGAATTCATGTTTTCTTCATATTAACGAGTTCAAATTCGTGTTTTTTCTCTGGTAACGAGTTGTCCTTGAAGAAAAAAGGTTTTTTCTCGATAGCGAGTGGACATCGCGGAAATTTGTGTTTTCCCTTTATAGCGAGTAGAAATTTGTGTTTTATCTTTAGTATGAGTTGAATTCATGTTTTCTTCATATTAACGAGTTCAAATTCGTGTTTTTCTCACAGTAGCGAGTTGTCCTTGAAGAAAAAAAGGTTTTTTTCTCGATAGCAGTGGACATCGCGCGGAAATTTGTGTTTTCCCTTTATAGCGAGTAGAAATTTGTGTTTTATCTTTAGTAGCGAGTTCGAATTCATGTTTTCTTCATATTAACGAGTTCAAATTCGTGTTTTTCTCACAGTAGCGAGTTGTCCTTGAAGAAAAAAGGGTTTTTCTCGATAGCAGTGGACATCGCCGGAAATTTGTGTTTTCCCTTTATACTTGAGTAGAAATTTGTGTTTTATCTTTAGTATGAGTTCGAATTCATGTTTTCTTCATATTAACGAGTTCAAATTCGTGTTTTCTCTGGTAGCGAGTTGTCCTTGAAGAAAAAAGGTTTTTCTCGACGATAGCAGTGGACATCGCGGAAATTTGTGTTTCCCCTTTATAGCGAGTAGAAATTTGTGTTTTATCTTTGGTAGCGAGTTCGAATTCATGTTTTTTCTTCATATTAACGAGTTCAAATTCGTGTTTTTCTCACAGTAGCGAGTTGTCCTTGAAGAAAAAAAGGTTTTTCTCACGATAGCTTGAGTGGACATCGCGCGGAAATTTGTGTTTTCCCTTTATAGCGAGTAGAAATTTGTGTTTTATCTTTGGTAGCGAGTTCGAATTCATGTTTTCTTCATATTAACGAGTTCAAATTCGTGTTTTTCTCACAGTAACGAGTTGTCCTTGAAGAAAAAAGGTTTTTTCTCGATACTTGAGTGGACATCGCGGAAATTTGTGTTTTCCCTTTATACTTGAGTAGAAATTTGTGTTTTATCTTTGGTATGAGTTCGAATTCATGTTTTCTTCATATTACGAGTTCGAGTTCAAATTCGTGTTTTTCTCACAGTAGCGAGTTGTCCTTGAAGAAAAAAGGTTTTTCTCACGATAGCGAGTGGACATCGCCGGAAATTTGTGTTTTCCCTTTATAGCAGTAGAAATTTGTGTTTTATCTTTGGTATGAGTTTGAATTCATGTTTTCTTCATATTAACGAGTTCAAATTCGTGTTTTCTCACAGTAGCGAGTTGTCCTTGAAGAAAAAAAAAGGTTTTTCTCGATATGAGTGGACATCGCGGAAATTGTGTGTTTCCCTTTATAGCAGTAGAAATTTGTGTTTTATCTTTGTAGTAGCGAGTTCGAATTCATGTTTTCTTCATATTAACGAGTTCAAATTCGTGTTTTTCTCTGGTAGCGAGTTGTCCTTGAAGAAAAAAAGTTTTTTCACGATAGCGAGTGGACATCGCGCGGAAATTTGTGTTTTCCCTTTATATGAGTAGAAATTTGTGTTTTATCTTTAGTATGAGTTTGAATTCATGTTTTCTTCATATTAACGAGTTCAAATTCAGTGTTTTTCTCACAGTAGCGAGTTGTCCTTGAAGAAAAAAAGTTTTTTTCACGATAGCAGTGGACATCGCGGAAATTTGTGTTTTCCCTTTATATGAGTAGAAATTTGTGTTTTATCTTTGGTATGAGTTGAATTCATGTTTTCTTCATATTAACGAGTTCAAATTCGTGTTTTTCTCTGGTAGCGAGTTGTCCTTGAAGAAAAAAAAGTTTTCTCTCGATAGCGAGTGGACATCGCGGAAATTTGTGTTTTCCCTTTATAGCGAGTAGAAATTTGTGTTTTATCTTTTAGTATGAGTTCGAATTCATGTTTTCTTCATATTAACGAGTTCAAATTCGTGTTTTTCTCTGGTAGCGAGTTGTCCTTGAAGAAAAAAGGTTTTTCTCACGATAGCAGTGGACATCGCCGGAAATTTGTGTTTTCCCTTTATAGCGAGTAGAAATTTGTGTTTTATCTTTAGTACGAGTTCGAATTCATGTTTTCTTCATATTAACGAGTTCAAATTCGTGTTTTTTCTCACAGTAGCGAGTTGTCCTTGAAGAAAAAAAGGTTTTTCTCACGATAGCAGTGGACATCGCGGAAATTTGTGTTTTCCCTTTATAGCGAGTAGAAATTTGTGTTTTATCTTTAGTATGAGTTCGAATTCATGTTTTCTTCATATTAACGAGTTCAAATTCGTGTTTTTTCTCTGTAACGAGTTGTCCTTGAAGAAAAAAGGTTTTTCTCACGATAGCAGTGGACATCGCGGAAATTTGTGTTTTCCCTTTATAGCAGTAGAAATTTGTGTTTTATCTTTGGTATGAGTTTGAATTCATGTTTTCTTCATATTAACGAGTTCAAATTCGTGTGTTTTCTCTGGTAACGAGTTGTCCTTGAAGAAAAAAAAGTTTTTTTTCTCGATAGCAGTGGACATCGCGGAAATTTGTGTTTTCCCTTTATATGAGTAGAAATTTGTGTTTTATCTTTGGTATGAGTTCGAATTCATGTTTTCTTCATATTAACGAGTTCAAATTCGTGTTTTTCTCTGGTAGCGAGTTGTCCTTGAAGAAAAAAAGGTTTTTCTCGATATGAGTGGACATCGCGGAAATTTGTGTTTTCCCCTTTATAGCGAGTAGAAATTTGTGTTTTATCTTTAGTATGAGTTCGAATTCATGTTTTCTTCATATTAACGAGTTCAAATTCGTGTTTTTCTCACGGTAACGAGTTGTCCTTGAAGAAAAAAGTTTTTCTCACGATATGAGTGGACATCGCGGAAATTTGTGTTTTCCCTTTATAGCAGTAGAAATTTGTGTTTTATCTTTAGTATGAGTTCGAATTCATGTTTTCTTCATATTAACGAGTTCAAATTCGTGTTTTTCTCTGGTAGCGAGTTGTCCTTGAAGAAAAAAGGTTTTTCTCACGATAGCAGTGGACATCGCCGGAAATTTGTGTTTTCCCTTTATACTTGAGTAGAAATTTGTGTTTTATCTTTTTAGTATGAGTTCGAATTCATGTTTTCTTCATATTGCGAGTTCAAATTCGTGTTTTTCTCTCAGTAACGAGTTGTCCTTGAAGAAAAAAGTTTTTCTCGATAGCGAGTGGACATCGCCGGAAATTTGTGTTTTCCCTTTATAATGAGTAGAAATTTGTGTTTTATCTTTAGTAGCGAGTTCGAATTCATGTTTTCTTCATATTAACGAGTTCAAATTCGTGTTTTCTCTCAGTAGCGAGTTGTCCTTGAAGAAAAAAGGTTTTTCTCACGATAGCAGTGGACATCGCCGGAAATTTGTGTTTTCCCTTTATAACGAGTAGAAATTTGTGTTTTATCTTTGGTATGAGTTCGAATTCATGTTTTCTTCATATTAACGAGTTCAAATTCGTGTTTTTCTCACAGTAACGAGTTGTCCTTGAAGAAAAAAAGGTTTTTCTCACGATAGCAGTGGACATCGCGGAAATTTGTGTTTTCCTTTATAGCAGTAGAAATTTGTGTTTTATCTTTGGTAGCGAGTTGAATTCATGTTTTCTTCATATTAACGAGTTCAAATTCGTGTTTTCTCTGGTAACGAGTTGTCCTTGAAGAAAAAAAAGGTTTTTCTCACGATAGCAGTGGACATCGCGGAAATTTGTGTTTTCCCTTTATAGCAGTAGAAATTTGTGTTTTATCTTTAGTAGCGAGTTTGAATTCATGTTTTCTTCATATTAACGAGTTCAAATTCGTGTTTTTCTCTAGTAACGAGTTGTCCTTGAAGAAAAAAGGTTTTCTCACGATAGCAGTGGACATCGCGGAAATTTGTTTTCCCTTTATAGCGAGTAGAAATTTGTGTTTTATCTTTGGTATGAGTTCGAATTCATGTTTTCTTCATATTAACGAGTTCAAATTCGTGTTTTCTCACAGTAGCGAGTTGTCCTTGAAGAAAAAAAGTTTTTCTCACGATAGCAGTGGACATCGCGGAAATTTGTGTTTTCCCTTTATATGAGTAGAAATTTGTGTTTTATCTTTGGTAACGAGTTCGAATTCATGTTTTCTTCATATTAACGAGTTCAAATTCGTGTTTTTCTCACAGTAACGAGTTGTCCTTGAAGAAAAAAGGTTTTTCTCGATAGCAGTGGACATCGCGGAAATTTGTGTTTTTCCTTTATAGCGAGTAGAAATTTGTGTTTTATCTTTGGTAGCGAGTTCGAATTCATGTTTTCTTCATATTAACGAGTTCAAATTCGTGTTTTTCTCACAGTAACGAGTTGTCCTTGAAGAAAAAAAAGTTTTTCTCACGATAATGAGTGGACATCGCGGAAATTTGTGTTTTCCCTTTATAGCGAGTAGAAATTTGTGTTTTATCTTTGGTATGAGTTCGAATTCATGTTTTCTTCATATTAACGAGTTCAAATTCGTGTTTTTCTCACAGTAACGAGTTGTCCTTGAAGAAAAAAGGTTTTTCTCTCGATAGCAGTGGACATCGCGGAAATTTGTGTTTTCCCTTTATAGAGTAGAAATTTGTGTTTTATCTTTGGTATGAGTTCGAATTCATGTTTTCTTCATATTAACGAGTTCAAATTCGTGTTTTTCTCTCACAGTAACGAGTTGTCCTTGAAGAAAAAAGGTTTTTCTCACGATAGCAGTGGACATCGCGGAAATTTGTGTTTTCCCTTTATATGAGTAGAAATTTGTGTTTTATCTTTGGTAGCGAGTTCGAATTCATGTTTTCTTCATATTAACGAGTTCAAATTCGTGTTTTTCTCACAGTAACGAGTTGTCCTTGAAGAAAAAAGGTTTTTCTCACGATAGCAGTGGACATCGCCGGAAATTTGTGTTTTCCCTTTATAGCGAGTAGAAATTTGTGTTTTATCTTTAGTAGCGAGTTCGAATTCATGTTTTCTTCATATTAACGAGTTCAAATTCGTGTTTTTCTCTGGTAACGAGTTGTCCTTGAAAAAAAGGTTTTTTTCTCGATAGCAGTGGACATCGCGGAAATTTGTGTTTTCCCTTTATAGCGAGTAGAAATTTGTGTTTTATCTTTGGTAGCGAGTTCGAATTCATGTTTTCTTCATATTAACGAGTTCAAATTCGTGTTTTCTCACAGTAGCGAGTTGTCCTTGAAGAAAAAAAGGTTTTTCTCGATAGCAGTGGACATCGCGGAAATTTGTGTTTTCCCTTTATAGCGAGTAGAAATTTGTGTTTTATCTTTAGTAACGAGTTCGAATTCATGTTTTCTTCATATTAACGAGTTCAAATTCGTGTTTTTCTCACAGTAACGAGTTGTCCTTGAAGAAAAAAGTTTTTTTTCTCACGATAGCAGTGGACATCGCCGGAAATTTGTGTTTTCCCTTTATAGCGAGTAGAAATTTGTGTTTTATCTTTGGTAGCGAGTTCGAATTCATGTTTTCTTCATATTAACGAGTTCAAATTCGTGTTTTTCTCTGGTAACGAGTTGTCCTTGAAGAAAAAAGGGTTTTTCTCACGATAGCAGTGGACATCGCGGAAATTTGTGTTTTCCTTTATATGAGTAGAAATTTGTGTTTTATCTTTGGTAGCGAGTTCGAATTCATGTTTTCTTCATATTAACGAGTTCAAATTCGTGTTTTTCTCACAGTAACGAGTTGTCCTTGAAGAAAAAAGTTTTTTTCACGATAGCAGTGGACATCGCTGGAAATTTGTGTTTCCCCTTTATAACGAGTAGAAATTTGTGTTTTATCTTTGGTAACGAGTTCGAATTCATGTTTTCTTCATATTAACGAGTTCAAATTCGTGTTTTTCTCTGGTAACGAGTTGTCCTTGAAGAAAAAAGGTTTTTCTCGATAGCAGTGGACATCGCGGAAATTTGTGTTTTCCCTTTATAGCGAGTAGAAATTTGTGTTTTATCTTTTGGTATGAGTTCGAATTCATGTTTTCTTCATATTAACGAGTTCAAATTCGTGTTTTTCTCACAGTAACGAGTTGTCCTTGAAGAAAAAAGGTTTTTCTCACGATAGCAGTGGACATCGCGGAAATTTGTGTTTTCCCTTTATAGCGAGTAGAAATTTGTGTTTTATCTTTGGTAACGAGTTCGAATTCATGTTTTCTTCATATTAACGAGTTCAAATTCGTGTTTTTTCTCACAGTAACGAGTTGTCCTTGAAGAAAAAAGGTTTTTCTCACGATAGCAGTGGACATCGCGGAAATTTGTGTTTTCCCTTTATAGCGAGTAGAAATTTGTGTTTTATCTTTGGTAGCGAGTTCGAATTCATGTTTTCTTCATATTAACGAGTTCAAATTCGTGTTTTTCTCTGGTAGCGAGTTGTCCTTGAAGAAAAAAGGTTTTTTTCACGATAGCGAGTGGACATCGCGGAAATTTGTGTTTTCCCTTTATATGAGTAGAAATTTGTGTTTTATCTTTTAGTAACGAGTTCGAATTCATGTTTTCTTCATATTAACGAGTTCAAATTCGTGTTTTTCTCTGGTAGCGAGAGTTGTCCTTGAAGAAAAAAGGTTTTTCTCGATAGCAGTGGACATCGCCGGAAATTTGTGTTTTCCCTTTATAGCGAGTAGAAATTTGTGTTTTATCTTTGGTAGCGAGTTCGAATTCATGTTTTCTTCATATTAACGAGTTCAAATTCGTGTTTTTCTCACAGTAACGAGTTGTCCTTGAAGAAAAAAAAGGTTTTTCTCACGATAGCAGTGGACATCGCCGGAAATTTGTGTTTTCCCTTTATAGCGAGTAGAAATTTGTGTTTTATCTTTGTATGAGTTCGAATTCATGTTTTCTTCATATTGCGAGTTCAAATTCGTGTTTTTCTCTGGTAACGAGTTGTCCTTGAAGAAAAAAGTTTTTTTCACGATACGAGTGGACATCGCCGGAAATTTGTGTTTTCCCTTTATATGAGTAGAAATTTGTGTTTTATCTTTAGTAGTGAGTTCGAATTCATGTTTTCTTCATATTAACGAGTTCAAATTCGTGTTTTTCTCTGGTAGCGAGTTGTCCTTGAAGAAAAAAAGTTTTTCTCACGATAATGAGTGGACATCGCGGAAATTTGTGTTTTCCTTTATATGAGTAGAAATTTGTGTTTTATCTTTGGTATGAGTTCGAATTCATGTTTTCTTCATATTAACGAGTTCAAATTCGTGTTTTTCTCTGGTAACGAGTTGTCCTTGAAGAAAAAAGGTTTTTTCACGATAGCAGTGGACATCGCGGAAATTTGTGTTTTCCCTTTATAGCGAGTAGAAATTTGTGTTTTATCTTTGGTATGAGTTCGAATTCATGTTTTCTTCATATTAACGAGTTCAAATTCGTGTTTTTCTCTGGTAACGAGTTGTCCTTGAAGAAAAAAGGTTTTTCTCACGATAGCAGTGGACATCGCCGGAAATTTGTGTTTTCCCTTTATATGAGTAGAAATTTGTGTTTTATCTTTGGTAACGAGTTCGAATTCATGTTTTCTTCATATTAACGAGTTCAAATTCGTGTTTTTCTCTGGTAACGAGTTGTCCTTGAAGAAAAAAAGGTTTTTCTCATGATAACGAGTGGACATCGCCGGAAATTTGTGTTTTCCCTTTATAACGAGTAGAAATTTGTGTTTTATCTTTGGTAACGAGTTCGAATTCATGTTTTCTTCATATTATTGAGTTCAAATTCGTGTTTTTCTCTGGTAACGAGTTGTCCTTGAAGAAAAAAAGGTTTTTCTCGATAGCAGTGGACATCGCCGGAAATTTGTGTTTTCCCTTTATAACGAGTAGAAATTTGTGTTTTATCTTTAGTAACGAGTTCGAATTCATGTTTTCTTCATATTAACGAGTTCAAATTCGTGTTTTTCTCTGGTAACGAGTTGTCCTTGAAGAAAAAAGGTTTTTCTCACGATAGCAGTGGACATCGCCGGAAATTTGTGTTTTCCCTTTATACGAGTAGAAATTTGTGTTTTATCTTTGGTAACGAGTTCGAATTCATGTTTTCTTCATATTAACGAGTTCAAATTCGTGTTTTTCTGTGGTAACGAGTTGTCCTTGAAGAAAAAAGGTTTTTCTCGACGATAGCAGTGGACATCGCGGAAATTTGTGTTTTCCCTTTATAGCAGTAGAAATTTGTGTTTTATCTTTGTACGAGTTCGAATTCATGTTTTCTTCATATTAACGAGTTCAAATTCGTGTTTTTTCTCTGGTAACGAGTTGTCCTTGAAGAAAAAAAAGGTTTTTCTCGATAGCAGTGGACATCGCGGAAATTTGTGTTTTCCTTTATAGCGAGTAGAAATTTGTGTTTTATCTTTGGTAACGAGTTCGAATTCATGTTTTCTTCATATTAACGAGTTCAAATTCGTGTTTTTCTCACAGTAACGAGTTGTCCTTGAAGAAAAAAGGTTTTTCTCACGATAGCAGTGGACATCGCCGGAAATTTGTGTTTTCCCTTTATAACGAGTAGAAATTTGTGTTTTATCTTTAGTAACGAGTTCGAATTCATGTTTTCTTCATATTAACGAGTTCAAATTCGTGTTTTTCTCTGGTAGCGAGTTGTCCTTGAAGAAAAAAGGTTTTTCTCACGATAGCAGTGGACATCGCGGAAATTTGTGTTTTCCCTTTATAACGAGTAGAAATTTGTGTTTTATCTTTAGTAACGAGTTCGAATTCATGTTTTCTTCATATTAACGAGTTCAAATTTGTGTTTTTCTCTGGTAACGAGTTGTCCTTGAAGAAAAATAGGTTTTTCTCATGATAACGAGTGGACATCGCCGGAAATTTGTGTTTTCCCTTTATAACGAGTAGAAATTTGTGTTTTATCTTTGGTAACGAGTTCGAATTCATGTTTTCTTCATATTAACGAGTTCAAATTCGTGTTTTTCTCTGGTAACGAGTTGTCCTTGAAGAAAAAAGGCGGTAGCTACGGCTCGATTGACTTCACCTCCACGTGTGACGTTTGCACGGGGTCCGGCAAGGGTGAGCCATCCGAAGAGCCACTACGGCTCAGCGGAGCTCCCTAGTCTTGACCCGTCCGACGGCCACATATGTTCCAACAAATAGGTCGGGTGGGCTAGCCCACATAACCGACACCATTCAGGCCTATGATTTATTGTTCCTTAATGTAACGTCAAGTCTAAAAACGTGATCAGTAAACCCACCATTTTTTCAAAATATTGAGTGGGAGCGGGAGAGGCGACAGCCGACCCCACAGCCTCTACTATTGACTCAAGCACCGTGAGAGAATGGTGACGCGTAGTGCCGGCTTTGATTTCGGCCCCCTAAGGAAGGCCTTCACCGCTATCAAAATTCAAGGCTTGGTCTCCGAAAGGATAGGATTTTGGGTACTCGCCGGGTCACTGACCGACCCTAAGGCGGCGCACTCGGGGTCTACCTAAAAATCAAAGCAGAGAGAGTCACACTTATAAAGGGTATTTTGGTAATACCTTGGCTGAAAAAGGAAAGGTGATTGACGATCACAAATGAGATGTTCGATTCTCAATCTGATCTTCAATATTAATCGAAACCTCTTTGACCTACCCTAAGGCGGCACTGAGGTATTAGATTAAATCCTTGGAACGGTAGGATAGACTATAAGTACTTAGTTTATAGTTCTAAAATTTATTAGTAGTGTATGATTTGGATTTATTCTGTCAATTTTATTTACAACTGTTATACATATCTCTCTAAGGTGCTAGACTGCTAGTGTAAAATTGACTAGTAATGACTTCGTTAAAAAGTGGTAAGTAACTAGAACGTTGTACTTATTAATCGTTCATTAATTTTTCGGAAGAGATATTTTGAGCGTTCAGAACTTATGTGACATAAATAAGGATGTCACTGTTGTCAATCTTGTTGAACGAGAGATGACTGTAGTCAGTTAGAAAGATGATTGGGACGATAAAATTCTTCTAGTGAATTTTAATTGTGTAGTGTCTACACGAGAAATTTTCTAATAAAAAATTGGAGAATCATAAATTAAAGTGTCGCTAGTTAGACGGTATTTGGAACCGATAAACTAGTGGGAGCTTCTGTCTTATGTTTTTCTAATTTATTAGAAAATTAGTCCCACTGGGTAACACTTTCATTAGACATGCCACAGTTCCCGAGTAGTGTCTACTCAAACGAACTGCTAGTTCAAGACTATTTCCTTTTAAGGAAAGTTAAGAATGGGAAATAATGTCTATAAGTGTTAATCATCTTAACTAAAGTTTTGAGGCTAAACCGAAACATTAAATAAAGAAAGTATAGGATAAGGAAAGTGATTTCGGATCACTAACCAATGAATCCTTAGCAACTTTCTTAACCGAGTAACTTGACTTGGTAGCTTAGTTCTTTGGAAGAACAAGGAAGCTGTGCATTAACGATTAATAGAGTAACAACGGGCAGTAATTTCAGCTAGAATAGTGAGAGTGATATAAGGAAATGAATTTCAGATTCTATCCTTGAATAACACATAAAAATTTATTTTTCTGTTTACAGATTCGTTGAAACAAATGGATTCACTTTCAACTCGATATATTGTTGCCTCATAGAAAGTGAATATGACATTTGTAGTACGAATCCGAGACTCGGACTTTGTTTGATAAAGTCAGAACCACTAAGAAATGCTGAAAAGGTATATGTAACACGTCTTAAACTATTATAGGCAAGCGGTTTCTCAGTATTAAGATAAACGATTCTTCAAAATCTATTAATTAGTGCATATATCCTAGAGATAAGACCTAACGACTGGCTAAGGGTGATTCCTATCTCCCAGTCTCGGAACACTGTCTCAAAGGAACAATGACTAAGCTTCATTTCTATTAGAAAAGGGTAATAGATCTGAAGAAGTGACGTAGCTTGTTCACAATGACCTTCGGGGTCTAGTGAAAGATACAAGCTAATGGGAGCTTTTGAGTGGTGACATTTTGTCTGATAACTACTCGAAACACGATTTAGTTTATCGAAAGAATACGAGGAGAGTCTCTGTTTTAGCGAGAGAATAGAGTATTCCATGCTCGAGAAATAGGCTATCGCATAGTCTTGGGGTGATGCTCGGCCTGCCTCCTAGTGGAATGTTTCTCACCGAGGAAGAAACCATAGACTTGCCCTATATAGTTATTGATGTGCTACAATACACTGCTGAACTCGATTAAGATAATTGGTTGCAAAATAACGGTTAACATTATTATGTAAACCGAGAAGTCTACCTAGAAGATGCTAGTGAATTTATGGATAAGGAGTGAATTCGGTTCACACCACTTCCATAAATGTAGGCATTTAGAATTTAATGCTTGAAGGTAGGACTGTAGATTTTGCGCATACGTTCAGACTTTGACTGTTCGTGAAATGCCTTAATGAGATGAGTTAAGGTTGGTTATAAGGTTCTTGAGATCAGAAAGTGACAGTTGAACTGTCACAAGGCTTCTGATAGAATCTATAAGTAACAGCCTTAAACCTTGGAGTACGGTTACCCAAAGGTAGTTACTATCTGATTTAATCAGACCATGTCCAACATCGGTTGTTGGTGGTTACACTGATAAATACTACAAGATCAGAATGTCAATCCACCCAAAACGCAATGGGAGTATGGTTTAACCGTTGACCCATTATGGTTTTGTGGACTTTACAGTCTGTTGGGGTGATCGATAAACTATGGCTCTTAGTGGACTGTATAGGATTTTGATCATAGAGGTTGGTTTGAAAGCCTTAACCCTGTGAATGGAGTTTAGGTACTCCAGTTCGGTTCAGCCTCTTGTAGAACCGCGCTCAGTGGGAGCAATTGGATCTACACGGAAAAGTGTCGAATGAATAGGGAAGTTTAAACTTTCAGCACAAAGCTGAGTGGTATAGGGGTGATTCCCTGACAAGTAGAGAGTTAACCAGACCTTGAACTCTCTCACCACTCAGTCTTGCTAGATTTCGTTAGAAAGCAGAAAATATGGGTGATTCCCTGAGACTTTCTTGCCGAAAAACGGAGTCTGGATTCATTCGGAACATAAGGGTCTTGGTTAGAACAAACGGCAGGATGACTGCCGGGGCTTATATCCTTTTGTGGAATTAAGAGAACCTCTCGATCTTTTAAAGTCACATGTTTTAAAATATGTGGACTTGACCAAAATATTGATAAGTCTTTTGTAGACTGGATATCAATATTGGTAAAGTAGTAGTATTAGTGTTCATGAATGATAACACTGAAACGGTTGGAAACAACATGGGTGTGCTATCTGAAGTCGGAAACTGACACGCCAAGATTCTCTAGATGAGAGAATTGGACTATATTCTAAGAATCTAATTCGGTCAAATTCACGAGAATGAGTCATTGGCTATCCCACCTATCTTATTGAATAAGATGATCATGCATATACGTATGCAACATTCATCGAGAGTAGTCCTACCCTACCTCTCAGGAATGATTCTCTAAATCTTCGGATAAAGAGAAAATGGGATAGATGATCAGGGTCAATCAGGTTATAATATACTTGACCACCATAAACCAATACTAGCAATAGGACTAGGCCCATCGTAGTATAGCTATAGTGAATTAAGGTCGATCCCACAGGGAACCAATTATGGGTCATTTCATATATAAACAATTAATTATACATGTCAAGGACATAAAGGCGGTCTACGACCAACATAGAATAAGAAAAGGTAAAGGACTCGACTCGACACTACGTAATTAACCTCCCCAATTATAGTCTTTATCGTTTGGACCTAGATAATTTATATAATAAACTGAACTTATTAACTGTCAATCCGTTTGTATCTATCTTAGATTGGCTACGGGAGTCATCCTCTTTAACTTGACTTAGCACCGGTAGGTCACTAGATCACTGTGGTATTGTTACGTGACTTCGCCTTTTGGTGCCTCCATCTCATATAACTCACACGCTTACGACTCTAAGGATGCCGATATTAACCGTACACCTCGTCCAGGCAACATTCCTATGGTTAGGCGTACTTCCTAAACGATTACTCAAGCTCTCGTCCAACTAGCAATTACCAAGTTATAGTCTCATGCTAATCTACGACGTATGTATAATCAGGTGCTAGCAATCCCCAAATATAAACCTACCTGAATAACTTATTTGAGCGTCCGAAGATCAATTCATAAGCCTACCTAAGAGTTTTATATTGGTATTTCCTTTTTACACATTTTAATTAAACTAAGCGAGTAACGTAGCCGTAGCCATACCTACTGAGATGATAAATTCTATTAAGTTAATCTAACCATAAAGACGTGGCTATCTAACGGATGAACAGGGGGCTCGGTCGACCGAATACAGACACTCGGTCGACCGAATGGTCCTTTCCTCCAGATTACATCCCTGAACGTATCTCTCAGCGTTTCATCATACACAACGGATTAAACAGTAATTCGTAAAGCATTCATATAAACTAACACAGATACGCATTAATTAAGCAATACAGATTCATGAATAAATACTAAGTCTATGACGTAGGTTATGGGATCCCCATAGACAAGGTATCGCCACATCCCTAACGTCATAGCCTAGATCTACATCATCTAGCTATGATTTAACTAACTCAAACAATAAAGCATAATTGGGAGGGATTAATTACTTAAAAGAAAGAAACAGAAAATAAAGGCTTACATAATTTGCAGCCCTTAAACTCTGGAAACCCTCAAATTATTCTACATTGCTACAAGATATGAAGAGTATTCTAAGAGTGAATGAATTATTGAATGAATGGATGCTTTACAATTTCTCGAAGCTGCTGCTTATATAGAAGGTTTTGCCGACTTAGGGAGGTTCTAGAAGATAGGCACGACAAAATTCCTAAACCGCCCCGAAGCTGACACTCGGTCAACCGAGAGCTGACACTCGGTCGACCGAAGCACTAGGCTCGGTCGACCGAACCTAAACTTGGCATATTTAACACGTTTTCTTCGTTTAGCTTGTTCCCCACTGCACGCTTGCATGTTGATCCGATTAATCTCTCATTAATGCTCCTATTTCCTTCTTTCCTTATCTTGAGATAATTGATTGAATGACACTAATCTTCTCGATTTGTAATGATCTGTAAAATCAACATTAATCGCACAGTAAATCGGATTTTAATAATGAAAACGGCTAAATACCAAATATCATATTAATAATCACTTAACATTAAATAATAAATATAAACATGTGATTTAATATGAAATATATATTATTAATCTCGATTTAAGGTCAACGTTGATGACTTTTACGGGTTTAATTTGACCGTCATCAACTACCCCCCACTTAGACTTTGATTGTCCCGAACAAAGCATCAATAAGTCATTTCCCAAGACAACATTTCCCATGGTCAGGTCATACTTACGCAAGAAACTCAAGTCAACTCATACTAGTCATGCTCATAAGATATCCATTATTCACTACTCACTGTGAATCGAAGTGATGTGTGCATGTGCATTTAGTTTTATATATTCGTGGCAAGATTAGAGTTTATGCTAACTTCGCAATCTCAACCTACCAACCTCAGCATTCATACTTCTTATGCCTCGCAATGGTTAGAGCACTAGAGCAATAAGCAAGAGCGTATCTATAGGGATTTTGGACTTGGAGACCGAGTACTACTCAAAGCCTCTTAAAGAATTGAATATTTTTTCATATCTTCATATTTTTCAAATACTATCAATCTCAAGGAAGAAAACTTTTTAAAGTATCCCCCTATCTTAGATCATGCATAGCATTGAATATTACCACAAGCGCGGGGCTACTTTGGTAATGTTACTACAAGCCCAGTGTCTAACATTTTGCTAAAACACAGGTACGTCTCAAGCTTATTACTCCGCTTTTGTTGGCAAGAAGATAAGAATACATCAGCCAATAAGTATTGACACTAAGTCTACATAACCAATCATCTATGCAATGTACACATAATTTCTTCAGTTATAATGATTTGCGCGGTATACTCGATTCACTGATTGAGTAATTGAATAATAAATAACTACTTGCAAAAACGGGCATGAATATCCTTAAATTTACTTAACATAAGTATAAAATGATCACGTTCTCATGAAACTTGGTTCCTTTCCTATCAATTCTTAGCTAGGAACTCACAATTCTAAGGGTACGAGATACATAATATGGTATTTATTCAAATTTTCAATTTTTCAATTTTTCTACCGTTTCATTCAAATTTCAATCATAACATAGCTAAGTCTCCTACCCCCCAATTAAACATGGCATTGTCCTCAATGACAAAAATAAATGAGAAGTTAAGAAAAAGACTTAGCTCTGGAAACGGCTCTCAAGTAAAGGAACAATATCAGAGTAAATTTCAGCACGTCGTGGAGAGACAGACACGTTATGTATAAGCAAACAAACTCCACGAAACCGTCAAATACCATGTCTATGGAAGTTATAAAATAATGTGGCAGTAATGAGGTATAAATACCTAAAAACAGTTTAATCCACTTTATTTTATACAACCAATGACAAGGGAAAAGAAAAATACTAAATAGAAAGAAAAATAAACAAGCAACTAAAGATGGTGGTCTTCATCTACAACCTCCACCGCCTAAATATTCTTAAAACCAGGTGGAGAAGACAAAGATCAAAAAGCAGAACCCCATGTGGGAAAACACGAGGTGGACTGGCTCACTATGTAATCAGTCCATTATAAAAGAGAAACTTGGTAAGGTATAACAGATGCAATGCGACCTATAGGCTAAAGATAAAATTGAATACTTAGCGCAGAAACTTCCCGCTTGCATTGGATATCAACAACTTAGGGAGATGTAGCTACTTCTCGAAATTACTAATAACCCAATGTATCACGTAAAAGTCATAACCGTCATCAACAAGGTCGGATCGGTGCGATAGTTCAGAACAAAACTTATCAGCTAAAAATGCCGGAATAGACGGAAAAAATGTGAAATATAAAACTTCCGGTAGAAAGATAAGTTGTACTTTGATCGAACCAAAAACCTTTAAAAACTAGCTAGGGGCAGAGCTAGACTACCCCAACTAGGATCATGAAAATCTAAAAGATAAAGGATAATCATTAAAACATAGCAATATTTCAAATTCCGCAACACAAAGATATTTTGTAAACAAAATGGAGGTTGAGAGTCTGATGGGTTTAGAAAAAGATACACATAAAGATGGTACAAAAAGATGAAGGGTGGGTAAGAAATTGTGTTTTGGGTGGGTTTAAAATTGTTTAAGGGAATGGGTTTGGGAGGGAGAGTGAAACAGATGGAAAGAAAGAGAGGTGATGAAAGAATGGTTAGAAATGTGAACTGTTGGGGTAGATTGGTGAGAGGATCGAAAAGTTTTAAGGTGAAAAAGTGTAAAGGGAAAGATAAGGATAGTTGCAGAACGAATTGCACAACACTTTGGATTTTCACTTGGATCACAATTCTAAAAGGTTTTGGAAATTGACCAAAATTGTTCTTGTTTGCACCAATCATTCTCTGTTATATTTTCAATAATTCTCAAGTTCTCTTAATGCTTCCATCTTAAGGTTGTTTGCTAAATTTCCTTTTCTTTAGCAATTTCTCGACTCTCCTAAGAAACTCTAATTCACGTGGCCTATCTTGAGTAAAAAAGTTTTGCACATCCTTAGCTCAATGGCCATCGGAACATGGCAAAATAAAAAACCTCAACATATGTCACGTTACTCTTATTTGACTCAAAGAAAACAAAACCTAAAATCCTAAAAAGAAATCCTAAGGGTTTTAAAGAAGTAGTTCTGAGTTTAGAGTCCTCAGCTCGACTTTCCAAAAGTATCCTTGTCAGTCATTATTCTTGGATCGCCAGACCTTGACCCTCTGAGCATTATATGAGGTGGGCTTGTCGATTTTGTGGATTAATACTTTTCCTTTGGTTGTGAGACCTAGGAAACGACATTTATCCATACCATTTATCCAAAGCTCTTACCTCGGCTCTCGTTTTAGGAATTAGTGAATTCTAAGAAACTCGGTTAAAATTATGGTTACTAATTACGGTTTTGGCCTTGACAATAAGAAACAATGAATCAAAGTACTCCGAATAAGGTCGGTTATGTAGGCAAGCCTATGCCGTCTTATTCGTTGGAACATATGTGATGATTCAGGCCAATCCGTCCAAGATAAGCCCCGTTTAGCCCGAAGGCTTATCGGCTATGCTAAGTCTTGTCGAACTCTTCATGTAACGCACATCACACGTGGAGGGAGTTGATTGAGCGAAGCTCGGTTGAACTCGCCCAGCCATGGTTAAACCATTTCGAACCTATGTACAAAGATTCTTTGATTTCTAAATTGTCACCCAAAGCGTAATCTCGTTTTTGTTTAAGGTGGGTTCACCGAGAAGCCATCACCATAAACATCAACGAAAGCAAAAGATGGTGTTCTCTCAAAACTCAACGTCATCTTTAGATTGCGAATGCTTAAACTACACAATTTGTTGCTCCCATGGCCAGTAGAAGCAATTTCATGCATAGGACCATGAGATTTTAATAGAACTACGAGGAACTCTTTATTCACTGCTTCCTTCAACTACTACATGTTTCCCTACACCCTCTAGATGAGACAGATATGGGGCAAAACCTTCGACGCTAATAAAATTAATCTTACAAACCAACTCCGGGCTACGATTCATACTAAGGTTCATGTATAGGCTAACTTACGCTCAAAAAACCAAAAGGTAGTAAAACATAAGAAAAAAAGGTAGTACCTTGCCTTCAACATTGTACCACGAAGAATTTAAGCCTTAAAAGAAAAAAATTCTTTTTCTTTTCGGAGCCATCTTGGTGCTTCAAAGGCGTTGCTTCCATCGCTTTTCCCATCTTAGATTCGTAATTCCGCATGTTGCTGGGTTATTTTCTGAGCGCCCTTGAAAAATTACTGACTCAGATTATTGCTTCCCTGGTTTCTACAAACAAAAGAAAAACAAAACAGACCGTAGACTGATTTTAACATGGTTTCCTATCTGTCGCTATCGGGACTCACGGATTAAACATACTGGGATAAGCAGACACACGAAGTCCCGAGAAAATAGAACCAGTCTCATTTGAGCGAAACCAATTGTATTCTAGATTCGGAATTTTTACACTGAAGAGCATAACCGGAGGACTCAAAAATGTAAAGCAGACTCTAAAGCAGTAAAACTCGACATGAATAAGAAATTATTTATATATAAAATTGACCGTTGGTTCCCGGCAACGGCGCCAAAAACATGATCGGGTCAATCAAAGTTATAATATACTTGACCACCATAAACCAATACTAGCAAGAGGACTAGGCCCATCGTAGTATAGCTATAGTGAATCAAGGTCGATCCCACAGGAACCAATTATGGGTCATTTCATATATAAACAATTAATTATACATGTCAAGGACATAAAAGGCGGTCTACGACCAACATAGAATAAGAAAAGGTAAAGGACTCGACTCGACACTCACGTAATTAACCTCCCCAATTATAGTCTTTATCGTTTGGACCTAGATAATTTATATAATAAAATGACTTATTAACCTGTCGATCCGTTTGTATCTATCTTAGATTGGCTACGGGAGTCATCCTCTTTAACTTGACTTAGCACCGGTAGGTCACTAGATCACTGTGGTATTGTTACGTGACTTCGCCTTTTGGTGCCTCCATCTCATATAACTCACACGCTTACGACTCTAATGATGCCGATATTAACTGTACACCTCGTCCAGGCAACATTCCTATGGTTAGGCGTACTTCCTAAACGATTACTCAAGCTCTCGTCCAACTAGCAATTACCAAGTTATAGTCTCATGCTAATCTACGACGTATGTATAATCAGGTGCTAGCAATCCCCAAATATAAACCTACCTAGAAAACGCTGAACGTCCGAAGATCAATTCAAGAATACCCTAGGCCCATTTCTTTCGTCCGAAGATCAATTCAAGAATACCTAGTCATCCTCTTCCAACTTTTGTCCTTTTTCTTCAGCCAACTTAACTTGGATGCTTCAAGAATACCCTAGGCCCATTTCTTTCGTCCAGTCCACTCCAGATTCGTCCATCATGCTCAGCCCAATATTTCGTATCCTGAAAATCATCAAATAATACACGAAATAATATCGAAACAGGGAAAATAAACTCTAAGTGCAGATTTCTCGACTCCCGAACCCGACGTATGATATTCAACTCAATTGGTTCGTATTTATAGGTCAAAACAACTATTTTTAGCTCGTAATGGATAGAATATTGATGCCGTAGGATAGACTATTTTAACCGTCATCAACTACCCCCCACTAGCCTTCTGCTCGTCCGCGAGCAGAGTATCAAGGCGGAATGTACCTCCAAGAACAATCCCCATTAACTATCACATATTCAATAAAGATTTCCGGCAGAAACATACATTAAGCCACAATCCATAAGCTCCCCATTAATCACTACTTATCATGCATCAATGTGTCGTGTGATGAATCAGTCGTGATAATGCGTTCGTGAGAAGAATCAAGTTGTATTAACCACACAATCTTAACTTGCTTGCACATACACTCGCTCATCTTGCTTTCAGACTTGGTTACACAACATGGTACCGTAATTGGGTCGGGCGGACTCGGGGACTGAGCATCGCTCTTAAGTCCTCGTTTGTTTCTTTTTACGCGAGGGTCGTGCCATTTTTACACGAGTTCGCTTCCCTCACTACCTTTATTGCATATCTATTTTTTCTTTTTTCTTTTTCTCTCTTTTTTTCAATTTTTTTTGGGGCAGATTTCCTCACTTTTTTCTCTTCCTCTCACAAGTCCGTAGGTCCCGGTCACCTTTCGTCATCCAAGTTTCTTTCCTTGTCTTACAACAATTTGTTAAAGTATATAAACAGACAAATAATGATTCCCGGTTAAAACAATTCGTCATCTAACCTTAAACACTTCTCACTCAGATTATGTGCTCAAATATTGATTGCAATGATAAAATAGTAGTTAATAAGTTACTACTTCACGTAACATAACATATGCTCATTCTTCCATACTAAATTGAATATGCTATAGCTCACTTCAAATTGAACTTGGGCTCCTTTTCTACCGACTCCTTACTCAAAAACGTGCAAATAGCAAGCTAAAAACAGTGTTAAATTTTCAAAAATATTCCCTTTTTCGACTACCCGTCTAAGACGCCTTACCCCCCACTATTATAGACATTGTCCTCAATGACTAATAATTAAGAGAAGAAAAAGTACTTAGCTCTGGAAATGTCGGCTGAGTCAAAACGAATCCTGGAGCAAATTTTTTAGCTCCTAGGTCATTCCTCTTCCAAGTTATTGCCTGCTTTCCAAATGCTTCCAATAAGAAAATAAGGTGGCGGTAATTGTGCATACCGGAGGAATGCGCAAAAACAGTTCAAGCCACTTTATTCTGTTATCGGCCTAAGCAACACGCGGAAACTTTTACGAGGGTATCATATGAGAATAGTTAAGGAAAAAACCACATATATCTCTAGTCAGATGACTGAAGATATATGTGCTGAAAAAAACCTTGCGATTGTCATGCTACTTTATTGACTCAAAAATTAAAATAAACAAAGCAATAAATAAGGGTTTAGAAATAGTTCTGAGTTTATAGTCGTCAGCTCGACTGTACTAATAGCACTCTTTCATTCATATTCTGGCTCTTCTAACGCAAAGACTTCCAATTCAGGGTTATAATTGTGCTCTAGGTAATGTTTCAGCCTGTGGCCGTTAACTGTGAAAGTTTGCCCAGAGTGTTCTAGTCTAACTTCACATGCACTTGAATTGAAGACTTTCATGACTACATGTGGTTCATATCATCTAGACTTCAGCTTCCCAGGAAAAAGACGAAGACGCGAGTTGTACACCAGCACCTTATCTCCTACTTGAAATGTGCGGTTCAGAATCTTCTTATCGTGCATGCGTTTCATTCTTTCCTTGTAAATCCTTGCATTCTCATACACTTGAAGTCTAAACTCCTCCAATCTATTCAGCTCTAGCATTCTTTTTTCACCGGCTAGATCCTCATCCATGTTTAGAAATCTCATAGCCCACAGTGCACGGTGCTCGAGTTCTACCGGTAAATGACATGCCTTTCCAAACACTATCATATACGGTGACATCCCTATCGTGGTCCTATAAGCTGTTCTGTATGCCCAAAGAGCGTCATCTAATTTCAAAGACCAATCCTTCCTTGTGGGATTCACAGTCTTCTCTAAGATCCTCTTAATCTCTCTGTTCGTGACTTCTACTTGTCCACTCGTCTGGGGGTGATATGCTGCTGCAATCTTATGTCTAACCCCATATTTTATCATCAACTTCTCAAACAACCTATTACAGAAATGACTCCCTCCGTCACTAATTATGGCTCTGGGCACACCAAACCTCGTCAAAATGTTTTTCTTAAGAAATCTCAGGACAACCCTAGCATCATTAGTCGGTCAAGCCACTGCTTCCACCCATTTGGAAACATAATCAACTGCTACCAGGATGTAACGATTTGATTTTGATGATGTGAATGGCCCAACAAAATCAATTCCCCAAACATCAAATAATTCCACTTCTAAGATACTATACGGTGGCATCTCGTTCCACTTAGAAATATTACCAGTCATTTGGCAGGAATGACAGGATCTTGTAAACTCGTAAGCAGATTTATGAATTGTTGGCCAATAGAATCCACACTGCAAGACATTTGCTGCTGTCTTGTCTGGTCCATAGTGACCTCCAGCTTCTCTAGCATCACACATGTGCAGAATACTTGGAATCTCGTCATCATGGACGCATCTCCTAAGAATGGCATCCGGGCCCAATTTGTATAGGTAGGGATCGTCCCAATGATAATACTTCAGATATGTGAAGAACTTCTTCTTATCTGCATTATTGAATTCTGGTGGTAGGTACTTTCCTGCTAAGTAATTGACAATGTCAGCAAACCAAGGGTATACCTTACCCACTCTTGATGTATGATATCGGGTCTGAGATTCAACCCGAGCTACCACTGAGACGGCAAACAGTTGTTCATCAGGAAAGCTTTCCTTAATCTCGGTTGGTTGCTCTTCTTCTATCAAAGTTAACCTTGACAGGTGATCAGCCACCTGGTTCTCAGATCCATTTTTGTCTTTGATTTCCACATCAAACTCTTGTAAGAGTAGAATCCATCTTAATAATCTCGGCTTGGAGTCTTGCTTGGTTAAAAGGTATTTCAAAGCTGCATGGTCAGTGAATACAGTGACTTTCGATCCTATTAGATAAGGTCAAAACTTGTCAAATGCGAATATGACAGCTAAGAGTTCCTTCTCTGTAGTCGCATAATTCCTCTGGGCACTGTTAAGGGTACGACTGGCGTAATAGATAGGCTTAAAGATTTTATCCTCCCTTTGCCCTAGGGCTGCTCCAACTGCTGTGTCGCTAGCATCACACATAAGCTCAAAAGGTTTATTCCAATCTGGTGCTACTAGAATTGGGGCGGTTATAAGCATTTGCTTCAACATGTTGAATGCTTTCTTGCACTCCTCTCCAAATACGAAAGGTACATCTTTTGCAAGCAATTCCGTCAAAGGTCTAGAAACTTTAGAGAAGTCCTTAATAAACCTCCTATAAAATCCCGCGTGGCCAAGAAAGGCTCGCAACATCTTCAAGTTCGTTGGAGGGGGTAACTTCTCTATCACCTCTATTTTTGCTCTATCAACTTCCATTCCTTTCTTTGAAATCCTATGACCTAACACTATTCCTTTTGTAACCATGAAATGGCATTTTTCCCAGTTAAGTACAAGGTTGGTCTCTTCACATCTCTTCAACACTTTACTCAAATTGTCCAAGCATTTATCAAAGCTGTCTCCAAATACAAAGAAATCATCCATGAAAATCTCTAGGAAATCTTCCACCATGTCCGCAAATAGTGACATCATGCACCTTTGGAATGTTGCTGGTGCATTACATAACCCAAAAGGCATGCGATTGTATGCAAATGTTCCATATGGACATGTGAAAGTTGTTTTCTCACGGTCCTCAGGGGCAATATGGATCTGATATTAACCAGAATATCCATCTAAGAAACAATAAAATGCATGACCGTTTAATCTTTCTAACATCTGATCAATGAATGGTAGGGGAAAATGATCCTTACGAGTTGCATCATTCAGTTTCCTAAAGTCTATACAAACTCGATGTCTAGTAATTAATCTCACAGGGATTAGCTCATCAAACTCATTAGGTTGTACAGTGAATCCTCCTTTCTTGGGCACCACATGAATCAGGCTTACCCACTCACTGTCTGCAATTGGGAAAATGATTCCCATCTCCAACATCTTTATGATCTCTTCCTTAACAACATCCTTCAGTTGTGGTGTCAACCTCCTTTGAGGTTGTGCTACCGCTTTCTTTTCGGGGTCCACAGAGATCTTATGCATGCACACCGATGGGCTTATTCCTCTAATATCTCGCAATTGTCCATCCAAACGCGCCCCTTATGCTCTCTCAATTACTCTTAACAGATTTCTCCTCCTCTAAAGGTGATAATGACGCCAAATCATAAGGGAGAGTTTCATCTTGTAAGTATCGCAATTGCCTTGGTGAGATGGCAAAGGTTTCAATGTTAAGTTCCTTGGTGGCTCTTCTAATGTTGATCTTAACAACTTCCCAGTCAACTGTAAGTCAAAGAACTTGTGCCTTGAAGGTCTATGAATGGTTCCTCCAAAATCCACAGAAGATATATGCTCGATTTCTCGCACTTGACCTTCACTGCACCTAGCCCAGGTTTCCTCGTAACTTTCTTCTTTCTTCAGGAGCAAAGTCTCGGCTACTTCAGGGTCTAGTGCCACTTGTTGATATAATTTTAAAACAAGCTCATCTATGGCATCTAGCATGTAGCATGTAGCATGCTTCACCTTCATCTTTAGCATATCTCATTGAGTTCATAACATTGAACACTACCTTGTCCTCATTCACTCTCTGAATCAGCTCACCCTTATGAACATCTATCAATGTTTTGCTCGTAGCTAGGAAAGGTCTTCCTAAGATCAATGGAACATCATGATTAGATTCCATGTCTAGCACCATAAAGTCTGCAGGGAATACAACTTATCAACTTTTACAAAAACATCTGCCACCACTCCACAAGGTTGCTTCATAGACCTATCTGCTAATTGAAGGGTTATAGATGTCTCATTCAACTCCTTCATGGCTAACTTATGAAAAATGGAGAGTGGCATCAGATTGACACTGGCTCCAAGATCACATGATGCTTTGTTCAGGTATACTCCTCCAATCGTGCAAGGTATGAGGAAGCTCCCAGGATCTTTACACTTAGGAGTCAGTTTGCATTGCAAAACTGCCGAGCATTCCTCGTTAAGGCAAATAGTTTCAAGGTCTAACAATTTCCTCTTGGTAGAGATGGCTTCTTTCAAGAATTTTGCATACTCTGGCATTCCGGCCAGAGCTTCTACCAAAGGTATATTCACTTGCAACTTTTTAAACATCTCTATGAACTTTTTATAACGTGCATCATCATTATCCGGCTTATATTTCCTAGGGGGATATGGTAAAGTAGCAGGATTAATAGTTCTGATTCATGAAGACTTACGTTGTTGATCTTCTTTGCTCGCTCGCTTGTCTCACGCATTTTCACTCCCGATTTACCGGAGTAGTGTCCCGGGTTACCGGCCCCTCTTTTTCTCTAGATTCTGCTGTGTTCTGCTGCTGACTGCTTTCTGATTCTACCTAGATAGTTGGTATAACTGGTCCAGGAAGTTCCTTTCCACTTCTAGTCATGATTGCATTCACGTCCTTCGGATTCTTCTCAGTATTACTTGGCAATCCTCCCGGAGGACGGGCTGACACTTGTTCTGCAATCTGCCCCACTTGGTGCGACAGATTCTGCACTAAGGCTTCTTGATTGGCTAGTATGGTATCATTCTTTTGACAATATGTGGTGAAGTTTGTATTCAGTTCAGTCATGGATTTCGTAAGTTGGTTGACCGTATCAGTCACAGTTGAGCTCATTTTATCCATGACTGCTTCCCAACCACTGGACTTGTTGAATTGAGGCATGAATCCACCAGTTTGTCTCGGTCTCTCTCTACCGTTTGAATCACTTTGTCCAAAACCCCCACTTGGGTCACTCAGTCTAAAACCAGGGTGGTCATGAGAACCTAGGCGATATCCGCCCCTATAAGGATTTCCTGCCTCCCTATATAGTTCACGTCCTCAGTGTTGGTTATTTCAATCTCTTGAACTTTCTCAACCTTGGATATGCGGTCTTGCATGCCATATATCTTTTCATTCATGGCCATTAGCTGGTATAAGATCTTTTGAGAAGTATCTTCTCCAAATACGCCTTCAGCTACTTTGGTGGTTTCCACTTGATGTGTTCCCCATTGACTTGTAAGCGCAATTTGCTCCAATTTCTCTTCAGCTTCTTCAGGTGATAGCAACGCAAAACATCCGTTGCTTGATGCATCAACACTCATTTGTTCACTTGGCCGCAATCCATGATAAAAACTATGCATTCATACGGGCAAAGTGATATCATGATGAGGGCATCTCCTCTGTGCTTCCTTAAATCTTTCCCAAGCTT
The DNA here is from genome assembly GCA_026214975.1 of Gentiana macrophylla. NCBI lineage: Eukaryota > Viridiplantae > Streptophyta > Magnoliopsida > Gentianales > Gentianaceae > Gentiana > Gentiana macrophylla. Next base: position 31,155,090 of record CM047810.1, on the reverse strand, counting down.
CTTCAAAGGTTTTAGTGGGTTTTTGCTTGAAGTTCATAATCTCTTGTCTCATCTGCAGTGACTTCCCAGGTGGGCAGTACTTATTCATGAATTTTTGCCGCAGATCGGTCCAAGTTTGAATCGATCATGGTGCTAGAGACAATAACCATATCTTTGCTTTGTCTTTTAAAGTGAATGGAAACAATTTCAACTTGATATTATCTTCTGGCACTCCTGCTGGCTTAACCGTGCTGACTATTTCCAGAAAATTGGTGACGTGTACACTAGGATATTCGTTCATTACTCCGTGAAATGTAGTGTAATTGGTCACCATTTTTATAACATTCGGTTTAGGGTGAAATACCTCAGCTGCTTACTCAGGCTGAACAATTGCTGGCACAAATTGTTCATTCATTGGCATTGCATAGCTCTGTAGAGTTCTGCTATCTGCTTGTACCACAACTCCTGCTCCATTCTGTCCGTTCTGCGCCATGTTGTTTTCCGTGTCTTCCAAAGGTGGAACCTCTTCTTCCCTCTCGCTGTGATCTCTTTCGTTCGAAACCACGTCGTCCGCCAGCCTAACCAATCTCTCTCGAGTTTCCTTTCTCTTTTGTCTAGCAAACTTTTCAATCTCAGGAATGAATCTCTCGAGTTTGGCTGCTGAACTTCGTGTAACGTACTACAAGACACAAAAAGAAAATAAAAAGGTTAGTAACTTGCCTCGGCGGCGGCTACACTCGCCTGGCCGACTCAAAAATACAGACTCTGACTACTGACTCGACACTGAATGAACAGAAACGATTCTGGAAAAATTGGGTCCCTCAGTTTAACGGAGGTAACCCTCGGTAAACCGGTTGTACCTTTTTTTCCAGATTTTAACAGGACTGACTCTATATCACTCTAGTATTAACAGACTATAAAACAAACTCGATTAAACAGACTCAAATATCTACAACAAAATCAATCTTAAATAAAAAGTATTCTTGACACGAGTCCCCGGCAACGGCGCCAAAAATATTGATCGTGTGCAAGGCACTTACTAGCAATAGGACTAGGTCTATCATAGTAGAGTACTGGCGAGTCAAGGTCGAATCCCACAGAGACTCGTAAGAACGTCTAATTATCAAGATTGAGTTGTCACAATAACGGTCTACGACCAACTATAATATATAGATAGTAGTATTGGTGCCTCAAACTGACAAGATTATGCAAGTTCAATGAAGCAAACTAGAGTTTCTAAGGTATTAGTTCAATTATGAGTAATTAGTTATTCCCCCTACACATGCAACAGTCCTCCCCATTGGTGAATTTATTCGATATTGAGTGTTACCTCGTACCGCAAAACCCGCCTGATACAAATTATCGACATTGACCAAAGACGTTCTGTGGTCCATTCTAGATAATGTCCTAATTAACACTTCACTTGTGGTCCTTCATGTTAGTTTACGATAACATGCAAATAGTTGATCAGGCTACTAACATGTAAATTAAATCTATCGATCAACGTAGCTGGCGCCGATTATCATGAATTAGTAATTTACTAGGTGTTCAGATCTAGCGATATTGACCGTCGCAGATCTAAAGAACGCAACTACTATTTCATGATTTCTTCACCAACGAATCAGATCTATAACACATGAGGTAAAATAAACTAACTACTACATAATTAAACTAAATAAGCAATCAAAACATACTAGACGAATATAACGACGATAGATCTACATCTTGGAAAGGATATAAAATCATACCCTTGAAGACGAGCGTAGATCTCCTTCGGATCTCTCCCTTGGCGGTGACTCCGTCGTCTCTCCGACCAGAACTCAATAAATAAATAACATAAAGAACAAGAACTTTTATTGCATAATTTCCTTGAATAATTTGAGTACATTTGTGTTCTGAGGCGAAGCCTCTTATTTATAGCTATCTAAACCGACTTAGAATCATCTAGTTGGACCCCTCGTCCAAGAAAATGCGTTTCAAAAGATTCTGGACCCTCGGTAAGTCGGCACCGACCATCGGGTTACCGGGGGTACTTTTGTCCTTTTTCTTCAGCTGACTTAACTTGGATGCCTCTAGAATACCCTAGGCCCATTTCTTTCGTCCAGTCCACTCCATATTCGTCCATCATGCTCAGCCCAATATTTCGTATCCTGAAAATCATCAAATAATACACGAAATAATATCAAAACAGGGAAAATAAACGCTAAGTGCAGATTTCTCGACTCACGAACCCGACATATGATATTCAACTCAATTGGTTCGTATTTATAGGTCGAAACAACTATTTTTAGCTCGTAATGGATAGAATATTGATGCCGTAGGACAGACTATTTTAACCGTCATCAATTGTATACGTAGACAACTTGAGATTCAGTTTCTCAAGTGCAGTCTAAACCACCATCAACCCCCTCCGTTTCACGTCTTTTTTAGGGTTCCGCCTTAAACCAGTTGACACTTAGAAGGTTAAGTCCTTAGATTTACAACCCGATGATTTCCAGCATCGTCACAAGACTCAATGAGGACGTGAGTGTTTATATACCTTAGTACAGGCGTGTAAGACACATTCGTAACAAATTTAAGGCATCTAGTAAAGCGCTTGTAGAGAATCCACGAGGGGAGTATACTATTGATTCATATACACACCCGTGAGACTAAGAGGAGAACTCGTGTATGACCAGAGGCTTGTGGTGTCCTTTAAGAGATTATAGAAGCCCTGTGAGAGGCTAGAGTCTATGAGGACCTTGGAGTGCTCGGAAAACCTCGAAAGACATACAGTCTGAAAGATCAAATATTAGACATTTAGAGCCATGGAGTCCTTTATGGAGGCTTACCATTAGAACTGTTGGAAATAAAATTTAAGTTTTGATGATGATTCATCAGTTATTCAATTAGTATTCTTAACCCCATTGATGAAGTGTCATAACTAGCTGTTATAGTGTAAAGCAAAAAGATGTCTAGATATCAATGTATAGGATTTAATAGAGTCTGATATTTGTATAAGTAAATCAGACAAGCACTGTAATAGTCCTAGGATCAGAACTGAGAAAACGAGTAACTGACTTGATGTATGAAAATTGAGTTCACAACTGAAGATTTAGAAACTGACTCAGAGCACACCAACTGAAGAACTGAAGAAGGTAAGTTCGCTGAGGGACACAGACTCAGACTTATCTAGAAGCTAAATAACTGAGGGACACATACTCAGTTATTGAAGAATGAATAACTGAGGCTTCAAACTCAGTTTATGAAGATTAAAGCCGAGACTGTTAAATTAGATTTCAGGCAAGATTGTAATGACCTGAACTGACTCTATAGATCTTGTATGAAGGCCTAAGATACATAAGGACAATGATATCTTGGATAAGTTATATGAGATGGTGTACTCTGATTAAATCAATTATAATTATGTGAAGAATAGAGTACTGAGTTTTTGAAGAAGAGTAAGAACTCAGTTAATGCTCTTAAAGCTGAAAACTGCCTAGATCACAGAGAATCAGTTTTAAACTGAAGTTTTACTGAAAACTGAAGAAAGATCTGACCGTTATAAAGCAAGCTATTTTATTGGACACTCAGAAATGTCAGAAAGGACACTGACATTATTCAGGATAAGCAGGACCACCAACGGATACAAGGATTCAAACTCAAATGTTCAAATTATTCAAACGTTGGAGAAAACCCTATAAATAGGTCACTTCTACCTCAAGAAGAAGTGCGGAGTTCTAAGAATTTATTTATCAAGAAAGGTTCTACTAAGAGGGAAAGTGAATCAAAAGAACTCCTGCTATATACTTTATTGAAAGATCAAGAAATCTTCAAAGTGTTCTCTAACATTCAAAGAAACATCAAGATCAAACACTTGATGAAAAACAGAGCTTGATCATATACATCAAGTTGAAGAAGCTCAAATCATAAGTTGAATCATAGTTATTGATTCAAGTCTCAACTTTGATTTTATCAAAGGTTTTAGGCTGTGAAACACCAAGAAGGTGTGAAGGACTGTTGAGCCGCAGTTAGGAAGACTGTGTTTGTGATGAGCAGGTGAAGAGGCAATACAACCCTCTAAGGACAAGTGGTTCAAGCAGTTGCAGAGCAGCAATTCTACCTGTTCTTTAGTTGCTTAGATAGTGAAGCTAGGGATTAGCCAATGACTATCAGTTTAAGACTTTTTGTAACTGTGCTACCTCAATGAGTTCTAGTGGAATTTTCCTCCGCATCACAGGGGAAGAGTGGACTGACGGGTGTTTGGAACATTTATTATGTTTTGATGATGGCCATACTAGTTGTTATAGCAAGCCTGAAATAAGTTAGAATTCTCTGTATAAGTCTTTACTTAGAGTCTGACATGTTGTATAAGTTGAGTCAGAAAAGTATTGTACTAGTTGGTAGGACGGCTAAGTAAGAACATATATTCGGCAGAGTGAAGCCAGTCAAGTACCAACAGAGAAGCAATGAAGACATTATGGTCTGACTTATAACCAAGGAAGTCTGTGATGACCTTGGATAAGTCTAAGTAATGAAATATATTATCAAATATGGTGTACACTGATCTCACCCAAATCAAGGATCAGTGAAGTACTTTAAAGAATAAGAAAACAACAATGCAGTAAACCGGCAAAGTAAACTGACTTTCGGCTGAGTAAAGACAGAGCAGTGAAGGAAGAACCAAACAGCCAAGTCAGAAGGAATAACTTAAGCGTTCAGGGAACGATCAAGTAAACTTCACTTATGAAGACTTCAAATGATGAAGATCAAGCATTAAATGCACAATCAATTGAGGATCAATCAAGGACGGATTTTCTGATAAACGTTTGGGGAAAAATCGGATCACTGAAATCAAGGAGAATATAATTAAGGGGGAATCAAAAATTAAATCAAGGATTATTCTCCACATTAAATAGCCAACGGACGGAAATTCAAATTAAGGATCATCAAGGCTATAAATAGAAGGCATTGACAGAAAAGAGAAGAATGAACAAGGACAGAAAAGAAAACAAGCAGAAACTCTGTCAAAGTGAAAAGCCTTCCATCTGTACTAAAAAGAAATATCTAGAGATGATGACGGTCGATTTGTACCCATTATTCTGCAATCTTTACCCTTGATTTTGATGTGAAATAACCTTAAGAGAGTAATAATAAGTCATTAAGTGCCTAATTTAGATATACCCCGTGTTACGATTTATTATTATGCATTTTGGTAATTTATCAAGTATTTGGTATTACAAACTATGTTTTTGTATGATAAATATGATGAAAGCGGTATGGACGGACTACGGAGAAGGAATTAAAGATCGAGGACAATGCAGAGCCCAAAGCAGAAGATAGAAGACGGAGCCCGAAGCGGTGAAGGCTCGGTCGACCGAGCCCAAACTATTCGGTCGACCGAGTGGACTTAAAGCCAAAGCAGAGTCCAAAGCATATTACTTAAGTCGGTTAGGGTTTAGGGAATCCGATCCTTAGTCGGTTTCTAAGTCGGTTTTGAGCTCTATATAAACACATTGTCATTAGTATTATGGATACATTCATACATTGATTCAATCATTCATAAAAGAGCACAACAAATTGAGAGTTTTTCAGAAGTTAGTATTACGCAACAATGTAAGCCCTTAATCTTCATGTTTTATTTTCAAGTAATTAATTCTTCCAATTACGTTCTTATCGTTCGAATTGATTAAACATAGCTAGATGATGTGATTCTCGGCTATGACGTTAGGTGGTGGTGACACCTTGTCAATGAGGATCCAATGACCTACGTCATAATCTAGATTTATTCATGACTTTACTTGATTTAATTAATGTGTATCTATGATAGTTTATATAAGTGATGTACGCAATTCTTCGTTTAACTGCTCGTATAAGGAAACACCGAGAGGTTATTTCTAGGATGTAATTAGGGTTGAATTCGTCCGGGTGACCGAGCAAAGTCGTTCGGTCGACCGAGCCCCTTTACTCGGTCGACCGAGCCCTAATTTTGTCAGTTAAGTCTGCCACGTCTTTATGGTGGGTTTAACCTAGTTGAATTTACTTTCTCAGTAGGTATGGCTACGGCTACGTCGCTCGTCAGTTTTTCATTAGCGTATTATTAGGAAATACCAATATAAGACGTCTAGTTCGGCTCATGAACGATCTTTCGGGACTTTCAGCAAGATCTAGATTAGTTTTGTATTAGGGAATTGTCGACACCTAGTCATACATAAATCGTAGATTAACAAGAAACTATACCAAGTAATTGTTAATAGGACGAGGGCTTGAGCGATCGTTTAGGAAGTACGCCTAACCATAGGAATGTTGCCTAAGCGAGGTGTACGGTTAATATCGGCATCCTTAGAGTAATAAGCGTGTGAGTTATATGAGATGGAAACCCAAAAGATGAAGTCACGTAACAATACCACAGTGATCTAGTAATCTAACCGGTGCTAAGTCAAGTTAAGGGGATGACTCCCGTAGCCAATTAAGTATGAATACAGCCAGATTGACAGTTAATGAGTTAAGTTATTTTATATAAGTTGTCGTGGTCCGATCGATAACGTTGGTAATTGGAAGGTTAATTACGTTTGTGTCTTTTAAGTTTGAGTTTGTTTATCTTATTTTGTCTTTTATGTTGGTCTTAGACTGTTGTCCAATAACGAATTAGGTGAGTTAATTATTTAAACCTAGGGTCCACATTTTGATTCCCTGAGGGACCGACCTTGATTCACCATCGCTATGCCATGATGTACCTAGTGCTATTGCTAGTATTTGGTGGTCAAGTAAAATAAATTTACAACCTGATCAGACCGCAATCAAGTTTTTGGCGCCGTTGCCGGGGAATCAATGGCCCAATGATTGTTTAAATAATTATTTTTATCTACTTCGTTCTTTCTTTATTGTTTTTAGTTGAATTATTTATTTTTCTTTTGACGAATTATCTGTACTTGTATGCTATTAAAGGATTAAAGCAGGAATGGGGAAGATATTCGTTCGGTCGACCGAACGTATGCACTCGGTCGACCGAGCCTTTTCCAGCTTTAATTTTATATACACCGAACGTATGCACTCGGTCGACCGAGCCTTTTCCAGCTTTAATTTTATATACAGTGTCGTTTCCCCAGTATTATGTTTCCCCCTGTTTGTAGGTTGTAAGTTTGACAACAGTATGAGCAATCATACTGTTTGTCAATTTACTAATTGTTTATTGTTTTTCAAATATTGCAGATAATTCGACGTAAATCACTCACATAACCTGCTCAAGATCAGCAAAATGTCATCAAATGATTTTATCAAAGGCCAAGAAGAAGTCAAGGTTTTACGAACCAAAACTACACCAAAAAAGCCGTTAACACCAAAGCTCATGGAAAGGATAGAAAAGATGAAAGCGAAAATCTGAGAGGCAAGGAAATCGAGGGAGGCTAAAGAAGCCTATTGGCAAAGAGGTATGTATATATCGAATCCAGAGGAAATTTCTTTGATTCGATTCGACTTTAGATTATGATGATTACATGTCCGAGATAGAATCTGAGTCCGAGGGTAAGCGACTAAGGAGAGCCCTATTGTCATCCTGTTCTAGAGATGAAATATTGGTTAAAGACGAGTCTCGATCGATGCAAAAGTTAGCGTGAGACCAGGAGCTTTTATGGTTGGAGTAACCCTAGAACAAACCCACTTAGGTTTAGCCTTGATTGATTCGGTTCGAGCCTTAATATCTTTCCTAAAAGCCTTTGTGATAGGAATTTCATTTCAACACCCACTAACACCCCGCTCCAAGTTAGATTAGCGGATGGAACTAGGAGAATCATGACCGGGAGATCGAACAACATGATTATTGGTGTGGGGCAATTACGGTTTAAGATAGACATAGTGGTAATGGAAATCGAGGAACATCCTGAATGCCCAATCATTTTGGGGAGATCGTTTATCAACACCGGTAGAGCCTTCATACGGATGACTAGACATGAGATAGTGTTGTTTGATGCCAAGGGTTCTGAGTGTTATGGGATAACAAATCCGAATTTCCCTGCACCGGCAAGTGTGAATGTGTTAGAAGTAGTTGGTTCGGAGAAGCTTGATGCCACTCAAGGTCTAGGAAAGGATGCTGATGATAATGTCGATGATAAAGGTGAGAGGGAAGTCCTTACTATTCTAAGTCGGAATATGTCGATTCACCTGCACCGTACGACCAATATTGAAGTGTAGACCTACCTAAGGATAGGAGGACCAGAGCGAAGAAACAAACTAGGAGAGTTCGTAACAAAAGCTCATCGAAATCAGAGATGAATCCAAAAGTCGGCGCTTGTCTGGATGGTCAATTCGGCTGTCTTTTCATTGGATTAAAATCCAAAGGAAGGGCACTCATAGAAAAGGACGGTAAAACTTTTTCGGTGAAAGCTGGCCGGGTGAAAGCCTGGCAAGTCAAGGGCAGTGTTTAGGAGTGATGATTTTGGAAGTCGAGCTATAGACTCAAAAATTTAGAATTCTTTCGTTTCATTTATTTTATTTTATTTCATCTTTATTTTTAATAAAAGTAACGTAGAATGACGAGAGCTTTTTTATTTTATTTTTGCCGTGTTCCAATGACCATTAGGTTACGGATGTGCAAAAAGTTTTTTTACTCGAATCATTTTAACGTGAAGTAGAGTAGGAAGAGAAATCATTATAAAATGTATTGATGATGAGAATTTGGTGAAAAGATGCTTAGTTTCAAATTTGTATTATTTGGAAAAAGTGAAGATTTATATGTTAATGGATTGTATTTGGATTATTCGATTTTTGAGGTGAGGATTTTTCAAATTTCGACATGATAATTTTGATAGACTTATGTGTTCTAGCTTGAAAATTTCGTGTGTATCAAATTGAGGAGGTCAACTATCATTTATTTTTACACATCCCCATTTTTCATTTCCCAATCCACCTTTTCATTTCCCAATTAATTTATTCCTCCAACAAAACCATTTCACTCCTCAATCCTTACCTTCCTATCTCCACCAATCACCTTCCACCATTTCAATCCTTTCACTTTCCACATCTTTCTATTTAAACTCCTTTTTCTCTTCATCATTTCCACACCACAAAATCTTCATCTTCTCCAAATCCCCAATTTTCTTCTTCTTCTTCTCCCCATTAATTCCCATTTCCAATCTTTCTCATAACTTCCATCCACCCAAGATTGGGAATAGTAATCTAAATGATCCCCTCCAATATCACAAGTTGTGACAGTTCATATCTCTGATCTCTCGAAGGATTATCCGATCCAGTCATCACAGGAAGACTGAACCTCGCAGTGAGAGCTTCCATCGTTTGGTCGACCGAACCTTCGCCGGTCAATCGAGGCCATTCTCTCGGTCGACCGAGAGTTTCATATCGCCGCATCTATCCGTCGGCCGTTGCTCGCTCCGATTCGCAATTATGCCACCAAGACGACGATCCTCCGCACAGTTTGAAGCAGTCAACGATGCCATACCCTTGATCAACGGGGTACCGCAATTCGCTAGCCAAGAGGTATTTTCGGTTTATCGGAATTTCTTCAACAATTCGCCGGTACACCGGGCTCGGGGATTAGATTTGACCAAGCGTGGTCAAGAGTCGCATTCGATCTAGTGGAGTATTATCAGTGGCAAGAGGTTGTTGCGCCACCTGGCCAAGTTAATGTCGACTGGGTAAGAGAGTTTTATTCTTATTTACGCGTGCACCCACACACGAATTTAGTCCAGGTTCGTGGCAAATCCATTGTAATTACTCCGGGGACTCTTAATAATTATTATGGTCTCGATACCCCGGAGGAGGAGCCAGAGTACACAGTGACGTTTGATGAGTCTGATGCATGGTTGGAGGAGGTTGGTGCCCATCTCGGGATAGCATGGACAATAGGGGAAGTTGCTCGCACTTTTGAGGAGCCATACTTTAGGCGGTGGGAAGATAAGTGCTTACATAGGCTTATCCGTTCTAACATTATTCCGGCCAAGCATGTGTCTACAGTTTATTATGCACATGCTACGCTGATGTATTGGTTGAGCAGAGGATGGCCTGTTAATATTGGGGCACTGATGCGTTCTGAGATGACTGCCGATGCCCGCAAGCCTAGACACATGTTGCCTTATGGTTCATTGATCACTTCATTATGTGAGGCGTTTGAGTGCCCGATGCTAAGCGGTGACTCTATGTCAGGCCCATGCCTATCCTATCTTTGGATTCTGTTGCACCACCTCTTGCACAAGCTGATGATCACGGTCCACATGATGACGATGCGCAAGTCCAAGATTTTCCTGAAGCCAATCCCAATGTTTTTCAATTAGCTTTCGTTGATCCGAACGATATACCTTCGGACTAAGCATCTGTGTTAATCTATTAATTTTCTCTTTATCAATGTGTTTTTATTTTTTGATTTCGTGTACCAATAAGTTAAGTCGTGTTGTATGGAGTTCGTTTTGAATTTCCTAATGAATAAAATTTGTCTTATTTAATGTGTTGGATATTTGTGCATTATTTTCACTATAATTAATAAGTATGGGCTTAAATATGTTTAAGGCAATTATTATACCTTTTACTGATCCATTTGATATGATTATATTTTTCTGGACTAACCTCAGAACTTGAGTTCCAAGTTTTTGTTAAAGATGTATGTTGCAGAGGTTGCATTTTATTGCAGATTGGTAATCTGTATTTTGTGCATTAAAATTCTCCGGAGTTCATCAAGACTTGTTCAACTTCCGCACTTATTCCAGAGCTAAGTTCCTTGTTCTTATTTTTATACATTGAGGACAATGCATAGTTTAAGTGGGGGTATGAGTCACTTAGCTCATTTAGCATACTTGAATAAGTTTGTATATCAAATGATGAGTAAATTTAAAACTTTTACACTTACAATCACACTTATCTTTTGTGAATTCCGAATTTTGTATTTAATAAGGTAGGAACCATATTTCGTTAAGACGTGGTCATGTTATACTCTTGCGATATAATTTCAAGAAGCTTAAAGATATTCATATTATAAGTTGCAAGTAGTTATTTATTATTCGATTACTCAAAATATGAATCAACGTTTACCACGCTTATCAAAAATGGAAATATATGTGTACAAAGTGCATAGATAATGGGTTGTGCTCGCTTGGTAATCAATACTTATCGTCGATGTATTCTTAATCTTCTAGCTACAAAAGCGGAATAATAAGCTTGAGATGTATCCGTGTTTTACCAATGAGCTAAACACTGGCTTGTAGTCAATTACCAAAGTAGCCTTGCGCTTGTGGTAATATTCATTGCTATATTTGATCTAAGATGGGGATACTTTAAAAGTTTTCTTCCTTGAGATTTGTAGTATTTGAAAAATGTGAAGAATTGAAAAATTCAACTCTTAAGAGGCTTTGAGTAGTACTCGGTCTCCAAGTCCAAAAACCGTATAGATATATTCTTGCTTATTGTTCTAGTGCTTTACCCATTGCGAGGCTTAAGCAGATGAATGCTGATGATGGTGAGACTTGAGAATTCAAAGTTGGCATAACCATTAATCATGCCACATTTATAAAACCAATGCATGTGCACACATCACTTCGATTCATACCGAGTAGTGAATAATGGATATCTTATTAGCGTATATAGTATGAGTTGATTCGGGTTTCTTGTGTGAGTATGGTGTGACCACTGGAAAATGATCATATGGGGAATAACTTGTTAATACTTTGATCGGGACGATCAAAGGCTAAGTGAAGCGATTGATGACGGTCGATTTGTACCCATTATTCGCAATCTTTACCCTTGATTTTGATGTGAAATAACCTTAAGAGAGTAATAATAAGTCATTAAGTGCCTAATTTAGATATACCCCATGTTACGATTTATTATTATGCATTTGGTAATTTATCAAGTATTTGGTATTACAAACTATGTTTTTGTATGATAAATACAAATGAGCAAAGTATGGACGGACTACGGAGAAGGAATTAAAGATCCAGGACAATGCAGAGCCCAAACAGAAGATAGAAGACGGAGCCCGCCAGAAAGTGAAAGGCTCGGTCGAGCCGAAGCGATGAAGGCTCGGTCGACCGAGCCAACTATTCGGTCGACCGAGTGGACTTAAAGCCCAAGCAGAGTCCAAACATATTACTTAAGTCGGTTAGGGTTTAGGAATCCGATCCTTAGTCGGTTTCTAAGTCGGTTTTGAGCTCTATATAAACACATTGTCATTAGTATTATGGATACATTCATACATTGATTCAATCATTCATAAAAGAGCACAACAAATTGAGAGTTTTTCAACAAGTTAGAATTTGCAACAATGTAAGCCCTTAATCTTCATGTTTTATTTTCAAGTAATTAATTCTTCCAATTACGTTCTTATCGTTCGAATTGATTAAACATAGCTAGATGATGTGATTCTCGGCTATGACGTTAGGTGGTGGTGACACCTTGTCAATGAGGATCCCATGACCTACGTCATAATCTAGATTTATTCATGACTTTACTTGATTTAATTAATGTGTATCTATGATAGTTTAAATAAGTGATGTACGAATTGCTGTTTAATCTGTTCTGTATAAGGAAACACTGAGAGGTTATTTCTAGGATTAATTAGGGTTGAATTCGTCCGGGTGACCGAGCAAAGTCGTTCGGTCGACCGAGCCCCTTTACTCGGTCGATCGAGCCGTAATTTTGTCGATTAAGTCCGCCACGTCTTTATGGTGGGTTTAACCTAGTTGAATTTACTTTCTCGGTAGGTATGGCTACGGCCACGTCGCTCGTCGATTTTTCATTAGCGTATTATTAGGAAATACCAATATAAGACGTCTAGTTCGGCTCATGAACGATCTTTCGGGACTTTCAGCAAGATCTAGATTAGTTTTGTATTAGGGAATTGTCGACACCTAGTCATACGTAAATCGTAGATTAACAAGAAACTATACCAAGTAATTGTTAATAAGACGAGGCTTGAGCGATCGTTTAGAAGCACGCCTAACCATAGGAATGTTGCCTAAGCGAGGTGTACGGTTAATATCGGCATCCTTAGAGTAATAAGCGTGTGAGTTATATGAGATGGAAACCCAAAAGGTGAAGTCACGTAACAATACCACAGTGATCTAGTAATCTAACCGGTGCTAAGTCAAGTTAAGGGGATGACTCCCGTAGCCAATTAAGTATGAATACAGCCAGATTGACAGTTAATGAGTTAAGTTATTTTATATAAGTTGTCGTGGTCCGATCGATAACGTTGGTAATTGGAAGGTTAATTACGTTTGTGTCTTTTAAGTTTGAGTTTGTTTATCTTATTTTGTCTTTTATGTTGGTCTTAGACTGTTGTCCAATAACGAATTAGGTGAGTTAATTATTTAAACCTAGGGTCCACATTTTGATTCCCTGAGGGACCGACCTTGATTCACCATCGCTATGCTATGATGTACCTAGTGCTATTGCTAGTATTTGGTGGTCAAGTAAAATAAATTTACAACCTGATCAGACCGCAATCAAGAGATCAACTCAGGAATCAGAACCCCAATTGCAAATAAAGCTCTGAGATTGATCAACAAACTTGTGAATCCAATTCACATCAACTTAGGCAATTGAATCAGAGAAATCTGAGAAGGAGTCGCAACCTTTGTGATAGCTGCTGAAATATTTGTTCTCAAGGAGCAGTGATAGAGACTGAGTCACTGAAGCTTTTGAAGCCAAAGAGTGATAGTCTTGAAGATTGTGTAGTCAAGGACAATCATACTATTGTATCTGTGAAAACAATAGTGAATTCCTCCAATCATCATAGGAGAAGAGTGGATTAAGGGATTACACCACCCTGAACCACTATAAACCCTTTGTGTCTATTTAATTTCAGCAATTTACATTACAGCATTCTATTTCATTGCATACTCTATATCTATGATTGCATAATCTACTTTGAAACAACATTTTAAAAATGGACTTATCCACTGCCCAAAAGCTTTTAAATACAAGAAAAGTTTTTGAAACTCCACTATAGTCATTCACCCCCTCTCGACTATAGTTTTACCCTTCTCTGGGAACAACAATTGGTATCGGAGCAGTGCTCCTAGTATCAGAAACTGTTCAAATCTAATTTCTGGTAACAATGAGATCACATATTTTCAAAGTAGTTTTTAAATTTGTGCTTTTTATTTATATATCTCTTATTTACACTTATGGATTCCTCAAATTTTATGTCAAAGGTGTAGGATGTAATATCGCTGGATGGATCAAAGATCCACCAGATTATGCAGCGGAAAGTACAAGATCTAGATCTAAACAATCAAAATACATAAATACAATAGATCTAAACCTACGAGGGGGTTTAGATTGCTTACCGGTTTATTGTGAATAAACGTATAGAACAATCTTCAATCCAAGCTAGTTGAGAGCCTAGTTGAGAAGCCAAAGGCTTCCAACGTGTGTCTCCAAGCACCACCAGGTGGATGGTGTTTCAAGCCGCCGGACCTCCTCGATATGCTACCGGAATAATCCCGAGCATTATCCCAACTCGAAACCCTAGTATTTAGGCCGAAATATCAAAGCCTAATACTTCTCAAACTTTTCGAAATTATCATGTGTATTTCGAAATCTGTCATGTGATCTTAGGCTTAAGAGAACTCTCTTTATATATGAGAGTAATCATTGTCCTCCAAGGATTATTTAATTAATACAAAATTTATCATATTAATCCTTTTCCTTAAAATGATAAATCTAAAATATTCCCAAATTAATTAGGATATACAAAAGATTTTCTTTTCCTTAAATTATTTAACAAATAAATAATTTAATCACATGTCTTATTATTTATCAAGAAAAATAATTTCTCAACAAATAATAATAACAAAATGCGCCCCTTACTTCATAAACCCTAGGGGTACACGCATTTCATCACATTGGGCCGAGTCCACGAATTTTTTTTTCCGTGTATGTAATTATCTAGTCCGACTAAACAATTAATCCACATATCAATTAAATAGTCCAATCCAACTATTTAATTATAATTGAGGTGAAACGACGAGAAAACATATGCTTGTTAGGAGCCACGTCGGGGATCATGGACCCATATTCAGTAGCTACAATAAATTAAATAAAATTATTCGTCAGACCGAACAATTATATTCAATCTATTAATTCCGGGATTACACCACCATAAACCCGAAACTGAACTCTGCCGAATATAGATATAAACTTACACTCAACTATGAGTTATAAGGTGTCCATTGATATAATCATTACATACGGATAAATCCTCCATAGATTGTTCGTTTCGATTCGAATTATCTCGTAAACCCTTCTCGAAACCTCTTATCATTATTTACCATTAACCCCCTAGTGATCAATTAGTTCATAACTAATATAATATGAACTTTACGGATCGATCAGTTTCTAGGATTAACAAATAAGGGAATTGTCTGTCTACTTCCCGAGGGAAGGAATGGATTTCATATCTGTGATAGCACAGACTACTCACTCATCCCAGAATAGAGCCAACGAGAAGTGTTGGACCACATACTACGAAGTGATCCTTACTAACACATCAAACTCTACCCTAGTCTAAGCAGTTGTCTGTGATCACCTCAGTATTGAGATTAATCCATATATGATCATCTTGTGATTCGATAAGACTTCTTGTTCAGGGTCAAATTATAGTGTTTTTAATGATATATTTTATATCAATATTCCCCATATATGGATGTTTTTCATAGAAATCGAGCCTTATATTGAGATATTGAGTAAATGGTGTTTTTAATAGGTTAATTGCGAAATGTAACGATTTATGTGCTTAAATTGGGATTTTATGTTATTTTGGGATTGTGTTACGCTTTGGTATATTTTCCTATATTGTAGATACATATTTTGGCATGCAAGAGGATTAAATGATGAGGTTTTGCATGGAAGAGAAGTGAAATGGAAGGAAGATGGAGATAAAGCTTGGAATGAAGCTTTCAAGCAGCCGAACTTCCGATGCAGTTCTTGATATGATATACACTGATTTGACTCTCGACCTCAAGAGAAGATTTGTAGGGCTTGAAGAGAGGATTCTACATGATTTTGAATCACTTCATTCCGACTTATGAGGCCCGAGATATGAGCGTTACAAGTTTGGATGTTGTTGCTGAAACTAGCGGAAAATCCCGAAATATACTCGGGATACGACGGGCTAGTCAAAAAGGCGTTTTCTGAAGAAGAGTCCTTAATGAAAGTTGTAGAGTTTTCCGAGAGCTTAATTATGACATTCGGATCATAATTTTTGGAGGTCTACAACTTAAGATATGAATTTTAGAAGTTTAGACTGGCGTCCAAGGATATCATGCTTCAGCCGACATACATAATGCCAAATCCTAATTGGAAAAGGATTTAATTACAGCCGCCTTACTTCAAACAGCCGACATATATCCCTATATATATTTGCATGCTGTTCAACCCTAATCCCATAATTCATACACAATATTCCTGCGGCAAATACATCACAGCAGCGGCAATTCTGAGGAGTTCCAAGGCCGGTCACCCGAGCCTTGTGCTCGGGTGATCCGGGTTAGATTAGATGTAGTTTTTTCTTCCGTTTTCGACTCATGGATCCAACAATTGTACCAACCATGTGAGTTTGATTTTCCAATTTATTCAATCTCTAGTTTATTTTCATGAGCTTTAATTTATTTTGTATCGTTCTATGATTTTGATGCTATGATGTGAATTAGATCGAGAGATCAGTTTGCTATTGATACGTTTACAACATATGGAAGTTGCGTAGACTAGATCACCATAGAAAGATAGGATTTTTAATCATTAATGATGACAAGTTAATTGGTTAATTATCTAGGTTGTTAGGTTCTAAAATACGAGAGTTAACATGAATCTACACCAAGTTTTGTTTGGTAAATCGATCTCAACATTCGGAAGATGAGAGATTGATAAATTGGACTCACTAAGGAATTAGGAATCCATAGCTTGAGATTAAATTCACTAAGGAATTAGGGATTTGTATCTCGTGTAAAGGTGAAACCACAATTTGAATTAAAATCATGAGATGAAATAGGATTGAAATCACTTGGTTTGTGCACTGTTTGATCCCATGTATCTTTAGTTTAGTTTAGGTTGTGTTATTTTCTTTCGTAGGTTAGATTTATTTTAATTGCTCTTTCGTTTATTTTATTTGTTCTTTCGTTTATTCGTTTTTCCTAAGTAACAATTGAAAGGAATTAGTGAAATTAGATTCAACATCCCTTTTCCCTGAGGATCGATACCCGTACTTATCCAACTTTACTAGCAACTACCCGGTATTCGGCCGGTTAGGAGGTAGTTTTGCATGGTAGTATAGGTTTATAAATTTTCTTTTGTTTTAATGATGCAAAATCTCCCCAACACTTCTCGACCACGGAATTATATCGAGAACTCAAATCAAATCGGTCCAGCCCTATATGATTATCATCGTATATAAATGCCCCCACTAGGTACCCTATTACCGACAGTCCGGATAAGACTGTCACACCTAAAGTGTTCTAGGCGCATTATTAGCAAATTAATCATGAGACCCGTACTCAGATTAATAAATGCTATGGACTAAGTTAATTTTAAGTACATCTCACTAACTCAATCCTCTTGTGCATAGCCATACATTGAGTTATGTGATTACATAAACGAGGTACTTAGGGTTTTCAGTAGTGTCTTAATTATAAGCATACATGCATATAATAAGATGAATTATTAATTCTGTCATAAAACAATTATATAATTGTCTATCGGGCACTACACCTAACAAAAGGTACATGTATTCAATGTTAATAATTTTGATGAATATAAAATAAGAATGTTGTCTCATCTTGCAGCAACTCATGAGGAGATGCTGGATGTAATCAATGATGGCCCAATCGAAGCAGAATCAAAGCACTGTTATTGTCACTTTTATTAACAAGTAGCCTAGTCACCGAACGTAATAAGAAAAGTGACACAAATGCTTATGTCACAGGGGAACACCTAGCTGGAAAAAATCCAATGGTTTGTTTTGATATCTAACAGGAATAATAAAAATGAAAGTCCAGGTTGGTTGGTGACGATGCCGAGAATTGTACCTACATACGTATCACCTCTTTAGTGGCTCAACGATAAATGTGGAGAGAACAGTGCTAAGGACCTCACTAGTGTAGCTCGTCCACTCGTCCCTTTCTTTCTAGGTCGGTCGGTGCCCAGGCATGACTTCTGGTGCTTACGAGTACATCTTGCACCCAGTTCCGACCTCCTGAGGTCGGTTGGTACAAGTTCTCTAGTCTGCCCACGACTGGTCTTGGTGCTCGGTGTAGGTCTCCATATCTATGAACCAGTTTTAGTCGGTGTTAGTCCGGCTATGCTCCCCGACCTCCATAGGTCGGCCGAGCAGCTTTAGTTAGTTTGGACTGTGTCGTCAGCCCGAATCCATTTCTCGTCCTATTCCCCTTTAGGTCGGCCAACCCTTGTGCTCTGCTCAACCCGTATCCGATCCTCGTGGTCAGTTCGGTCCCTCTCCAATTCACCATTCTACTTACACCTAACCGAGCTGTTTCTAGTTCGGCTCCCTCGGAACTGTCTAGGCATAGAAAGGTTCAACATGTCTAGCCCAAGTCGTCCAGGTTGGTCAGAGTAAATCTCTTTTCATATTTCCCAGTTTAATAGACAGATACCTATGGAAAGAATCCTGAGCCATAAAGGCTCCAATCTTTATCATTTAATACAAATATTCGAATGTTATAATTATCTCCTAAGATTGAGAAGATAATTGAACCGCAATCTATTTCCTTAGGGAACACGTCAATCAGTGTCCATCATAGACACGCCTCACGCTAACTCTTGGGCACAAGTCCCTCTATATAAACAAATCCCTAAGGAACTACGAAGACTTGATTCCAATCCCGGCATTGGATACGTAGGCAGCTTGAGAAACAACATCTCAAGTACAGTCTAAACCACCCCCCAAATCGTCCCTCTTTACTGTTTTTCTGTGTTTCTGGAGCGTCCTTAGGTTATCACCAAGGAAAGGAGCCTGAAAGATTACCCTGAAGATTTTTGGATCGTCAATTGGTGCTAGAATGAGGGCCTTATGCTTGATGATCTTTGAAAGATACTTCAGAATCATCATGGTGACCACGCGACAACAAGCCGCCAATGGCAGTAACGCCAACAATGCTACTGACTCAGATGCCAACAACCACCAGAACCAGCAGCCGGAAGACATCTCTCTTGACGCAACTCACCAGGCATTACTGGATCAGCTCACGGCTCTCGATGATGCAGCAAAAGAAGCCGTTCTCAATGCCGTCTTGGCAGAAGAGGACGAAGAGGATGAAGATTGGGAAGCTCAAGAAGAAGACCCCCTCGATGAGAATTCCCGGGATCTGCACCAACCGAGCGAAGGATCGTCTGGAGAAAAGTCCCAGGATCAAGATCTAGAAGAAGAAGATGACCCAAGTGATGGATCATGGAAACAAACACCTTCTCCCCCAAGGCGAAAAGGCAACCGAAAGGATGATCGATCATCATCCTCAAATCTCAGAAAACAACTGATTGTACCCCAGGCGATGGAGGCAGCTCGTGCCGAGCTGGAAGCCATAGAAGGAAGGAAATCGGCGCTCCTAGCCCTCGAATCTCCTTTCTCTGAGCAAATCGACAACTATCCCCGACCCGCAAAGTTCAAGATCCCAAAGTTGAAGCCCTACGACGGAACCAAAGACCCCCAGGATCACTTGTTCCAGTATCTCACGCACATGAACCTTGACTGTGACCCCAGAGGAGATGAAGTGTAAAGCGTTTCCCACGCTGCTCACAGGTCGAGCTCGGGAATGGTTCAAGAAAATACCGCCCCGGACCATCTACAGTTTCGACACCCTGGGAAAGATGTTCCTCAATGCGTTTATCACGGCAAAGCCGTTCTAGAAGAATGACACTCACCTGTTCTCCATCAAACATAAGAAAGATGAGACTGCTCTGCAATACCTCAAAAGGTTCAGTGAAGAGTCTTTGCAAGTACAAGATGCCGACGATCAGGTTCGGATCGCATCATTTGTGGCAGGACTACGCAAAGGAGGCTATATGCCAAGCTGAGCAGCAAACTCCCCACATCTATGGAAGAGTGCTTGGAAGTAGCATTCAAGCACTGCCAATGAGAATAAGCCAATCGGGTAAAGGGAGAAGTAGGCAAGTCAGAATCTAAAAAGGACAAGACCGAGGATACATCCGACAAGAAGAGGAAGCCGTTCGGAGACCGTGCGAGCGGATCAGCCACGGGCCGACCCGAGAAAAGAAGCACCTTCCAGCCGCGGGAATTCTCGGTGTTAAACATACCTCGGGAGCAAGTGTTGGCAATCATGGAAAGAAAGGGTTTGGTAAGAACCCCCGCGCCGTTACGAAGTCCCTTGGATAGAAGGAATCAGAGCAAGTTCTGCAGCTATCATCAAGACACCGGGCATGAGCTGGACAATTACAGAGATTTCCAGCGCGACGTGGAGGCCACAATTGCGGAAGGAAAGCTGGATGAGGTGGTAGAGCGACCTCGGTACGGCGAGTGTCGAGGACGAAGGGAATTCCCACAGAAGAATTTCAATCAAGATCATGACCGACCAGTAGATCCCCAACGAAGACGAGATCAATGTCCGGACAAAGGTCAACAGAGGGACAATCGTCCAATCAACACCATCAACACCATTGCGGGAGGCCCCGGTAATGCATTTGAGATTGGAAACCCAAACTCCCGTTCAGGGGGCCCGCCGATAAGCAGGGAAGCTCTAATACCCTCTCAGGAAGTAAGCTATGGACCAAAAGACTCGCTCCCTTTGGTCCCGAACAACGAAGGCTTGGTGATTGAAGCCGTGGTGAACAAAAACCTGGTGAAGAGAGTTTGCGTTGACACTGGCAGCGCCGTCAACGTCATATACTTGGCAGCTTTCCAGGCTATGAATCTTAAGGAGTCCGAACTAATCCCTGTTTCAGCGCCCTTGTTTGGATTTGCAGGTCCTCCTATCCATCGTCTGGGAATGGTTTGGCTCGCCACGACGTTCGGAAAGAAGTCAACGGGAAGGACGCTCATGGTCAATTATGTGGTGGTCAAGTCATCATCAGCATACAACATAATTTTGGGAAGGCCTGCTTTGATAGACCTACGGGCTGTAATCTCCCCGGCTCACATCAGTCTGAAGTTCCCGACCGACCGCGGTCCGGTGGAAATCAAAGGAGATCTGGAGGTCGCTCGAAGTTGTTATGCGGCCATCATCAAGGACAAAGGAATCATCTTGGGATGATCGGTTCGGCCAGTTTATCATTTAGCACTTTCTCTTTTCTGCACTTTCATTCCGTTCGTCTGTTTTTGCTATTCGCCTTGGATACTTTTGGCTCATTTTTGCACTTTGTTTTTATTCCTGTTGATGTCCGTTTTGGACATCCCCATTTCTTTGAATAAATGATTCCTTTACGTAAACACACTTGCTTTGCCACATTTTTTCCTACGTTTAAGTCCTACACGACCGGTCCACCTCGTCCTTAAAATTCGACGCCAGACGTCAGTCCGACCTGGCTCCGATCGGCATGCTTTTAAAAAGAGAAGTCAGCACTAGCCTAGCCCTGCTCGTCTTTAAAATTCGACGCCAGACGTCAGTCCGACCTGGCTCCAATCGACATGCTCTTAAACGAGAAGTCAACACCAGGCTGGCCCTGCTCGCCCTTACAACTTCTCGTAAAAATTCTACCCATACGGTCAAACCTAGCTCGCCAGTCCTAGGATTAATGTAACTTACTCCTATTTACTGTAGACTAATATAGGATTAAAACTAACTTAACTTACAAAGACTCATTACCTAATTTGTAGTTGCCCGAGCTCATAAGTAGAGGTCGGCCTCATGCTAGACACAGGTATGCAATCTGAACATTTAGAGTTGCACGTTGGGCAGCAAGCCCCTTAAAAAATCTTAAAGGATCTCATACAATTAAACCCGAGCATTGAGCTCAGCTTTATACATAATCTGAACATGTATGCCATCCACCAGTCCTAGCCGGTGCAGGGCATACATGGGGCTCACCCTCCCCAACAGTAACTAACAAGAACAAACCTATCAATAGTAATAGCTCAGAGCGAATAGAGCAATTTTCACTTATTCGCCCTTAAAAAAACTTTACGAAATTAGTTAGGGAAATCCTGTCTTGATTGGTATGATTCGTCTAAACTTTGTATTAAGGACGACCAGACTTTGTCCTACTCATCATAATATGAAGACGAAGAGGTTCTAGCAAAATAGATTCCCGATCCCCACAAATAGAGCTCGGTCCTAAGTACAAAAATAAGTGTGCATTCTGAAAACTTCAGAACAGCATACTGAGTGTAAATTAACTAACTTAAGTTTATAATAGCCGAACTCACACGTTCGGCTCAGCAGCGCAGTGTCCTAAACAAAACTTATCAGAGTAACAAACAAAAAATTCCTTGGAGGGAATCACAACCTGATGTTTTCGTCTAGGTTAGTTTACGCTAAGCGCGATCAGATTCAGGCCTGATCTACGCAGAACTATGCCTTGTACGATTTGTGAAATGGTATGTCTAGTGCCAGTAATTAACTTGGGTTTGTGCGAACAGAACCCCCGTGTTTGTTCAAGCCAAATATAACAAGTAAAGGAAATACCAGAAGGCTCGCCCCTCCAATAGCATAAACAGCACAACCAGACAAAACCGAACTCAACATAAGCTCATGAACAAGAGCATATAACTTTATAAAACTGGGCAAGTTTGCGTGTAGACATTGGTCTCGTGTAAGCATGCAATCTTTAAATTAGAACTGCATACCGAGCAAAACGCCCCTTAACGAATTTTGCACTAAGACTAAGTTCGGCAGAATCACAACTAAAGTATGCCATCTAAAGTTTAAGACTAATGCATGGCATACTGGGAGCGTACTACCCCAATAACATAACAAAACAACAAAATAACAAAGAACAAATGCACAACTCAAAAACGAAAACAATTTCTTTACTAAATAAACTGAAGTCAAATTACAAAAATTATCTTCTAAATCAAAACAAGAAACGAAATCCCTACAAACTTTAAGAGTCAGGGGCAGGACTCTTCCGAGGCTCGGACGGAGGTGCCGAGCCGGACGCCCTTGTCGGCTGGACATTATACTTTGACACAATGTCCACCCCGGCTTTAAAGTCCTGCACGCGCTCGGTGTAGGCCGCGCCCATCCCCTGCTAGTAAAAGACCCTCTTGGGAAGGTCATCCAGCACAAGGGAAGGATTTTGCATCATCGCCTCGTCCACCCCTTGGGTATACCCATGGTAGAGGATGGGGATTAGCAGCACCTTCAATGCCTCGGCGAATTCAGCCGAAGCATTGTATTCCCGGATGACCTCGGCATCCCGAGCCGAGTTTGTAGTCTTCAGTTCGGCCACCCTTGCCAGAAGGTCGCCGACCTCCTTCTCCTTCACCGTCTTCTCCTCAGCAAGTTCATTGGCCAAGGACTTCAGCTCTTTCTCCTGGGCCAGCAGCTGGGCCTGCAGGGCATTCATCTCTGTATCCTTAAGACAAGCAGCCGCCTTAAGCTCTTCTCTTGTCTGCCTTAGCTCGGCAGCCTTATTCTGCTGGGCAGCCAGTTCTGTGGAGGCCTTGCCCAACCTCTTGAAAACTTCTTGGCCGATCGTGCCACCCTGAACAAACACAGAGGATATATATATTAGAATTGTAATAGCCAAGTTTCTTAAACAAAAATAGAGTCAGGACAGAACGCTACCAGCTCCACAGTCTTGCAACCGAGGATCGCCAACTCTTTGTCGGACATTCTGGCGACCCGCTGCTGTTCGAAAGCAACCTCTTCCTGATCCCCATCGGGAGCTTTAGACTTGCTCTTTTTCGAGGAACGCCCCTTCTCAATTGTCGGCCTCGGCCGGATCGCTTTTCTGGAGACTAGCCCCTTCTCAATTGTTTCCTCAGGAGGCTCTAAGTCGACCTGCTCCTGGGTCGGGATCGATGAGGAAGCACCCGCCACATCTGTGACAGGATCCTCCAAAGGTAAAGCGCGAACGGCTATTGTCGGCACTGGTGGACGAACCGCCACCTCTTTTTCCGCCCCAGCCAACAACTCAGCAAAATCAGCAACTGCAGATACAAACGAAGCGTTAGTTGGATAAGATTAAAAATACAATAAAAACTAAGTTACCAAAGAAAAAGATCCTACAGGACTACATTTCGGCCTCGGTGAGCTCAACGTACGGGTCGGGCCCTACATCTTCTAGACGAGCCGCATTAATCAAATCATTATACAAACTCCCTGACCTTCTCCACCCACGAGCCCGACAGCTTGGTGCGCTCGTCTTTCTCTAGATCGGCCGTATTCCATATGCTCAGCTCGGGGTGATCTTCATGATGAACGTAGAAGAACCATTCTTTCCATCGTTTGAAAGAATCCTTTCCCGGGACTAGGATGGGGTTATCGGAAGCTTTGCCTTGTCGCCTGGAAAAGTAGTACCGGTAGGGGTGGTCCTTTACCCCCACACGATGGTAGAAAAATCTGAACTTCTTCACACTAAACTTAACATTCAGCAACCTGCACCAGATAGCAAACCCAATGACAGCCCTAATGCCATTGGGGGCTATCTGTGAAATCCCAAGCCCATAATGCCTGAGTACGGCCAAGAGCGCCGGGCAGAAAGGTAGTCTCAGACCTACCTCAAAGTACTCCCGGTGGACTGTACAAAAACCCTCCGGTGGGTCCGGAGCAAACAGCTTCGGTTCCGAAGGTAACATCGGAACAAATCTCTCTTTATCCACCCATACAATTCGCAGATCTCATCTACGTCCTCTTGTTCCAAAATAGACCTAACGTCCCTACTATCCGCAATAGCCATCTCAGAGGAATCGGATTTAGGGCTCTGGTGAAATAAAATTTACACTAAGAAAAATCAAGATACAAAGCGAAAATGCTGAGGAGGAAACACTTACTTGCAAAAGTCGAATTTGAATAAGAGGAGCAGAATGGCAACCGGCAGCAAAATCTTCAGTTTTAATAGCCCACGTAGTTATGAATCGATTGATCTGACGGGGTTATAACCCCTTCACTTGCCTTGAAAAACGCCCTCTATTAAGTTAGTGGGCAGCAACGCCTCGTTTCCTGGGTTAGCTAGGATGACGTCACAGCTAGCTTTGCCACCTGGCAACTCCATTTCAATTTCAAAGTCCACAAGTTCAACTTCCGAGTCGAGCCATCGCCTTGATAGATCCGAGCCGACCAACCAAAGGTCGGCTGGATCTAGGGGGCTTGTGACGATGCCGAGAATTGTACCTACCTACGTGTCACCTCCTTAGTGGCTCAACGATAAATGTGGAGAGAACAGTGCTAAGGACCTCACTAGTGTAGCTCATCCACTCGTCCCTTTCTTTCTAGGTCGGTCGGTGCCCAGGCATGACTTCTGGTGCTTACGAGTACATCTTGCACCCAGTTCCGACCTCCTGAGGTCGGCTGGTACAAGTTCTCTAGTCTGACCGCGACTGGCCTTGGTGCTCGGTGTAGGTCGCCATATCTATAAACCAGTTTTAGTCGGTGTTAGTCCGGCTATGCTCCCCGACCTCCATAGGTCGGCCGAGCAGCTTTAGTCAGTTTGGACTGTGTCGTCAACCCGAATCCATTTCTCGTCCTATTCCCCTTTAGGTCGGCCAACCCTTGTGCTCTGCTCCACCCGTATCCGATCCTCGTGGTCGGTTCTGTCCCTCTCCAATCCACCATTCTACTTACACCTAACCGAGCTGTTTCTAGTTCGGCTCCCTCGGAACGGTCCAGGCATAGAAAGGTTCGACCTGTCTAGCCCAAGTCGTCCAGGTTGGTCAGAGTAAATCTCTTATCATATTTCCCACGTGTTTAATAGACAGATACATATGGAAAGAATCATGAGTCATAAAGGCTCCAATATTTATCATTTAATACAAATATTCGAATGTTATAATTATCTCTTAAGATTGAGGAGATAATTGAACCGTAATCTATTTTCATTAGGGAACACGTCAATCAGTGTCTATCACAGACACGCCTCACGCTAACTCTAAGGCACAAGTCCCTATATATAAATAAATCCCTAAGCAACTACGAAGACTTGATTCCAATCCCGGCATTGGATACGTAGGCAGTTTGAGAAACAATATCTCAAGTGCAGTCTAAACCACCCCCCAAAACGTCCCTCTTTACTGTTTTTCTGTGTTTCTGGTGCGTCCTTAGGTTTTCACCAAGGAAAGGAGCCTGAAAGATTACCCTGACGATTTTTGAATCGTCAGTTGGTGAACCTAATGGTAGGAGACTATCAAGCTTGGCTGGGAAAGCACTTGTTCGGTTAAATATTTTGCTAAGCGTTATAGCCTAATGCATGCTAAATTATTGACTCTACTTGTTTGGAAGGGTGTTCACCCCAAAATGTTCCCCGACCGCATGCATACAAATTGCAAGTTCATTACTTATAAGTAATTAATGCCCCATACAGCACAAGACTTACAAATTGCAAGTTCTTTATAAGTAATGCACCATACTCACACCAGAAAAAAAAAACAAACGAATAAACAAACATGCTTCAAAACACGGAAATACAAATATCATAAACAACAAACATGAACTTTAGGTCTTGTATCTCAGGACTTGCCATACTTTTATTAGTAGGCATATCGTACGGCTTGCCAAAACATTTATTTGTAGACACTATTACTAGATTTATATGTCACAATGTAACCACAATGGCTCAATAAACCCACCCGTCAATTTATCTCCTATCTCGCTCTTGTTCAAACTCAATCTCCCCAACTCCACGTCCACGTCAACAGGACTCGAGTGCCATGCTGGTGTCCCATTCTCGTAACCGTTCCACGTCAGCCTCTTCAGCCCACTGCCATCCACTCTCACCGTATACAAATCACCATACGGCTGAAACTGGTTGGGCAAGGACACAGGGTCCGCCGTCACACCACCCAAGTTCGCCGTGAATAAGAACCACTCACAATCAGCACTCCAGCATACATGGTTCAATCTCTCTCTATCTGCGTCATGGCCATCAACTCCATCTAAATGGATCCTTCGTAAACCCGACCCGTCCGGTTTTATTACGTATAGGCTGAAAGCCTCGGTATTACTAGGATTATGCATATTTGAAGAAAAAGCTATGAATTTCCCATCTGGCGACCAGCTTGGCATTGTATCGGTCCACGGACCTTCTGTTAACCGACGAACACTCCCTCCGGCGAATTCCCCATTCATAGCGTCGATGATATACAAGTTCTTATGACCCGAGCGGCCGGAACGGAAAACGATGAACATCCCGTCAGGTGAGCAAGAAGGGAAGGCGTTATTCCCTGTACCTTCATCAGTAAGATACTGAATATTTGATTTGATATCTTCAGAATCTTCAGTTAAATTTTTTATATCAAATGAAACCCGAGCAATCTGGACAGTGGTCTTGGCTGACTCGAAAATTGGTCCGATGGTCGTGAAAATCACGTTATGTTCTGTCGGACTCCATGAATTGTAAAATGTGGTCCGGTTTCTGAACAAAACCCATCTCCTTGAACCATCGGATTTAATGATTTTCAAGCCAGAATTTTCATCAAAATCATGGTTGTATGCTATTAGGTCACCTGTAGGAGAAAACGAAGGGAAATTACCATTCAGCCTCAACATTTTCAGTCTTTGAATTGGAGAACCCACTGGGGTAAGATATGGAATTGTTAACTCGCCCCTAGTTGATTCGCCACGGAATCGATGGTAACCTAAATAGGTGGAGTTGGGTGAGAAAGCTGGGTTGTAGAAATGGGAATTTGGATGCAGCAACTCGGTGACGGGGTAAAATTTCTTTGATTCAGTATCGAAAATCTCAATATGACGATGAGACTTGTCGCGCCGCCGTGTTGCGACGGCGAGTATGTTAGCGGTTAGTGAAGCTGCCGGAGTGAAACAGTGAAGTCCCGGAGGAGTGACCCGACTGGAAGGATACTGAGCTTCAGCAGCCAAATCAAAAGCAAAATCTCGGGGCAGATCGACCCGGTAAATGCTCCACCAACCGTCTTCGGCTTGACGATGAAAATAAATCGTCGAATCATCTGACCATGTTGGCCACCCGCCGTGGTTGCACACAACAGCTCTTATATTCGGGTCGGATTCTTTGATTACAACAATATCCGTCCCCAAATCATGAAATTCGCCGCCCCAATTCCGCGACCCATAAGATGCAACAGCAATAAGCTTCCCACTCGGGGAAATAGCGGGACTGTAATCAACATGGTTGGCTGGCGTTAACCTTCGAATGTTGTTTTTATCTTTGAGCCCAGTTGAATACAACGACGACCAGCTCTTGAATGGCTTGTGGGGCTGTTCATGAGCTGAGATAAAATACAGCCGTCCATTTTTAACGACGGGGCGGTCATGGAATAGGCTCTCCGGGGGCGAATGGAGCTGTTCCGGCTGCTGCTGAGATCCTGACCTGGAGATGTAAATTCTAGGAGAACCTGTTTTCTCGGATATGTAAACGATGGTACCTTCTTCATCAACGAACTGGACGTTGAAGCTGATAGAGATTCCATCGGTGAGGCAACGTTCATTAAGTGAGTGAAATTCGCCATCGCCGGCACCGGAGTTTAAGTTCGATGGAAGCTTAATAGAAAAGATGTCGAATCCATACTGTGCTCTCCCTACGGTGGAGAAAACAATAGTTCCGGTAGGTTCCTTGAGCGACTATTCCTTTGGAAGTGAGTTTTTGAGTAAAGTAAAGTGGATTGAATAAGTTGCTTCGTACATATCTCCATAATGGTGAAAGTTGCGTAAGCTCTGACGTTGCAAGGGAATGGATGAGAAAATATATGTCACTGTAGACACCCATATTTCAAGTCAGGTCTATTCAGGTCTGACATTTTATTTTAAGTAGCACGTGTCTATTTCCACGGGACCGTGGAAATTTTCCACCAGATGGCGTGGAATTGGAAAGGTTCATGTGGAAATTCAAATTGTGTCAAAAGTTGTAATTCCACGTGACCTAAGAAAAATTTAATTGGACGCCACGTGGAAAGTGAAACGCAACGTGAAAAATTGGCACGGTCCCGTGAAATAAGGAAATTGAATTAATAAATGCACCAACTGTCGTTTTTTCCTACATTTTAGGCAATACCATCATCTTCTTCACCCAAAATCATCAATCTTTTTCACTCGAATTTATCTTCACAAAACTTTCAGACAAAAATTATCAGTCTACGGGATATCAATCTACACCAGTCTTCTTACTCCTTTAAACAAATGGGTAAAGATTTCAGTATAAGCAATTTTGTTTGATTTATTTTAAAAATTGTATTTGTTTTAATTTGATGATATGTTTGAGGTAAATAACCTTATAAAGATATAAATTTTCAATTTTTCGTATGGTGAAAAGGTAAAAGCTTATAGTTTTAGGGTAGTGAAAGGATAAAATTTTGATTATTAAGATATTGAAATGATTAATTATAATGAGATCGTTCGATAATAAAATTGTCATTCGTTGTAGAAATTTTGATATTGTAATTATTTTGATTATTTGATAGTTTAGAAATTTTTTAGAATGAAATGCATTAATGATATTATAGTGGCAATGTTAATATTAGAAATGATAATGTAGAAGTTTTGATATTATGCATATATTTCGATTATATGATATTGTATGTATGTTATAAGTTGTTTCGAAATTTAGTAGTATAATTTCCTTTCATGTTCCATGCCTTAGTTCATTTTGTAATATGGAGTTTGATACAATTTTAGTGTTCAAATAACACTAGAATAATTTAATTGTTACTTTGAAATCACAAATGAAAATGACTCTAATTTAATATTAAAAATTGAATTTAAAAACGAGAAACAAACGACAAATAAATGTTGTTTGAAATTTAAAACAAATGTAATTTTGACGTATTCTATGGTGCGCCTCGACTGATGAGGTTCTTAGAAATGCATGCATCCCAGGGTGTTTTAATCCTTCCGATCCATTTGTGTCATGCCTAATATCCAGGCTTTGTATTGGGGCTCTGGTAGGTAGCTCGTAGAATTTTCATTAGGTCCGCTCAATAGAAGCATCTTTTCCATTCTCAGTGACTTGGTAAAGACTCCGCGGAAGTGAGGCATCCGTTAGATCGAAAGTATAAGATCTCGCTCGTTGGCTCACATCAAAGATCCGATCTCCTAAATCATCATCAAATATTCTATGACGCTGGTGAAAACAATCTTCTCTTCTATTTCCCCCCGTCTACTGTTACAATATAACACAACACGTTGGAGCATTTATTAATTCAATTTCCTTATTTCACGGGACTGTGCCAATTTTCCACGTTGCGTTTCACTTTCCACGTGGCGTCCAATTAAATTTCCCCCAGGTCATGTGGAATTACAACTTTTGGCACAATTTGAATTTCCACGTGAACCTTTCCAATTCCATGCCATCTGGTGGAAAATTTCCACGGTCCCGTGGAAATAGGCACGGGCTACTTAAAAAAAAATTCAGGCTAAATGCACTGACTTGAAATATATGGTGTCTACAAATGACTGAATGTATATTTCTCGGAATGGATTGCATTTGACTAATGAAACACGTCGCTCTCCCTCGTCGATCTTATCTTTCCGAGGTTTGAATATATATATATATATATATATATATATATATATATATATATTATAAAAAATACTATCCCGTACTAAAATAAACAAAACATGCCAGGACTTTTAATCTGAAGGTTTTGAGTTCGAGTTTTAATAGAGATTAGAAAATGTGTTGTATATTTTGTATATGTAATAAAAACGAAAGAAAAAAATAAACACAACGCATCTCTTATAACATCAAATTGATGAAATCAAATGTATGATAAATATGGAGGGGTGCACACTTCTTGTAGAGGAGTTTACATGACTGCTTAACGACCGGGGTCTCGCTTAGACGGCGTAATATGGGAGCGGGTGGTTGTGATCTTTGTGGGGCCCCATAGGAGGATCTGTTCCATGCCTTGTTTAATTGCACAATCCCCGGTGCAGTCTGGGAGCAGATTGGGGTTGATGCTCTTAAAGAGGGTCCTCGGAAGAATTCAGACTTCCGTACATTGTTGGGGTATCTCTACGCCGTTTGTGATATGCCACGTTTAGCGTTTTTTGCTATAGTCTTGTGGTATATATGGAAAGCACGGTGTGCATGGCTCTTTGGGGGTCAATCAACGGATAATGGACGCATTGTTACGTCTGCAGGGTGCGATACACAGGAATATGTGGGTCTCCTACAATCTCCCTTTCATGAGCCGGGTTAGTTCGCAGTGGCCTACTAACTGGCAACCGCCTGTTGGAGACCAGGTTAAGGTCAATGTTGATGAGACCCTTTCTGTGGATGCTTGTGCCTATTGGGCTGTATTTCGTGTGTCGGATGGCCAGATTCCGCATGCTTGCTCGGGAAGGCTGGGTCGGAGTTTGGATGTTGACTCTGCAGAGCTCAGTGCTATTTACACGGGCATTCTTTTAGCCTGCGAGTGGGGATATCGTGTGATATGCTTGGAATCTGACTCCCTCTCTTGTATCCAGCGTCTTCATTCACCTGCTGACGATTTTACCTCTCTTGGTTGTTTGCCTACGGATTGTTTGCTCTTAGCGGAGTCCCCCGACTATTGAATAATTTTGAGTAATAGTAAAATCATTTGTGGATTTACTTGAATAATTTTGGGATTTCTAGTATTATTATTAAAGTCGCGGCCAAATCTTGCAACCCCTCCTAGAATGACCATAGTGGACCTAGGGGTCGGGAGTATGGTGTAATGTATGTTTCTCAGGAGTTCTACAAGAAAATATATTTTGGATAAGTAAGATTGAATGACATAGTTTAGCTAAGAGGATGAATCGAAAATTATAAATTAGGAGATGAATTTTAGAATTTGCTTAGGTATGTAATTTTTGGACATGTTAGACTAAAAAGGCACAACAAAAGTTAGAATATAATTTATGGAATATGCTTAGTGAATGGTTATTAGAACTAGGTATGTTCAAATGAAAACAAGAAAGACATTAAGGGATAACTAGTAAAATGTACGTGTATTCGCACGTGTTTTAGTGAAATGAAACTTATGAAAACAATATTAGTTAATACAAAATAATACAGAAATAATAATAGATTGTATTGACTGATAATAATAATAATAATAATAATAATAATAATAATAATAATAATAATAATATAATAATAATAATAATAATAATAATAATATTATTATAGACTAATTGATGATAGATAACTATTCAAATAGAACTCTATATAAACCAAATAACATATCTTAACAACTTTATCATAATTCAAATTCAAACAATATTAAATAATCTATTGACTCAATCTTGTCATTATCTCTAACACGCCAACGCAATCACATGGTAATGCAATGAACATGGAGATTGGGCCATAACGAATGTATATGGTTCCTTTCACGTGATGCCTGCAACAAACTTCTCCATATCAATTAGCAACAACTGTTTCACATCAACCTGATATTGCTTGACTGCAATGGATGACTCAAAATTTTTAGAAGAGTCACATAAAAAGTAATAGAGAAGAAGAAATATTTGGAGGGAAGATTATCCTTAAGATGATGGGATACCCTAAAGAAAAAAATAGAAGAATTTATAGATTAATGAGATAGAGCAAATCAGGTGAGTGAAAGTATAACTACCGACATGGGCGGATCCGGGAATTTACTCCAGTGGTTTCACCGAAGTCTAAAATTACATATTTTATACAAAAAAATATATTCAATGAGGTCACTAATGGGTACTTTCTAGGTGTCCAATCTTACCGGAAGTATACCGGGTCAATTGTAGTCTAGTAAGTGGTCAAGATCGTATCCCACAGGGATGTGAGGTCAAACACCAAATAGCTATTATCATCTTGATCTAAGTCGCAAAAGACAAGAAAGTAATTGTTCTATTCTACTATTAATTTGGTTATCAAATGGTAAAAGGACTAACCAAGGCAATTTCATTGATCAAACAATATCTTCTAGTATCATGGAAGTGATACCTACCAACCTTCCAAGGGTGTTCAAGTGTGTGAAACGGTGCATTCCTAAGCTAACAACCTCCCCTCATACGAGTGTACGAAGTTGCACTATGTCTCCTCTTTGGCCTAAGAACCCTAGACCTAATGATTCAACATGATAAACACTTGAATGATAGAACTAGTCCACTCCCCGGATAAAAAATTGAACTCCAACAAAGGTCAACTTTACCTTCATGTTCTCCTACCTCTTTCTCATACCTTATATCTCCGTTCGGTATCCATTAAGTGTGTGTGTGCTAGCATTGGTTAATTACTCCAATACAAACAAACCATACAATGCAAGTACGAAAAGATTCAACACAAATGAAACTAAGAAACATAAGCAATCATTCCCAATCAACCACAAAAGACCTAATTTTCTCAACTACATTGACTTGGCTAGTATGGAACTAGCCACTCATTACTATGAGTGCCAACTTGTCAAGGTTAGTATTCATGGCAATGAGAACAATTAAAACAAAGTAAAAGCTATGAATTTACCAATCACAAGCTATGAACTTGAAAAGGGAAACTTTCATTCAACTTCAAGGAGCTTCAATGGGGTTTGATACACAAAAGTGTTAATCTTGCTCCAACTAAATAATCCAAAAGATTAAACTAAGAATTCTTAAGAGTTACACTTGCATTTAATAGCTAAATATGAGTAATTTTGGCTAGAAGAGCCTTGGAGGTGGGAATGCCTTCAAGAAGAGTGAGAGAGGGTTTCTATATGATCTCCTTCAAATGTGAGTAAATGTGCTCTTTTAATTTCTGAAATCGGTTTACCGCTGTGCGTCGGGCTTGTCTTCGGCGTGCGCCGGAGCTGACAGAGTAGTTGGATCTGTAATAAAACATTAAATGCTCTGTCAGATGAAAATTTTAAAACACAGCGTGCGCCGAAGATGCTACAGTCTGCGCCAGGTCACAAAAGAATCCTTCTGTTTTCCTTGAACTCTACACGGCGCGAGTCTGGTGACTTCCGGCCTGAGCCGGGTACGAAACAGAGTTGAAAAGCTCTCTCTTGATGCTTGGATTGCTTCTCTAACAGTCTCTTAGCTTCAATCATCACCACATTAAGGCTCCATACCTTGGTATCTGATGCAAAACAAAAACACAAAGATACCATGGGTAAATCTGATAACAAAATTAGGCTAATGAGCTTCAAAATATACCAAAATGATTAGTTCTTCTAATATTTACTATATACAAAAGGTGGTCCATATCATCACAATATTTGCTAAAATTGATGCGAAAACATCACTAAATGCTCAAGAAATGGGAGTAAAACATAGTAGAATGCATCATTTGGTTGACTTACATCAGTCACCGGAGCCTAAACATCATTTTTTATCGACAAAATGATACTTTTTAACAGCAAAACTACATTATTTTAATACTAAAGAGAATTCTCGGATCTCAGTGGGGTCACGTGACCCACCCTGCATAATGTGCCTCTGCCCCTGGCTACCGATGAAATGAGTGAATGGAGAGGTCGTTGATTTTAATTAATAGAAAGAAAAATAATAATAAAAGAAAAGGAAATTGATTGTTAAAGAAATTTAATTAGCATTAGATAAAACTGCTTTTGAAGAGATAAGAGAATAGGTGGTGACGAAACAAAATTCGTCGGGTATAAAATCTGGGCCCATTAATCTAGTGGTAACCGTTGAGGATGAATAACCAAGGAAAACTATGAAGGTGAGAAGAAATTTTTTGGGGGTGATTTAGACTGGGCCTAGAAATTTCACCAGGATGCCTATGTATCCAATATATCTGTTGGAATCAAGTCTGTCGTAGTTTTTTATGGTTATTTATATAGGGAGCGATTGTGCCCTAGGCCTGCGTGGGCCGTGTCCAATGTGGATTCTCGTTTCGTGTTGTTCAAGTTAGAGATAATTCTGGGATTATCCCTTGATTTTTGGAGATAATTGTGACATTCAAATATACGTGTTTAAATGATGAGGATCAGAGCCTTAAAGGCTTAGGATTCTTTCCATAATTAACGTATAATTATTATCATCATTATACTCTCTAGCCGACATCCGGTGAGATTCTTAGGTCGGGTCGACCGATCTGCGTTGGTCTGCTCCGCGCCGACTTGCGGTGGATCGGGGGATGACCCGAACAACCTTCCTCTACGAGGACTTAGTTCGGCTCTTAAGCCCATGATGGAACTTCTGGCCCTAATGGTTAGGGCATTAGGTATACTCTTTCCATTATTCAGGGTGCATGTGCCTGGCACGTGGAGTGGTGAAATCCGGTATCGTCAGGTGGAGAGATTGGAAGCCGGAGAAAAGAGTTCATCGTAAGAGAGTGAATGAGATATTGCGATGAACTATCACCATTTAAGTGAGTGGATCGTCCATTTTTAATAAAAAAAATAGTGAACCACGTATTTCCGGGCAATAAAGGTTCAGTAAAAGAGTAGAGAGTGTTTCCCGGTTGACATGTGAGGAGGAGACATGAGGAGATGGAAGAAAATAAATTAAGGAAACTGAAGAGAAAAAAATGAATATTGGATTCCTAATATTACAAAATGTTGGAGGTCATATTCTAGCAAAGAGCTGCACGCGGCTTTGCGGTAGAAAAAGGTGAAAGCGAAAGAGAAAGGACTTCAACAGAAAGATTGGGTGCGACTTTGATCACTTACTGTTAGTGTTGTTAACGAGCCGAGCCAAACCGAGTATCAGTTGTTCAATCTCTGTTCGTTTAACTCAAGAGCTTGTTCATGTTCGTTCGTTTAATAAACGAACATAAAAATATGTTCAATCTTGGTTCTTTAAGGTAACGAGCTTGTTCACGAACGTTTGCTTAATAAACGAACATAAAATTATGTTTGAACTCAGCTCATTTATAAAGAAATTTTTTTCAAACTCGTGTTTGAGTTTGGCATGCTACATGTATTTTTGCCCCCCAATTCGAGTTTGGCCTGTTAAAGTATCAAAAATTAAGTCCAAATGATTAAATAACAAAATACAAAGCAATATTCAAACATTATAGTAATAAAAACATTATGACAACTCTATCAAAATTCTATAAAATAACTCTAGACTATCTATTAGATTAATAGGTGTATTATCCTCTTATGAGTTAAAGTTAAGTTGTACATTGATTTTTCTATATAAGCAGGTTCGCGAATATAATCGAACTGTTGGAAATAAAATTTATGTTTTGATGATGATTCATCGCCTAATCAGTTATTGTTATTAACCCCATTGATGAAGTGTCATAACTAGCTATTATAGTGCAAAGCAAAAAGATGTCTAGATATTAATGTATAGGATTTTATAGAGTCTGATATTTGTATAGGTTAAATCAGACAAGCACTGTAATAGTTCTAGGATGTGAACTGAGAAAGTAAGAAACTAAGATTTAATCAAACTGAGATTCTACAAGAAACTGAAAAACAGAGCACATCCATGGCGAAGAAGATAAGTTATTTGAGGACACAGACTCAGTTGGCTTATCTAGAAGATGAAGAACCGAGGGTCCTGAGACTCGGTTATAGAAGATTGAAGAAGCGAGGTTCAAACTCGAGTTATGAAGACTATGTCGAGGCGAAAAAGTTAGACTTCGGGCAAGATTGTGGTGACCTGAACTGACTTTATGGATCTTGTATAAAGACCTAAGAATCATAAGGACAATGAATTCTTAGAAGACAATGAGTCATGGTGTACTCTGATTAAGTCAATTATAATCGGATGAAAAGCGAGATCTTGATGTTTGAAGAAGAGTAAAATCTCGATTAATCGCTCCAAGTCGGTCAAAAACCGACAAGTGATAATCTCGATATAAACCGATAAGGAAACTCAGTTTTACATATCAGTCATCCAATAAACTGATAGTACAGTCGAACGTTACATATGAAGCAATCTTATTGGATGAATTACTGACAAATCAGAACGGTCACAAAATATAGCCGTTACAAGATTCAAGCAGGATGAATGATCAGGGTCAATCAGGTTATAATATACTTGACCACCATAAACCAATACTAGCAAGAGGACTAGGCCCATCGTAGTATAGCTATAGTGAATCAAGGTCGATCCCACAGGGAACCAATTATGGGTCATTTCATATATAAACAATTAATTATACATGTCAAGGACATAAAGGCGGTCTACGACCAACATAGAATAAGAAAAGGTAAAGGACTCGACTCGACACTACGTAATTAACCTCCCCAATTATAGTCTTTATCGTTTGGACCTAGATAATTTATATAATAAACTAAACTTATTAACTGTCAATCCGTTTGTATCTATCTTAGATTGGCTACGGGAGTCATCCTCTTTAACTTGACTTAGCACCGTAGGTCACTAGATCACCTTGTGGTATTGTTACGTGACTTCGCCTTTTGGTGCCTCCATCTCATATAACTCACACGCATTACGACTCTAAGGATGCCGATATTAACCGTACACCTCGTCCACGGCAACATTCCTATGGTTAGGCGCATTTCTAAACGATCACTCAAGCTCTCGCCCAACTAGCAATTACCAAGTTGTAGTCTCATGCTAATCTATGACGACGATATAATCAGTGCTAGCAATCCCCAAATATAAACCTACCTAGATAACGCCGACGTCCGTGAAGAGCAATTCATAAGCCTACCTAAGAGTTTTATATTGGTATTTCCTTTTACACGTTTTAATTAAACTAAGCGAGTAACGTAGCTATAGCCATACCTATCGAGATAATAAATTCTATTAAGTTAACCTAACCATAAAGACATGGCTATCTAACGGATGAACAGAGGGCTCGGTCGACCGAATAGCTGGGCTCGGTCGACCGAATGGTCTTTTTCCCCCAGATTACATCCCTGAACGTATCTCTCAGCGTTTCATCATACACAACGGATTAAACAAGAATTAAGTAAAGCATTCATATAAACTAACTTAGATACACATTAATTAAACAATTGATTCATGGATAGAAACTAAGTGTATGACGTAGGTTATGGGATCCTCATAGACAAGGTGTCGCCACATCCCTAACGTCATAGCCTAGATCTACATCATCTAGCTATGAATTAACTAACTCAAACAATAAAGCATAATTGGGGGAATTAATTACTTAAAAGAAAAGAAACAGAAAATAAAGGCTTACATAATGCAGCCCTTAAATTGCTGGAAACACCCTCAATAAACTACATTGAATCAAGATATGAATAGAGTGATTTTATTGAATGATATTCTAAGGCATTCAAGGTGTGTCTTTACAATTTCGTAGCTGCTGCTTATATAGGAGTTTCTGCCGACTTAGGGTGGTTCTAGAAGATAAGCACGATATAAGCCGGAAACCGCCCCGAAGCTGACACTCGGTCAACCGAGAGCTGACACTCAGTCGACCGAAGCTATAGGCTCGGTCGACCGAACCTAACATTTGAACACGTTAATCGTTTTTCTCGTCTATCTTGCTCCCCACTCCACGCTTGCGTGTTGATCTGATTTCTCTAATTTATCTCTTGATTAATGCTCCGATTTTCTTCCTTATTATCTTGAGATCTATTGATTGAATGACATTTATCCTCTCGATTTGTCGTGATCTACAAAATCAGCATTTATCGCACAATAAATCGGCTTTTAATAATGAAAACGGCTAAATACCAAATATCATATTAATAATCACTTAACATTAAATAATAAATATAAACATGTGATTTAATATGAAATATATATTATTAATCTCGATTTAAGGTCAACGTTGATGACTTTTACGGGTATAATTTGACCGTCATCAATGAACGGTGAATAAACCCCTATAAATAGACTACTTCTACAACAACAAGAAGAGGATGCAGGAGGAATTAAAAACAGATTTAATTAAAAGATCCAATTAAGGGGGAAAGCCAATTTCGAAAGAATTCATGCTAAGTACTTAATTGCAAGATCAAGAAATTTCTTCCAGTGTCCAAGCACATTCAAGCAAAATCAAGATCTATCATTTGAAGAAAAACAGAGCCGTGCAAAATTTAACTATCCAGAAGAAAAGCTCAAATCACAATTGAATCATAGTTATTGATTCAGGTCTCAACTTGATTTCATCAAAGGTCTAGACTGTGAAACACCAAGAAGGTGTGAAGGACAGTTGAGTGCAGTCGGGAAGACTATGTTTGTGATGAGCCGGTGAAGAGGCAATTATACCCTTCAAGGACCAGTGTTTCAAACAATTGAAGAGCAGCAATCCTACCTGTTCTACAAGTGTTTAGATAGTGAAGCTAGGGATTAGTCAAGGACTATCAGTTTAGAACTTTTTGTAACCGGGACATCTCAAAGAAGTTCTAGTGGAATTTTCCTCCGCATCACAGGGGAAGAGAGGACGTACAGGATTACACCACCTGGAACCACTATAATTCTTGTTTATTTATTTCATGCATTCATTTACCTCATTCTGACTTTAATTATCTAGTTCGCGTTAAAACCAAGTCAACGGACTGTTTGTACTTAAGGCTAGTTCTATCCGCTGCCAGTTAACAAGATTAAGAATAAGTCAGTATTGACTTATACTCAGTTGAGTTAGCTGAACTCCGCACAAGTTAAGGGGACAGAACAAAACCGAATCGAAGCGTCGCTTGAGTTTCGAGAAACTCGCCTGGGTACTTTCAGTTTTGGGAAAGTTTTTGGTGACAAGTTTATTCACCCCCCCACCCTCTAAACTTGTGTTATCCTTTCCAAGGGACCAACACGAACGTTTACGAGCATGTTTATGCTCGTTCGTTCAGGAAACGAGCTTAAAATCTTGTACAAGTTTGGTTCGTTAAGCTAAACAAACGAATGATCACATATACTAACAAGTGGAACATGAGCTTGTTCGTGAGCGGCTCTGTTCGTTGCCCATGTTTTATCCTAGTGAATGAGATGTAGAAAAGTAGTGTATATTAGGCAATATGGATCAACCAAGAGTTTGTGCGAACAGATGATACTGACAAAAAATTAATTTATTTTGATGACTAAAAAAATCAAGGAAAAACAATATGAAGACGGGTGAGGGTTCGTTTAGATTACTGTAACGAATCCCCAATCAAACGAAGGATTGACCAGGATCTGAAAATGAAGCTAGTCAGTGAGCTCTGATACCATAATAGAGAAATAATAATTGATTGTATTGATTGATAATAATGTAATGAATACATTTAACACCCTTTTGAAGATATAAAGCATTCTAAATTTACAAAATTGTGTATTTAATATATATTGAGAACATGTTCTTCATAATTAAATAGTAAACTTGTAGTCATTTACAAAAAAAATTAAGCAACTTTTGTGATGTTCTTACTGTAGACAACTCATTTTGTTAAGTGAGTGCTTTTATCCCTGGAAGGCAAACAGCGGATAATGTGATTGTGGTTCAGGAGGCCATTCATACGATGCATAAAAAGAAGGGAAGAAAAGGCTTCATGATTGTTAAGGTGGACCTGGAAAAAGTTTATGATAGAGTTAATTGAGACTTTCTGCGTCACATTATGCGGGTCACGGGGTTCTCGGAAAATTTGGTGGAGTTAATCATGCATTGCCTCTCATTTGTGTCGCTCCCTATGCTGTGGAATGGCATTCCCCTACCTTTTTGTGTTAGTAATCCAAGTCCTCAGCACATTTATTGATGAGGCAGTTCGAGATGGGAAGTGGAAACCTATACGTATTTCCATAGGGGGCCGAAAATATCCCACCTTTTTTTTGCGGATGACTTGTTGCTTTTCACTGAGGCGTCGATGAAGCAAGCAAAGGTTATAGAACACATGTTGTCTATGTTTTGTGTTGTTTCGGGACAAAAAGTGAGCTTCAGCAAGTCAAAATTCTATGTCTCCCTGAATGTGAGTAACACAGTTGACTCTGATATTGCAAGTATGCTGGGCATGGCACATACCTATGACTTGGGGAAGTATTTGGGAGTCCCATTATATGCTAAAACTATAAAAGTGATTATGGCTTCATGACAAAGTGCGCTCCAAGCTTCAAGTGTGGAAAGCCAAGATTCTCTCTAGAGTATGACGCCAACATCCTTATCCAGTCAGCCCTGACCTCAATCACTTATTACTTTATGCAGATGACCCGAATATCTTGTGCCATCCTTGATGAGGTAGAGAAAATAGCCCAGAATTTCTTCTGGACAGGGGAGGAACAAGGACGTAGTATGCATCTTGTGGCCTGGCGGGACATTTGTAAACCGAAGTCATGCGGGGATCTGGGAGTTTGATGGTTGCACAATATGAGTATATCCCTTCTAGCAAAACTGGATTGGCAAGTTCTAGTGGATAAATAAAGTCTCTGGGTGAAAGTGTTCAAGGCCAAATATGGGAGCCCTATTTCCAAACCGAAACCGACATGCTCTTTTATGTGGCGGAGATTTGCATGGAAATAGACTGTCTGCTGGATGTGTTCAAGTCCAATGAAGAGGGAATAATGAAGTGGTTAGATACGATATCATGTAAATTTTATGTGGCAAGTGCATACTACGCCCAGCTTAACAATACTTTCCCGAAAGAGGAAGAAAAAAAGTGGCTGACTATATGGACCATCAAAGGACCGCAACAGGGAAATGTGCTGCTTTGGTTGATTCGCCGGGAAGCCTTACCAACAGCGGCCTTGCTTACTTATCGGCATGTTTTTGATGATGACATGTCCATGGTTTGCCAAAT
Organism: Gentiana macrophylla; assembly: GCA_026214975.1. NCBI lineage: Eukaryota > Viridiplantae > Streptophyta > Magnoliopsida > Gentianales > Gentianaceae > Gentiana > Gentiana macrophylla. Next base: position 31,113,485 of record CM047810.1, on the reverse strand, counting down.
CCACGATGAGACATTGCTACACATCTTTTGAGATTGCGCTTGGAGTCATGCCATTTGGAAGGGTGTGATCCGGACCAGGCACCAACGGAAATTCTTTGGCAGTGTGCAAGCAGTGAATAGGTGGATGATTGCTTCATAGAGGATCTTTAAGGGGAAGACGGCCGGGTAATATGAAGATTTCTTTATCGGGAGATCGTTTCGGGAATTTGGTATTGGCGTAATCAGGTGATTCATCAAGTGGGAGTTCACTGTCCCCCGAAGCCAGTTTTTATTAAACGTGCGGTTAGCAAAGAAAGGGAGTTGAGATTGCTTAGGATAGCCAGGTGTTATTTTTGTAGATGATAATTTTGCAAAAGGGCGTTCGTGTCGACGCGTAGTCTCTTTTTGGTATAAACATTGATGTACATATCATTTTTTGATTATTAATAAAGATCCGGATCTCCCCAAAACTCATTTTGATAAGTGCATGCAAAAATTATAGAATGTGAGTTTCATGTGCATATAATTTTATATGTTTACTATATCTTAGCTATGAATATAGTTTAGTAACTGTAAAGTAACACTTATTAAATAAAATAACATTTGAGATAATGATCTATATATTTTAAACATTTGATTTATGAATTTAAGATTCAATTTTAATCAGCATGATAGGAAGAATGGTGAAACCATATAATTTTATTGTCGGTTGTAAATGATTAGACATATATTTTAGTCATTATAACTATCATTCAGTTATTTTATAAGTTATATTTTCATCAATCGTATTTAACTGACGAAATTGTCAAAACCATGCATACCAATCTAACATATCTCCCCGCATAATAAATGTGATCTTATTTAACAGATGGATTATGCAGCCTAGAATTAATCTTTGTCCTCAATTTTATACCTCATACTATCTTTGGATTAGACATGATCAATGTTAGTAATACCATCCGCAACGGAAGCGATTTAAGGATCTAGATCTATAATTTACACGTAATAAAATAACTAGATCTACTCTACAAGGAGGTTGTAGAACATACCTCTTGGATCTCAAAATCCAAGTAGAAGAACCGCAATAGGAAGAATAAAGGATGGCGTGAAGAGCACCACGATCTTCCGCACGTGTGATCCAAACAACTCCCGGTGGTAGGAAATCCTCGTCTCGAATCCTTCCGATACGCTACCCAGAAAACCTCCAAGATTTTCCTCCTCTCTCCCCTTGGCCGAAAATTTTGTCTTCTCTCTCTAAGAGATGAAGTCGAAAATTGTTGTGTGTATTAGGCTTGGGAGAACTCTCTTTATATAGGAGAGTAATCCTTGTCCTCCAAGGATTTAATAATTAATACAAAATCAATTATAATAATCCTATTAAATAAAAGATAATCCTAGAAATATTCTAGAACAAATCTAGAATAATCTTTATCTTTATTTTTTACCATAAAATATTTATCCAATAAATATTTTGTGCACATGTCTTATTAATCTACAAGAAAACAATTTCTTGCTCACTAAGACAAGGTTATGGCCGAAAATTATATTGTGACCTAGTCACTTATGATTTTTGACTATACACACTAAATTTGGCCAAGATTATGAAAAATATCTTTTTCACATATTTAATTATTTAGTCCAACTAATTTAATAGTCCACTAAACAATTAATTCACATATCGTTTTAATTAAATTCTAATAAGAACTAAATTAAAATTATTAGGATTCGACGTCCGAGAATAGCTATGCTATATCGGAGGCACGTTGGGGACCGTGGACTAATAATCGAGCGGCTCCGATAAATCAAATAAATAATTATCTTACGAACAGAATAATTATATTCGATAAATCAATCACAGGAATATGCCACCATAATCCCGTGACTGCACTCCTCCGATTATGAGATTATATTTATCTCTTCACGAGAATGATAATAAGCGTCCATTGATATAATCATTACATATGGATTAATCCTCCATAGACTGTTCATTCTAAATCGGGAAGTTACCGTTAACCCTTTTTAGAACCTCTTATCCTTATTTACCATTAACCCCCTAGTGATCAATTAATTCATACAACTCACTGGTAGCTAATCAGTGTAACATGAACTCCATGGATCGATCAGTTTCTAGGATTAACAAATAAGGGAACTGTCTACCTACTTCCAGAAATGGAAGGAATGGATTCCGTATCTGTGATAACACAAACTACTCACTCAATCCAGTATAATGCCAAGATGGGGTAATTCAGATCACAGACTCAGTGTAATCCTTAACCGTCAAGTCAAACCTCATACTAATTCAAGTAGTTGACTGTGATCACCTCAGGATTAAGATATATCCATAAATATGATCATCGATTGATTCGATAAGACTTCTCGATTACGAGAATTATATCGTGAACTCTAATCAAATTGGTCCAGCCCTATATGATATATCTATCATATATAAATGCCCCACTAGGTTCTCTTAACCGAGAGTCCGGATATGACAATCACACCTATTGTGTTCTGGGCGCATTAATAGCACGTTAAAGGAGAGACCCGATACTCTCGATTAACTTCACTACGGGCTAATTGTATTTTAAGTACATATTCACTAACTCAATCCTCCCATGTATATCCCATACACTGAGTTAAGTGATTACATAAACGATATACTTTAGGGTTTTCTGTAGTGTAAATACTATTCTCTCATCGGTGAATATGAGAATAATAAATATGAATAATAATATCATTTCATTTATTAAATAAAACAATTACAAAATTGTCTTTCGGGCATTACACCTAACAATCTCCCACTTGCACGAAAGCATGTGATTAATTATTTTAGAGCACACCCTATTATTTAAACTACAACAAACTACATCTCCCACTTGCTCTAAAGAAATGGAGACCCATCCCGTATTCTAGTACCCATTAAGCATATCATAACCATTGCAGATGACAAAGTACACTCCGAGTGTGCCGTCGTAGGATAGGTCAGTGACTCGGGGAGTACCTACATCTAAATATCATGGGTCTTAATGATTAGTCAGGTTGTCGGCTCGAGACGATCCGTAGAATCAAAACGTTACCGGTCCATCTAATCATGTGGTACCTTCCCAATATGCTTTTGACCTCTAGTGATTTCGAAAATCCTTATAAGCTACCCCTTCATCGTGTGGACAATGATGTGGTATCGGCTTCCATATCTAGAATCACTCCCAGATATGAAAAGGAAATCCTTAAGCTATATCGCCTCTCTAGCTACTACACGAAGCCGTTAATCACCCAACTAGTTAAAGTCGAGTTGGCGTTGCTGGATTCCTCCAGGCAATAGCTTCAACACAAGAGTAAACACTGAGCCCGAGATCGACTTAACGATCATCCTCAATCTGACTTAAAGTCAAAATCAGTGTATCACACATATCCAAGTTCACACATGAATATGTCCGCATATTATTCCTCGTTCTCTTCAAGATACTAAATGACATACTAAACTTGCTTTGTTAACCGCCGAATCTAAGATTCAATCAAAGTTGACGTTCAATAACCTGGCCATCTCTTACTAGAAAGAGAATCTATCCCATTTCTCTTGATCCGAAGATTTAGAGAGTCATTCCTGAGGCATAGGGTAGAACTTCCTCGTTCAATGTTGCATACAGATGCATCATCTTAACCAATAAGATGGATGGGAAACCGTTGATCGATTCTAATGAATTCGACCGAGTCAAACTCTTTAGGATGTTGTCCAAATCTACATTGCGAGGAGAATTGTGGCATTGTCGATTCGACTTGAGATAACACAACCATGTTGATTCCAACCGGTGCAGTGTTATCCTTCACAAACACTAATGTATATATTCACTACTGTACTAAAAATTGATATCCAGTCTACAAAAGACTTATCAATATTCCGGTCAAATCCACATATTGTAGAAATATATGACTTCCAATGACCGAGAGGTTTGCTTTTTATCCATAAAGGACATAAGCCTTGGCAGTCATCCTGTCATAAGTTCATAAGGCAATACCCTTTTGTTCCGAATGAATCCAGACTCCGTTTGTTTGGCAAGAAAGTCTCGGGGAATCACCCCTATTTTCTGCTTTTGAACGAAATCATGCAATACTAAGTGGTAAGAGAGTCCAAGGTCTGATTAACTCTCTACTTCTTTGGGAATTACCCCTAGACCACTCAAGCTTTGCTCTGAAAGATAAACTTTCCTATTCATTCTACTCTTTCCGTGTAGATCCAATTACTCCCCCACCGGGCCTGAGACGCTCGGTGGTTCTACAAGAGTATGAATAGAATCGAGTACCGAACTCCATTCACGTGGTTATGGCTATTAAACCAACCTCTATTATCGTAATCCTATAACGCTCACAAAAGAGCCATAGGTCAATCGATCCTCGACTACAAAGTCCATGAGAACTCAGAATGGGTAATGGATAAACCATACTCCCAATACTTACCGGGTGGATCGAAATTCGATCTAGTTTAGTAGTATTTAGTTTTATCACCAACAACCGATGTTGGATGTGGTCTGATTTTAATCAGTTAGTAACTACCTTGAGTAAACGTACTTCAAGGTTCAAGGTTTTGCTGATTATGGACTCTATCAGAAAGGATGCAACAGTATAACTGTCCCTTCCCGATTTCAAGAATCTAACCTTTATACACAATAGGTTAAAAGATATATCATGAATGGTCATTGACCGAACGTATGCTGTGAAATTCCTGGGCCTTACCTTCAAGCACCGTGTGCTAAATGCTTATATTTATGGAAGTGGGGTGAACCGAATCCACACCTTATCCGTAAATACCAAAGCATATTCTAGGTAGACTTCTCGGTCTTACATTTCAATGTAAACCGTTATTTCGCTTCCAATATCTTTATTGAGTTAAGCAGTGTATTGTAGCACATCTAAAAACTATGTAAGGCAATTTAACGGTTTCTCACTTAGTGAGAACATGTCACAATAAGGCAGGCTGAGCATCAGTCTCGAGGACTATGAATGGCCTATTCCGAGTATAGAATACTCTATCTCTGTTGAAAACAGAGAAACCTCAAAATATTTTGGATAACCTTACCGGAGTGTTTGAATAGTTATCAGACAAGAAGTCACTACTCAGAAGCTCCTACTAGCTCGTATCTTTCATCAGACCCCGAAGGTCGTCATGAACAAGCTATGTTACTTCTTTATAACCATTATCCTTTCCTTATTGAAAGGAAACTTAGTCATTGAACCTTTGAGACAATATAACCAGACTGGGAGAAAGGAATCACCCTGAGCCAGTCTTCAGGTCTTGTCTTTTAGGGACTATGCACTAACTATGGAATATGAAGAAGCGTTTATCTAAATATAGAAACCAATTGCTTTTAATAGTTCTTAAGATGTGTTTTATATACATGTTTCAGCAATTGTAAGTGGTTTTGACTTTATCAAACAAAAGTCCGAGTCTTGGATTCGTACTACAAATGGTATATTCACTTTCTATACGACAAACAAATTATCGAATAAAAGGTAAATCCTTTCGTTCCAACGAATCTTAAACAAAAAATAATTTTTCCGCGATATCCAAGGATTGAATCCGAGATTCATTTCCTTATATCACTCCCACTATTCTAGCTAAAATTAACTGCCCGTTGTTTACTTTTTTAATCGTTAAATGCACCGCTACCTTGTTCTTCCAAAGAACTTAGCTCGAGAAAATCGCCAAGGATTCATAGGTTTGTGATCCAAAATCACTGTCCTTATCCTATGATTTTCAGTTAATTAATTTTCGGTTCAGCCTTAAAGTTTTCTCAGTTTAGATGACTAACACTTTTAGACATATTCTCCCATTCTTTCCGTGAATGGAAACAGACTTGAACCAGCGGTTCGTTTGAGTAGACACTACTCTTGAACCGTGGGATGTCTATTTCGAGTGTTACTCGTCGGGACTTCTCGGATTTTCTAATATACCAACAAATCATAACATTAAAGCTCCCACTAGTTTATCGGTTCCAAATACCGTCTAACGAGCAATGCTTTATTTTTTTTTTATGATTTTCTGATTTTTTTCGATTAGAAAATCTTTCGTACATAGTTCCAATGTTTCCAGAAAGACAATAAATCATAGAACTCCCACTAGTTCATCGATTCCAAATATCGTCCAACTAGCGACATTTCATGACTTTCCGGTTTTTCAATTAAAACGGTTACATGTGTAGTCAGTTACACTTTTCTGATGTTCTAGAAAAACAACAAATCATAAAGCTCCCACTAATTCATCGATTCCAAATATCGTCCAACTAGTAACACTTCATGATTTTCTGATTTTTCAATTAAAAAATTACTCGTGTAATCACTACACACTCAAAATTCACTAGAAGAATTTCAAAGTCCGAAATCACCTTTGATCAAACTAAGTTTGTCTTCTGTTTGACACGAATGACACCTATATGTCACTCTGGTTTTTAAAAGGCTTAAGAGAAAATATCTCTTTCGAAAAATAATTGCATTATCGATTAACTAGTTCAACGTCCTAGTTACTTTCCACTTTTTAACGAAGTCAATACTAGTCAATTATTAATTTTTAAGCAATTTAGTAAGGGATATAATGCTGTAAATAAAATGATATATATTAATTCAAGTTTAACACTACTATATTAATTTATTTTAGGAATTGTAAACTAAAATTAAGTCTACTCTACCATTCCAAGGTTTTAACCTCGCATCTCAGTGCCGCCGTAGGGTAGGTCAAAGAGATGACGGTTAAATCGAGACAATCTCATCAATGAATAACTTGTGAGAATCGAACGTCCCACGAGAATCGAACATCCCTTTATTCATTGACTACCTTCCTTTTTTAGCCTAGATATTATCAAGAATACCCTTGATGAGTGTGACCTACTATATCGGATCTCTTAGTACGCCCGAGTGTGCCGTCGTAGGATAGGTCGTTGACCCGACGAGTACCCGGAAATCCTATCCTTTCGGAGACCAAGCCATGAATGTTGATAGGGGTGAACACTATCCGTAGGGGACGAAATCAAAGCGCCGCGAGGCGCCACCCCTTCTCTCACTTACTTGTATTTATAGTAGAGGCCGTGGGGTTGGCTGTCGCCCCCGCTCCCACTCAATATTTTGGAAGTGGTGGTGGGTTAACTAACCACATCTTTTGATGTTAACATAAAAGCACATCAAATCAAGGATTCGAATAGTGTCGGTAACGAGGCAAGCCTACCCGCCCTATTCGTTGGAACATATATGTGATGATCGGACGAAATCGGGTCAAGAGAGCCCCATTGAGATAAGAAGGAATCACCCCTCCGCTCGCCGGTGTTGCTTAGTCTTGCCGGACCCCCGAGCATACATCACACTAGGAGGGTTAAGTCGGTCGAGCGAAGCTCAGTTGACCACCCAACCTATAGGCGAACCATTTTTTATTCAAGATTTATTGTTCTTTTACCATCATTCGATCTCGTAGACACTACGAACGTGATCTCGTTTGGGCTTTTAAGGCGGTTCACCGAGAACACACACCGAAAAGGCTTAACGATTTCATAACCCGTCCTCGGATCTTTAATTAGTTACTAAATTAATTAATTACCACGTATTAATTAAATTTCAACTAATTACGCGAGTTTGTATACATGCCTATTTTAATTACCAAAATTAAAATTCTACATGTATGCATGGAGTGGATTTATGATACGATGCATGTCATGACAATTCCGATTTTATATCTATTTTATGATCAAACACATAAAAAATAAATTGCAGAAAATTTAAACACCGAGATGGATCGTTGGTACCCCCGACTAACCTATTTTCTAAGGAAAACGTAAATAAATTCTAAGTCTTCAAATCTTGATTTTCAAACTTGAATCATCCGGATCGTGAATCTTCGATCTTGACACGAACCACAAACGACGAGAAGAGGAGGCCGTAATATACCAATATCTTAAATATATTTATAATGTAAAATTGTTTGATAAATTTTTTTGTTTGTACAGGCCTCGGCCAAAATACCATTTTTTATTTTTTTATTTTTTTTATTTTTTAATTGTGAAATCAAATTGCGGCAGAAACAAATATGTACGTTTTCTCATTGGTCATATGACCTAATGTAATTATAGGCTAAAGCTGCCGCAAACATTAGGTTATCAAAAAAAATTTAGCCGCATAAAAAAAAAACGAGCATGTGAATAAAAAAATTGGCCTCCTCCCGATTTACCTTCTTGATGATCTTCAACACCATGATCTTCATCTTCTCAAACTCGGATTAAAATTAAATTACAAGTCCTATGTTCAAGTGATACTAATCAAAAAAACTACAAAATAGATCTACGGGTAAACAATATCAACCTCATCCATTTCTTCAACCAAGACATTCACAACATAAAAAATATATATGTGCATCGGCCCCAAAAAAAAATTGGGACACAAAAACTACATGTTTTCCACTCCTTAGATCTAATATTTTATACGTATAAATATAGATCACCAGGCGACTGATACCACTATTAGTAATACCATCCGCAACGGAAACGATTTAAGGATCTAGATCTATAATTTACACGTAATAAAATAACTAGATCTACTCTATAAGGAGGTTGTAGAACATACCTCTTGGATCTCAAAATCCAAGTAGAAGAACCGTAATAGGAAGAATAAAGGATGGTGTGAAGAGCACCACGATCTTCCGCACGTGTGATCCAAACAACTCCCGGTGGTAGGAAATCCTCGTCTCGAATCCTTCCGATATGCTACCCGGAAAACCTCCAAGATTTTCCTCCTCTCTCCCCTTGGCCGAAAATTTTGTCTTCTCTCTCTAAGAGATGAAGTCGAAAATTGTTGTGTGTATTAGGCTTGGGAGAACTCTCTTTATATAGGAGAGTAATCCTTGTCCTCCAAGGATTTAATAATTAATACAAAATCAATTATAATAATCCTATTAAATAAAAGATAATCTTAGAAATATTCTAGAACAAATCTAGAATAATCTTTATCTTTATTTTTTACCATAAAATATTTATCCAATAAATATTTTGTGCACATGTCTTATTAATCCACAAGAAAACAATTTCTTGCTCACTAAGACAAGGCTATGGCCGAAAATTATATTGTGACCTAGTCACTTATGATTTTCGACTATACACACTAAATTGGGCCAAGATTATGAAAAATGTCTTTTTCACATATTTAATTATTTAGCCCAACTAATTTAATAGTCCACTAAACAATTAATTCACATATCGTTTTAATTAAATTCTAATAAGAACTAAATTAATATTATTAGGATTCGACGTCCGAGAATAGCTATGCTATATCGGAGGCACGTCGGGGACCATGGACTAATAATCAGCGGCTCCGATAAATCAAATAAATAATTATCTTACGAACATAATAATTATATTCGATAAATCAATCACAAGAATATGCCACCATAATCCCGTGACTGCACTCCTCCGATTATGAGATTATATTTATCTCTTCACAAGAATGATAATAAACGTCCATTGATATAATCATTACATATGGATTAATCCTCCATAGACTGTTCATTCTAAATCGGGAAGTTACCGTTAACCCTTTTTAGAACCTCTTATCCTTATTTACCATTAACCCCCTAGTGATCAATTAATTCATACAACTCACTGGTAGCTAATCAGTGTAATATGAACTCCATGGATCGATCATTTTCTAGGATTAACAAATAATGGAACTGTCTATCTACTTCTAGAAATGGAAGGAATGGATTCTGTATCTGTGATAACACAGACTACTCACTCAATCCAGTATAATGCCAAGATGGGGTAATTCAGATCACAGACTCAGTGTAATCCTTAACCGTCAAGTCAAACCTCATACTGATTCAAGCTGTTACTGTGATCACCTCAGGATTAAGATATATCCATAAATATGATCATCGATTGATTCAATAATACTTTTCGATTATGGAATTATATCGTGAACTCTAATCAAATCGGTCCAGCCCTATATGATATATCTATCATATATAAATGCCCAACTAGGTTCTCTTAACCGAAAGTCCGCATAAGACAATCACACCTATTGTGTTATGGGCGCATTAATAGCACGTTAAAGGAGAGACCCGATACTCTCGATTAACTTCACTACGGGCTAATTGTATTTTAAGTACATCTTCACTAACTCAATCCTCTCATGTATATCCCATACACTGAGTTAAGTGATTACATAAACGATATACTTTAGGGTTTTCTGTTGTGTAAATACTATTCTCACATCGGTGAATATGAGAATAATAAATATGAATAATAATATCATTTCATTTATTAAATAAAACAATTACAAAATTATCTTTCGGGCATTACACCTAACAATCTCCCACTTGCACGAAAGCATGTGATTAATTGTTTTAGAGCACACCCAATTATTTAAACTACAACAAACTGCAATCAACTCATCTTAAATGCCCTTATTTCTTCTCGTTCTCAAAATATCATCTCGTAAACCACTCAGGAAAAGACTTCTCGTGAGGCATGAAATACTTTATATGATACCATATGCAAAGCCATCCTTGTGGCCGAATCAAACAAATTAAACAAATTAAATCCATGCAAAAGGTTTAAACACATCTCAATTAATGTTGTGAAAACTCTCGATGAAACACGGATCAGGATGATCTTATGAATCTTATTTCAGAAAATTTGGGAGATGACTATAAAGAGTTGGCTAGGGTTGTTCAAACACGTGACACCGATATTGATTTTAAAGATCTCCAATAATAGCTATTTAATTATGAGACTCTTCCGTCTAATATGCAACCGTTCAGTTATTCCGTGTCTTGCTACAACTCATCTGGCCGTATGATATCCATTTCCCAGTGTTGGTTCATTTCCATGTCCTACTATTCTTGATTCTTGGAAACATGCACAAAATACTTTCTCTTATGCAGTAGGCTCGAGTTTTCATCCTAAATAATCGTACTTGGTTATTTCCAGTATGGAAAGTGCAAGGACATTCAGAGAACTGGTGCAATTCTTATCAGATTCAACCTCTTACAATTTTTTCTCATTCGGTCCAGTCCTCCAACATTGTGTCCTCTTCAACCACATTTGGATGCTATGTCATATTTTCTTTGGCTTCTTGATAGTGGTGTCACACATCATGTTACCACTGATCTCAGTACTTTGGCACTACACACGTCTTATTCTGGAAATGAAGGCATCATGGTTGGTGATGGAACTAATATTTCCATCACACACATAGGTTCTAGTTTTCTCTCTACTCCTTTAGAAATATTTTATGTTTGACGATGTATGAAATCGTCCGGGTTACAATTGAGTTGATATTCGGGTAAATACACCTCTAGGTGATGATCCAAATAACTTTCCGAGTGGATTTGGAGTGGGCCTTCAAAACCCACAAAAACGTGAACAGACGCGGAGTTTGCCTTCAGGGGATACTCTGGCGCTCATTTCAAAAATTAAATAGAGGAATTTCTATTAAAACCGTAAGCAAGAAGATATAGCAAGCATACTATGTGTGTACCTTGTAATTGAGGATGTGCGGGGGAGTGAATTATGATGAATTGGTCAAGGGATTTTACCATGTATTGATGTAATAAACCATGTTATGGAGCAGTTAGGGCTCAGACTATAACGAAACGTAAAACTTCAACGCCATCACTATAGCAGTAACAATTGTTCAGTAATGTCTGCGTGAAATCTGGAACGCTCATTGAAGAGAATGTAACCGTTGCTTGAGGTTGAGGATGATTGTATTGTATTAAGCATAATTACTTAGGTGACCTGCACGAGATCGGTAATAAGTGGCCGTAGACGTCTTGCATCTTAACGATTATGAGGGACAGAAGGCGACCTGTGTCATGTCGGACAGAGGACGACCTGCATCATGGAATTTAATTAAGACTTATGATTGATTAGATGTATATATAGAATACTAAATTAATTATATTTATAACAATTTTAAAGGGAGGAAACACTTGACGGGGGAAACACACCGGTTTTTTTATAATAGTAATGATGATACAGTTAAACCTCGATAAATGAATAACCTCGTCAAATTAATAAATTTTCCCGATCCCGACATGGGCAAAACGATTTCAAATAATGTTCGATAAATAAATAACCTCGTTAAACGAATTTTTTTTTTCTGGTTACGAAGGTATTAATTTATCGATATTTAACTGTAATGATATTATTGTTAAGTAGTGACTCTCAGACAAAGTATATATTATGTTTTAATTTTTGAAACTACCAAAAAAAAGTTTTAATTTTTGAATCTGAAATTAGTTTCGCATTCCTTTACATATAGTTTGAACCACAACAAAATATTTAAGACTTTATAATTTTAGAATATTACATTACATGCATGATGCACCATTTCCGCGCTTTTCCTTTATTTCTATTCCTGTATTTTCTTTTTATTTTTAACGATATATAGTTAGAGTAATGCAATATCATACTAACACATCATACTTCTTACATGACAAAATCATGTGAATCTACAAGTTTTAATATTCCGATTTTTGAAAAAGGGTAGACGTGTCATATTGCAAAAATAAAATATTAAATTTAGTTTATTTATGGATTAAGTTTTTAAAGAAAATATTAATTGTGGTAATTAATATTAAGGGATTTTAATTATGGATGTTCACGGTTCGATTTGGTTTGATTTATTGAATTTTCAAACCCAAACCAACAATTTTAGTTTGCAAAAGATGAAACCAAAACCAGTAATATTAATTTCGGTTCTGTTTGGTTCGGTTTGTCATTTCTTCGGTTTGGTTTGGTTCGGTTCCTCCGTTTACAATACAAAGAGTTCGACAACCAAATATAGTACTAAGTTGAGCTAAAAAAATATCTTTTCCCGATTATAGACAAAATTGATTCAGAAGATATAATAATACATATATAAAAATTATTGCGATGGACATTTTTTTGGCCCAATATTGTTCAAGTATAGTTTTGGACTTCTTTTCAAACATATAATTTGTTTTTTTTTTTTGTTGAAAGGGGATATTTATTTATAAACAATGTGTACAAAAAGAGTTCAATAAAGCATTTACAACTATGCAAGAGATAGTAGAACTAAGTTACAGAAACTAATTAAGTCTGCCAGGCCAATCTAAGTTCGCGAGCTTTTTGAATCGATTGGGATAGGAGCACCTCCACCGGGGGTTTCTGATTATCGCTAGCATGGAGCACTTCATTTCGCCAATACCATTTACTGAGAATGAGTTCTCTAAAAGGATATCTCCAAAACTCTAAGTTGTCTTTCTTATACATATTTTTGCTCAAACAAGTGTCAAGCCATCGGGGAGTTTCATGAATCGATGTGAACTCCTGCCAACAATGCGGGTGAACAACATTTTTCCACAATCTCTTTGCCCAGCTGCAGTCACGTAAAGAATGGATGCTCGTTTCTCGATGGCGTTAGCAAGTGGAACACGTGTCTGAATCAATGATGTGATGTTGGCAAAGAGTGGCTCCTGTCGGGAGGGATTCATGGCGGATTTGCTAGAGAAGAGATAACCTCAAAGGGGACCTTTGATGCTCCAAATCTGCTTCCAAATCGCGTCCGCAGGCCCTGAGGGGAGTGAAGCACTACGAATTTCAGAGTGAGCTGAGTTGATAGAAAATTTACCCGAGGCAGATGGTTTCCAATTGGGTCGGCCTTCATCATCTAGAGATATTGCATCCTTTAGTTCATTTGCTGCATAGCAAATATGCCGCCAAATAAAATAACACCCTGGCTTAGGAGGATCAAGAGGTGAGCCATATATTTTCCGCAAAAGGTGAACCCAAAGTTTATCATTGTCCGTTAGAAGCTGCCAAACAAGTTTAGCCAGGAGCTCGATATTCATATATCGTGCCTTTCTTATCCCAAGACCACCAAGGCTTTTCGGCCTGCATATAGTGTCCCAGGCCACATGATGGATATTGCGCTTATCCTCACAGTCCCCCAAGAAAAAGATCGGGCCAATTTATCAAGCTCATTAATCGTGGAGGCCGGGAGCTTAACCATTTGCATATGATAATATGGGGTCGTAGTGAGAACTGTTTGGTCAAGTATGGCACGGCCTGCTCTAGATAAAGTGGGTGCTTTCCAAACTTGGAGCTTAGACCGAATTTTGTCAACAACAAAACAAAAGTCTTTCTTTTCAACTCTGCCATGATGAAGAGGAACCCCCAAGTATTTTTCAAAATTCCATGTTTGGGACATACCGAGAATTAGAGGAGAAACATTAGAGGAAACCGCAAATTTTGATTTGGTGATGCTGATTCTCTGTCCTGAGAGCTTGCAAAAGATTGATAAGAACCGTTCGATTTCCTTTGCTTAGTCCACCGAAGCTTCAAAAAAAAGAATAAGATCATCGGCGAAAAAAAGATGTGATAGTTTTTGACCCCCTATCGAGATCGCAATTGGTTTCCATTTACGGTCTGCGATTGATTGCTTGATCAGCTGGCTAAGAACCTGCATAACAAGAATGAAGAGGTACGGAGCTAATGGGTCACCTTGTTTTAGGCCGCGTCTCGGCTGAAAGCCAGCAAGAGGCCGACCATTCCACAGAATTTCCAACATGGTGCTAGAAAGTGAGTAAAGAATGAGCTCGATCAGTGCGTCGTTGAAACCCACCACGTGAAGGAGCTGCTTAAGAAAGTCTCAATTGACCCTGTCATAAGCCTTCTCTAAGTCTACTTTAATAATCATAATACCCTTCCGACCAGTCTTCTTGCGCATTTTGTGAAGCACCTCTTGGGTGACAATGATGTTGTCAGAAGTTTGTCTGCCCGGTGTAAAAGCACTTTGACAATTATCAATAAGGTCCCCAATAAAAAGGCGTAAGCGATTGGCAATGATTTTAGTGATGATCTTCGACGTAACATTTGCAAGGGCAATAGGACACAACTGAGACACAGATTCAGGTGGTTGAACTTTAGGGATCAACGCAATGAAAGTACGGTTAGCTGATGCCGGAAATCTTCGTTCATGAAATGCTTTAGTTACCCAAGTAGTGAGAGCAGCACCTACAATGTTCCAATTTCTTTGAAAGAAAACCGGAGGAATGCCGTCGGGACCCAGTGATTTAAAGGCACCCATTTGAAACAACGCTGCACGGACCTCACCTTCAGAAACCGGTCAACTAAGCAGTCTTTTGTTTGCATGAGGGACAGTAGGTGAGTAGAGATTATCAGGCAGAGGCATCACCGGTTAATCCGTATACAAATCAATATAGAAATTTCGCACCATGTTTTGACAAAATTGAAATGTATGTTTTTTTTGCTTAAAGGTAGAATTATGTATTTTTATGGCTATCGGTTCGGTTCTTCGGTTTCATTAGTTAAAACCAAAACCAAACAAATTAGAGTCAGTCTGGTCCGGTTTTTTGTCGGCTCGGTTTTACAATTTTTAAAAACTATTTAAACGGTTAGGTTTGTTTCGGTTTGGTCGGTTTTTAAAAAAAATAAACACCCCTAATTTTAATGGGAAATTAATGTGGAGGTTTTATTTTTGGGAAAAATAACCTCTCATTAATTAATTGGTTATTGTCCAGAAGCTGTCAAAAGAAATAAGAAATTCAGAGTTAGAACTCCTGCATTGAGAGCAGATAGAAAAAGGCAAAAAGATTTTTTCATAATTTCACACAAGTTTCTTGACGGATTTCAGATACAAGTAGAGCAAAAGAATAGTGGGAAGACGAGGATCGTTTTAATACTAAAAGTTCCAAGTTTGGAAAAGGTATGAAATTAGCCCTAAATTGGATTCAACAAGATTTGATCATGTTTTGGTTGTTTGGATCCCTAAATTTGTAGTTCTAATGGTTTAGAAACCTTGATCGCAATTGCTTGTAGTTTAATTGTTGATCAATATATGTTTTGGTTGAAGTTTGAGGAAGTGCTGCAGTTTCCTTGAGGTTTTGCTTTGGAGTTTGCTTGCTAATAAGTAAAAGGATCTTCCTATTGAATAATCCAAGTTCTATAATGTTTGGATGGGTATTTTGGTAGATCTTTGTTGATAGAATACATGTTATAAGTTGTGGTTGATGTTGATACGATATGGTATGTTAAGAGTTGGCTTTGCTACTGTTTTTCTATGTTTTTTCTGTCAAAATTGGTTGGAACCATGTTGGAAATCGTAAGGTATTGAGAAAATCATGTTTAGGGCAGTTTTGGCCATTCGGTGCGTGCCAAAGGTGAACATGAAGTAGGCGAAAATCTTGGGAGCTTTTAAGCCTTGCGCCAAACGGACAATCGAAACAAGCAAAGATTATGGTTTGCGTTTTAGCTATTTGAAATGGTTTAGCGAAGACACTAAAGCTCAAACAAAAGTCATCGCTTTTCTTGATCGAGTTTAGCACGCGCCAAAACCTCATGTTGTGGGGTTTAAGTGGTTTTGAGCCCCGAATCTTAGTTTTGAATGTTGTTTCTTGATTTAGTAACATTAAATGAACATGAGCAAGCCATGATTAAGCTTTTGATGCGTTTAGTTCCGACACCGAATGGATTCTTACTAAGAGTTGAAGTTCAGGACCATAGGAAGAGCATGATTGGCCTTGTGCTTTGATGGATTAGTATCCATCAATGTCTGTGTATGTGTTAGGCTTGTCGTGTCTAGCTGTCTAAGTGAGAGTAGAAGTATAAGTGAGCTTTTTCCTTGAAAGCACTTAGGTGGCTAGTTAATGATTAATAACATACGTACTTGTGTAGTTTAAAAACCTAAACATCATGTTATTCTTGGTAAGGCACAAGTCTATATCGCGATGTGTGGGCGGTCAGTAAAAGTGAATAACTCCGTAGGTTACTAAGACCCCAAGTACGGAGGGACTTTGCCGACGCGTACACTATCGGGGCTAGCTCGTGGCTATTGGTGTGATCCACCAATAGGTTGCACCCATATACTTCATGGTGAGTAGCACTATGCATAGTGGCATTGAATATTAATGTAACAAAGATAAGTTAAGCTAGAAACAAATAAGATCCCACGACATGTTGATGGGCATGAAGTGAACCCTAGAGATGAGTCGGTCTCGTAAATATAACGTAATAATAATATGAATTTTTCGTTGTGAAACTTATTGATTCAATAGCTTCTACCTCTTTGCTAAGTACTTTTTACTTACCTCAATTGCATGTTTGTTTTGTGCTTTGGGGTTGAGAAGATGAACATGTTGAAAATGAGTTCGATGAGGATTTTGAAGACGACGTTTGAGATTATACTATGCTTGATAAATTATCATTTCTTTTATTATCTATGATGTATCAAACTATGTTGTTGTTTCAAATTCAAGACATATGTTGTATTTCCTTTGAGTTTTTTGTAAATTAAGTTGTTGTACTTTCCTTTGAGATTATCATACTTTGTAAGATTTGGAGTTTCGTTGTTGTTAGATAACCTTCTACCTTTAGTACGGTTTGTTTTCTACTCTAGTAGCATTTATGATTTTGCCCTGATCTTTTTAACTTCCGTTTAGACTAAACTCGATACGATGATGCAGATGCTTATGTATAATATTGAATTTATTTAATATTATACGTGTCAAACGTTCTTTTCCGGATAAGGATCCGGGAACGGGACGTTACACAAGTGTTCAAAAAAAAATCCACATTAATCCACATAATTTTACCGTTAAGTAGTGTGATGTTTTAGTGTGATAATATTAATATGATGTTGCGTTACTCCATTTATACAATGAGTATGGATAAATAAATATATATACAGCAGATCGTATTCATCGTCAGGTATACCGCAAATCAAACCATCGTCAGGTATACCGCAAAGTCTTTTAAAAAATCTACAAACTACAAGACCAATAACTACAGACCAGAGCACATTTCCATATTCCTCCCCCCCTCCCCCAATCCCCCCCCCCCCCCCCCTCAAAACATTGTTAACCATTTAGCTAACCTAAACATATGTGACGAGGGTCGGCTCTGCCATGGCCACGTGTCAAGAGTATATAGGTTAAACCCATGTAGGGTGTGAAGGGCATCCCGACCAGTATCCACAATAAGTGTGAGAGCGAGCTGCCTCACTCCTCCAGACCACCGCAGGACGGCTCGGCTTATAGAGTATGCGCAGAGTGTGACCATAATGGCTCGGCCAACAGGTCCGAGCGGTCACACATTTATACACACGTTTCCATAAAGTAAGGATAAACGTGGGGAATGAATCTAACCTCATTAAGGCTCTGATTCAGCACTAAATACAAATGAGACATTATCTCCTAATAATCAAGGATTCATATCAATCCCATTTAATATCAGTTTAACCGTATCCTTGAAGGATACGGCAGAATTAGGGTTAAGACTCCCTATATAAACCCCTACAAGAACTACGGCTGGCTTGATTCCAATTGAATATATTTTTGGATACGTAGGCAGCTTGAGGATTACTCGAGTTCAGTCATAATATCATATAAACTATCCCCTTTTTTTGGTGTTTATCGGTGATCGGAGAACTATCACTAGATCCATTAGCCCGAAAATATCAATTGGTGAAATTTGACTTCCTCAATATGCAATGTTGTTGTGTCTTCTCTCTTCTTTGTTGGATGATACACTCTTATAGGCATGCTGTTATTCGTCTTCCTAACATCCTTTGTGTATTTTTCGCCAAAAAAAAAAAAAAAAAAAAAAAAAAAAAAAACATTGTCCTTGTTGACTTGAAATTTATTGTTACTGCTTCTATGGAAACCTTGGGTTGTCAAGGTAATAGGACCAAGAGCACGTTGTCAAAATTACATGGTCCTTCGATTTTGTATCATGTTGCGGTTAGAGTGGTTCTATATTAGAAATTGGTATCCGTTTGTCTTGTTGGCCTTCCTTGTTGCTCTTGCCTTATTATCGACCCACACTTAAGGTGTGTGTTAATTATGGTTAGTTGTCCCACATTGAGGATTACCTCACGAAGAGTACTTACATTCTCTAGCAAATTCGCTATAGAATGCGAATGTACTTCTTTTCTTCCTTGTTTTCTTGAATATATCAATGTTAACAGTCTCATGGCGGAGTCACATGAAAAGGGGGCATGTGCCATTGCTACACTGAGAATTTTTTCTGCTATAGACTCTGTATGCATATTCCCTTTTTTTTTTTTTTCTTCTTTTTTGAACACCTCTGTATGCATATTCACTAAGCAAAAACTTCCCTTCTAGTGAATGAGAAGTGAAGAAAGACGACGTAATTGGCAGAGGATATGGAGAGATGTTGTCAATTAACCCATATTTTAAAGTTTTGGCATACTAAATTTTGTATTACATCTCAGCTAATACTATTCAACATTCTCTATAGGTATATATATGATAATACATCATTCTGCATCATAATAGTCTAATAAGCTAAAAATTACCTCACCTACTACAAGGTATGATAATACATTATTCTGCATCATAGTCTATAAAGCTAAAATAACCTCATCTACAAGGTCATCTACCAACATTTCCTCGATTTCTTTGCCTATATCATCGATACAATCTTCGACCCTTAACCAGTTCATCTCCCTATCGAGCTCTCTTTCCTTTCTTTCTCTGCTGCAACGTTCTTCTACTTGAACAAGAAACTTATGTAAAGCATCTCTCACATACTGCCTTCTCCATTTCAATACAAACCCACCCAAAACCGGTCGAACCCAAGGGCACGGATCAGCAAACTCCTGAAAAGCTTCCAGAATTGCTGAATTCATGCAGTCAAATAAATGCTTCCTCTCTAACTTTGTCACTGTTACGTCGTCCCAGTACTTCTTTTCAACAATGTCAAAGATCCATGGATCCAAAGGGCAGTCGGGAGAGTGCCATGCTGCCAAGAATGCTTCATGGTCTATCGTTTCAAGACCTGAATTCATAAGCACGTCGTCAATGTAGGTAGACTTCCAACTATCGCCGCTGAGGACACGTTTTTCATGATATACAATTTCAGCCTGCTGCGTAAAATCTTCATCATTTGACAAATGTCCAGGTGCTTCTTCACTGTAATTTCCTGATTCCATCTTAAGCAGTTGCAGCTGCATCCGTAGCTCTAGAAAGAAAATAGAAGCAAATCACATTTATTATAGTGTAAAATGTTTCCTAAAATACCATAACCCATAAAAGGAGAAATAATAAGGTGAGCTGTAAATGAACTTCACAACAATTAATCTTTAGAGTACACGAGGAATCAATTAATAGATTGCCATAACATACACGATTTGCTTATGTTCTGAATTGGCATGGATACACATCCATATGAAAAACCTGTACTCTAAAATTTTGGATTTAACTGTAGCTTGATAGAATGAAATATCAAATACTGGAGTTTTTTCAGACCAGAAATTTCATAGAATATGGAAAGAAACAGGTAAAAAGAAAACGAATTTGGTGGTTTAAAAGGTATTAGTTTCTCATAGAGCTAACAGATCCAAAGATATAAATGTGACTGGATATTAAATGCAAAAATGTGAGGGCGGTAGCTTTTACCATGTAGTTCAGCATTGACTATCTCAAAGCAATCTGAAGTAGATGATACGTCTTCAGAGAAAGAGACTCCTAGCACTGAAACAGGACTATGATGATCAGCCTCCTTGGAGTTCTCTGAACATTCGGGTTCAGGTTCAGGTTCAGGTTCGGGTTTGGGTTCGGGTTCGGGTTCGGTTCGGGTTCAATGCACAGCAAGGAAGTAGAGCCTTCATCAGATTGGCAGATTAACGATTCCTGAAACATTAATCAGATACATGATGAGATATAAGAAATTCCATAACAGGAAGAATATCCAAGTGCTCGATTCTTAAAATGATACGTTTTCTGGAAGTTTGAGGTAATTTAAACCTTTAATGACAAACTGATGGTGCCCTTGTAAAATTTTATAAGCACGACGACAACAGTTCCACAGAAACTAATTTCATAAAAGCCATTAAAACACTAAGTTAGCTGTGATAGTTACGTTAGTTATCTTTCCCGGGCAACCATTTCATGGTTCTGTTACATTAGAGGGGTAAATGGAATGCAAGGCAATAGTAATCCCAAAAAAAATTCACAATTATTTCCCTGCATCGATAATTCTGAAAATACTTTTCCACTACATAACCAGCTCTGCCAGTTATCTGCTATATAAGGTCAATGTCTAACAACAGAAAAGCTATTAAGCTATCTGGGGAACAATCAAGTTCACATCCTCCAATTAACAATGCAACTAAGCTGAGTGGCATTTGTTTGGCTGTATCATGCTTTGTGCTTTAAGAAGCGTTTTTGAGACATGACACACACTTAAAAGAATGATCCAGCACAACAAGTAATAAAGGTAAATTAATTTATCGGATCGAGATATTCAGGCAGTAAAAGCGAAAATGTTTAGGGAGAAACGGCCGCTCACAGGAAATCGAGAGAGGGCATTGAAGAAAATAATTTGGAAATTGGGACTAGTAATTGCGTATTAGAGTAGATCTCAAACCTTTGGGGCTGCATCTTGATCATCAGCACATGAATTATGATCTTGTAAGATATTCCCTGATTGTTTACAGTACACATTTGCAATAGAGCCTGAAGACAAGGTTGCATCCTCACCATTGACATCTGATCCTAAGCAGATATCAGTTATAGCAGGTCCTCCAGATTGCAAAAACAGCTTCTCCTCTTCGCCTTGTTTATTATGGCTGATATCACTTTCAACTTCATCCAAACTCGGATCTAATGAGGTATCCTTAATTTTGTGACAATTGCTATAAGGCTTTCTACCGCTAGTTTTGATGACTTTGAGAGCATTGTCTTCATTTTGAGCAAGATTACCCTTTCTTGACTTACTCCTACCTCCAATTCTTATCTCACTGGGGATCAAATCATCAGTAGCAGGTTCCTTTCGCTCATTCATTTTATAGATTCTGCTGCCAGACGAATAATGAGGAAGTGATCGCGATCTGGATGAATTTCTGATACTGCCATCCTTCCAACCATCTTTACTGCTGATACCTGGAGGACCATCCCTGTGGTTACCATAACTACTGCCAAATGAAGCTTCAGTGCTGCAAACCTTTTTCGCTGCAGCATCCAAATGCTTGTGCTTAGCCGTCCTATCAGGCGCAGCAAGCATTTCTCCTAGGGTGCTACCCTTCCCTATCGGTTGAGAATCTTGACATCTCTGACTCATCTTCCACCTCTCAGACAGACGTTTCTTAGCTTCCGTACAGTTAGATGACTCTAGACCAGATGGGGAGCTTCTGAAACAATTTGGCCCATCAAATGAATTTCTGGATGGGACATTCATCCCCTCAACACCGCTGGATGAATCACTTTCATACACATCACTTGAACTCTCATCTCCTGCGTATCCTCTGACACCAGAATTGACACCAGAATGAGCCGTAAAGGTCAGGTCATGACCAAAAGGCCCCAAATTCTCTCTCATGTGCCTTGTAACTGTTCTGGCAAGTTCTCTATCTTTTCCGCATCTAGCGTTTGAAAAGGACAAGCCCCCAGAGAAATTTCTCTTTGTCCTCTTTTCTGCCTCATCAGCCTTGGCTCTTCTGCACTCCAAATGTTTCTTAAAGGAGGATGAATGAGTATGTGGGGACCCAGGTGATGGAACAAGTGCATCAGATTTACTTGTCTTCCCTAGGTTTGGCTTCAGAAGCACAATTTGTGTAGGAAGCACATCTTTTTCACTTTTTGCATTGAACTGATTCTCCGGTGGATGGCAAGACTTGCAGGACTTGTGACGGCTGTGCAGTAGAAGCAGAAGACCATCCTCACGTTTCCGTCGAGAACTAACATCAAATCGACGCTCATTACCTCTTTCTGGCTCCCAAACTTTAGCACTGTCTTCATACTTTACTGAATTTGACGGTCCTAGAGCTGCCCCATGACCATGCAAAGAGTTGGATGGGCTAATATCATGAAATTGCTCAATGAACACGGAATCAGGTAGGTCAAAAGAGTTTTCAGAATCTTTTGAAACTGGAACTCTTTTGCTGCTTAAAATATGTTTACTTTTCTGGTGAACTTCTTCTAGGGCTGATTTTTTTGGCCTGGAATCTGAAACCCATGCTGATGAATAGCGACGACTTGATATATTTGAGGCTTCTAAATCTTCATACACATCTTTAAATTCAAGCTGTTCAACTGAGCTCCTCCTACTTGAAAGATCCTCAACTGATTGCGAAGTATGATGGATGCCTATAGAAGCATTGTGTTGGTGACGCTTGTCTGAGGCCTTCCTTTGTTGTTTATGACCATGTTGGGGAGATGGAAACCCTTCAACACCCATCAATCTGGCTATAATACTTGGCGATCTTCTCTTAGGTTCACATTCTTTGGTCATTTCTTCTGCCAGCAGCTTCTTTATTGGTTTGCCACCAGCTCCGTTAAAAGAGTTCAGGCCAAACTGAAATATCAACAAAAGATCCCAATGTTTCTATTTTAGTGCGTGCATAGCTATAAAGTCAGAAACTCCAACTAAATATTTCACCAAACTGCCTAAGTGAAATTTAAGAAACCTAAGAGGTGAAATTGGAATGTGTTGATTACCTCATTTCGATCGGTATATCCATCACTACACAAGTAAGAATCTGAAGACTGTTTTGAAACAGATTTGCATTTAATAGTCGCTGCATTCCCTGGGTATATAGAAGGAAACTTTTAGTTTAAAGTTGAGAAATAAACCTAAAACATAAATGTGTTTGATCAACAAGGAGTACAAATATATTAAGGATGCACGAGGCGCTCACAACAGTTTCACAAAGAATTATGGATTACATCCATGGAAAAGAGCAGCTAAAGCATGAAACAAAAAAAGTAGAAGGATAAAGAGACTAATCAAAGAGGAAAAGAGCAGAAGGAAATGAACCAAAAGATATCAACGACCATATAACATAGAAATTAACAGGCAAAAGAAAAACAGAAAAATAGAGAAACAAATTCATCATTCACATACAAACCAAAAGTAAAAGAAAATAGAGAAACAAATTATAAAGTTTATTGCATAAAAGAGTAAACTATGTCATCCAAAATAGTGGACCTATAGGGCAGGTAAAAGACCCCGCAATAACAAAAA
This sequence comes from Gentiana macrophylla, assembly GCA_026214975.1. Taxonomy (NCBI): domain Eukaryota; kingdom Viridiplantae; phylum Streptophyta; class Magnoliopsida; order Gentianales; family Gentianaceae; genus Gentiana; species Gentiana macrophylla. The sequence continues at coordinate 31,089,510 of CM047810.1, read as the reverse complement.
CAAAAAGGAAACACAAATGCTTTAGGAAAAGGCACGAGCAGTTGTACCAAACCTCATTTACCAAGCCCACTCAAGTATCAGAGGTACCTTAATAAATGTAAGCATCCAAGACGTTTTTCCTTTGGACAAATGTAATAATCACAAATTACAAGCACAATGGAGCTTTGAGGAATTTTTTGTGACGGTAATGAGTATCATGCATCATAACATCCATAAAAGAGACAACAAATTGAAAGCACATAAGAAGCTTCACTTACTTAAACTGCAATTAAAGTGGGCATTCGGTAAGTCAATTATCAATTTACCACTCTCACAGCCCACCAATTTTTCCGAAAACGAAAAGTTCAATCGGAGGGGAAAAAAATTAGGAAAGTTCAATCAAACTCCATTAACTTGGCCTCTGAAACCTAAAAGTAATGTGGAAGGATAAAATCCAGATATCACCTCTGCATTCAAAGAGGCAATAATAATAATAATAATCAACTAAACAAAGACGGTTTCAATTTGTCTAGAGAACGTAAGTGCAATTTTGATTGATCAAAACCAGCAAAACTCTAGAGAAGCCTGCATTAACGATCTCAAGAAAAAGGAAAAGAAATCAATCATTGAATGGTGATATCTCGAAGAGCCAACTAAAAAATTTATGTTGCTTCTCCTTTCACGCTTTAATGCTCTCTACTAACTCCTTAAATCGGCAACTAAACCACCATTAATATAAAATCTAAAAAATGAGCTAACTTATCCAGTAGTAAATTAAGATGCTTAAAGAAATGAAACGTTTTAGAGTTCAGAGAGACAAAATTGACCTTCAAATGTTGCTGCGCTCTTGGACCTCCTCAGTCGATTCCTCTCCATTTTCAATTTTAGCACACCGCAAAAAAGCAACCGTCGTAAAAGCACCACAAGGATGTGAGGGAAAAATAAATAAAAATAAAAATAAAAAGGACCGCCTAGCCTTCAACGGAAGATCTCGACAGCTCCGAAATTCAGCAGCACCGACGAGATCAGAACTGCAGCTTTTTTTTTCTGACAGATCGAAACTTCAAAAATCACTGAAAAGGAATGTCAATGATTCCTCATTCTCACATAAAGATAGATAAAATCTAAGGCAAAAAAAACGAAAACCATAGCTAGAAGAGAAACAAGTACTATTACCATTAAAACACCAAAGCTACAACCATAAATGCATAAATAGAATGAGACAGAGAGAGAGGGTGAGAAAGAAAGAGACGGCAAAAGCTGGGAGAACAGTGACAAAACTGAAACGGAAATTAATGAGGTAGAGAGAGAGGTCCCCTCTGGAGTTTTTGGAACAACGCCTCTCTTCTGACGTCTCTATCTTCTTTGATTATCCTGATTCACGAAAACAAGCATGGTGGTGGGGGGGGGGGGCGGGGGGTGTGGATGTGTGTTGAAACGTGAGCTTTTTTTTTGAATTATAGAGTTTGAAAATGGGAACCAAAGAGGGAACGAGGGAGAGAGAGTGTTGGACTTTAAAAAGAAGAGTATTGGACCCACAGGGTTGGACATGTTGAGAGGCGAGTGAACAGATTATGCGGTGAAAACGTTATGCCCGAGGATATATCATTTTTTCCCCCTCCCGGAGGATATATGGGTAATTCCACAGTTGCAGGCAGAGATATTAACGAGTCGAATCGAATCGAGTATTGATAGTATAAACTCGAGCTCGTTTAGCTTATGAGTTTGTTCGAGCTCGTTCGTTTGTTAAACGAACATAATTGTTAATTCAAACTCGGATCGTAAAACATATTGTTGTCTTCCGACTTGAGTTCAGCTCAAGTTCGATTCGTTAAGGTATAAAACATAAAGTGTAAATGCAAAAAAAAAAACAATTAAAGACTAATATTACATAAATCACACAACAAAATTATTATAAAAATATCTAAATATTATATAAAATCAATTTATAATCTCTATTAGATGAATGAATGGTTTATCATCTTTTGAGTTGGAGTTAAATTGATATATTTATATAAGCACGTTCGCAAACATAATCGAGCGTTCGCGAACCAAGCCCGTTTTTGTTTCATTAAGCTAAACGAACAAAGGATCACGAACACTAACGAGCCGAACACGAGCTTGTTCACGAACGGTTCTGTTCGTTTAACATCACTTGCTGCAGGTAATTTTTCTTAGAAGTTAGAATGTATTATCGGGTGACTGTCGTGTGTGAAAACAGATAATATTTTGTCCTTTAATACACGTGGCAGTCATTGATGTTTCGTTTTTATAAAAAGTCTCTGCATTAGAATTTTCCGATGATATTTATCATTTTAACTTGGGATAAAAGTATAGACCTATTGTTTGAAAGATAATTTAAAATATATACCTTCATCACTAAATAATAGTCATTTTGATGTTTTAGGACATATTAAAAAAGTGAATGAATGCTCTAATTGAACGTTGAATAACATTAAAACAATGAATGTGTAAAGTTTTTTTTTTTTGAATCATATAATTTATAAAGTTTAAAAAGTTGTTGAATGTGCAGTTAATCGAAAGTTTGAAAAGTTGTTGAATGCATCATTAATTAGAGTTGTAGGAAAGAAAAATATAATAATTGTTTCCTTGGTATTCAAAAGTGCTTAATATTAAGGTACAAATCATTTTTTTAAAGTGACTATTATTCAGGGTGGTTGTCACGTGTAAAAACTGATAAAATATTTTGTCTATTTATACACGTGACAGTATTTCGACGGTTCGTACTAATAAGAAGTCTCTGCATCACAATTTTCCAATGATATATATCATTTTAACTTGGGATGAAAGATGATTTAAAATATATACCCTCGTCACTAAATAATAGTCATTTTAATGTTTTACGACATATTAAAGTGAATGAATAACAATAAAACAATGACCGTTTAAACTACCGTATAAAGTTTAAGTAGTTGTTGAATGTGCAATTAATGTAAAGTTTGAAAATTTGTTGAATGGATAATTAATTAGAGTGGTAGGAAAGAAAAATATAATAATTGTTTTCTTGGTATTCAAAAGTGATTAATATTACTTATGTCCCATAAAAAGTGTCCATTTTTTTGTTGTACACAGATTAAGAAAACAATTAATATTTTTTTTGTAGTGATGGACATATATTCTCCTATCACTTAATAAATGCTCTTTTGGAATATGAAATAAATATATAGACATTAAATGTTATGATAGGAGTATGATTGGAAAAAATGCATTAAATGATGTATTGGTTTTCTGAATGGACACTTTTTATGGGACAATTCATTTTTAAAAATTGGACATTTTTTGTGAGACAGAGGCAGTATTACCAAGAAAGGTTGGTCGAAGTGGAAGGGACTCCGGTCTCTTAAGCAACAGGTCTCAAGTTCGAGCCATTATGGATGCAAAAACATTGTCGGGAGAGGTCCCCACATTTGATTGCCGACAGTACCTCAAAAGATTAGTCTCAGATAATTATTTGTGAATACTTTACGAAAGCAAAAAAAAAGGTTAACATTAAGGGGCAAATCATTTTTTTAAAGTGACTTATTATGTAGGGATGAAGGCAGTAGTTAATTGATAATGGGGATAATTTGGAATTTATGTTTAAATAATAGTTAAATTTGACGATTTCAAGGCAATAAGTACAATTATAATAAATTGCAACCAAAATATCCATAAAATCCTAATTGATTAAAATTTGTTTCACTTCATCGTTTATTCCAGAGACACAACCAGACATATGTTCTTCATTCACCATTTTCTTCCACCTTCGTTTTCCTCGGCCGGCATAGGAATTTGTTTATCGGCCAGACACGATAATTGGATTGATAATGTTATTATAACTCTGACATAGGTATGACCCGACTTCATTGACTCGTCACACTTATTCAGGTCTTTTTTTCAAATAAGCCGACATAGGCTCAGTCCAATATAGGGCTTCATACATCATATGACATCAGCAAGGATTGCATTCAAATAGTGCAAGTTTCCCTTATCAGTTTTTTACCAAAATGACCGAGGTCGTCCTCTGTCCGACATGGCGAGGTCGTCCTCTGTCCGACATGGCGAGGTCGTCCTCTATCTTTTATGTTCAGCTCGACGTAACATGACTACAGCTTCATAATGTTGTTATGGTGCTGGTTCATCTTGGTTTCGAACTCTCAATTTAGTGCAGGTCATCTCCAACCTCGAACAACAATTACACTTAATCAGCGAGGCAATAACTCACGATCTTATAATTGTTCCAAGATTCTTGCCATTAAAGCCTTGATTACTTCATGACTACTTTGATAACGGCTCTCGGTCATTGACCACGTCTACAATGATAGCACAATGAACTCTCACGTGAGGGTGGCCTATAAAAGGATCATCATCCTCACAATCAGAACTACGCTTTAGCTTGATACTAACATTTTGGGTACGTAGGAAGTCATCATTGGCTCAGCTATCAATCATCAACAAAACCACCAAATGTCAGGAATTTTAAATTTTTTTATGATAGTCATGTCAATTGTTATAGATGCAAGCAAAAATATGTCTCAATGATCATGTGTAGGTTTTCAGTAGAGTCTGATATTGTATAAGTTAATCAGACAAACTCGGTTATAGTCATCTGATAGGTTTCTCTAGATTAAGACATTAAGAATCTTCATAATTAAAAAAATTCAGTAAAGACCTAAAGACCATAGATGAAGATTGAAGAACTAAGGAATCAAACTCAGTATTGAAGACGGAAGACTTGAAGGCTGAGGATTCAGACTTAGTAATGAAGATTTAAATCAAAGTTCTAAGGGTTCACTTCAAGCAAGTCTGTGCTGAAGTGAACTTTATACTTTGTGATGAAGGCTTGAAGTCAAGAAAAATAATGAAACTTCAAGTATGGTTAAATATTGTGTACTATGATCTCACAATAAAAGATAGAGAAATTAAGGAAATCTGAAAATGATCAGACTCAAACAAGAAGAATTAGAAGTGAAAGTTGATTCAAGATTCAAGAGCAAAATTTCAGTCGAGAAGAACAAAAGCAACCAAGAAGATAATTCAGACGAGTAATCAGCTAAATAAGTTCAGACTCAAAATAATTCAGCCGTAAAGACATTCAGACGAGATAAACCAAATTCAAAGTTGAAAGGTACAATAACTTAGCAAATATCTTATCATTTATTAAAATGATATTGTTCAAGATAAGGATGAAATAAAGGATGTATGATGAAGATCAAATCAATGGTCAAGCTTAAATTGCTGAAGATAGAATCAAGGACCAGAAAATTCAGAAAATTACATTGGCTGACAGATTGTCCATGTCAGAAGGACAATGTACGATAAGTGGAGTCAATCAGGATGGATTTTCAGGAATTGCAGAGAAAAATCATGATTATCAAAAAACGGTTAATTATTCAAAAGGTCAAATTTGAAGAGGAACGTTCAGGATTCACTACTATAAATAGAAGACTTTAAGCACAAAAAAAATCAACAAAGTGTGAATTTATTTTTAGTTTGTTGTTACTATGCTGAATTCTGAACTTAACAAGAATTTTAAAAAAAATCCTAAGGAATTCAAAGCTAAATCCATAAATTCAAGTTTTGCAAAATTCAAAGCTTCAAAGACTCAACCCAAAAGTAATACTTGAATCAGAGCATTGATCTTTCAAGACTCATTCAGATAAAACACAAGAATCTCGGGATTCAAACTCAACACTTTGTTTACACAAAGTTTGAATCTGTGAAATGGCTAAGAAGTTGTGAAGGACAAAAGTTCAGTGAAGCATCTTGGAGGTGTGAAGGACTGAAGCAGCTGAATCAGGAAATCTGAGCATGAGGTGTGTTAATGGTGGATCTATTGAAGAAGGCAAACATCCAAGGACAACGGCGCTATTTCAACGAAGCAACTGAGACAAGTTGTCAGGGACTGATGGTTCAGATTGTGAAGATGAAAGTTTCAGTCAAAGAAAATCACATTACTGTAACGATGTAAAAGAACATTAGTGAATTCCTCCAACATCACCGGTGAATAGAGCACTAAGGGATTACACCACCCTGAACCTCTATAAACATTTGTCCTTTTACTTTCTGCAATTTATTTTCAGCACAATATCATTAACTTACATGGACACTTGCATTTAATTTAAAGGTTAAAGGTTGTGGATGACAGTTTTATTATAAAATGGGAAAAAAGGACAACACGTAGTAACACATGTAGTAACATACGCGTCTTGTCTTTCTCAACCATTTTGTATCTTATTTTGTCCTTCTGGCCCGCCACCCCTTAATTTAACTCATATGAACTTAAAAACTTTAAGTCAAAAGGTTTTTATATCCGTTGCATAGACTCTACTGAAATCTGTTTAAGTCATCAAATTAGTTTTTTAAAAAAATTATGTTAACAAGTTCAATCACCCCCATGAACTTGTTTCAAGCCTTTCCAAGAGACCAACACCAAAGTACTAATTGGGTTATCCTCACGAAACCCAATTATCCAATTACACCGTTATTTGGCACTATAAGGACGGTCTTGTGTTCTAAACATTTAAGCATTGCACGCAACAAAACCCAACAGTCAAATAAAGCAAGAGTAGGACAAAACTCATCGGGCCAGAACATGTGCAAAACCAGCACACATAGAACGTATATACCACTCATGCAAGACACTATGAGAGGACCCGATCCCATTCATAACACTAAGCAGGCAGATAGTATTCAGACAATGCTTCAGATAAGAGTTCTCTCATTTAACGAGCAAAGGAAGCTCAATGTCTCCTCTCAAACTCACACACACACACACATATTGTTGGCGGGTTTTTTGGGTTACTCAAGCAATCAGAAGAAAAATACACAAAGAAGGCATATTTCACTCAACAACAAGCTGCGTAAACACAGTTCATGTATGCAACATGGGTAAGTCCTAGCCTTATTTATTATAACAGCAGGTCAAGACAACCTCAAACTCTTATTATGATACTTGAATGCATCCTTGCATTGTCTGTTAAGTTCGCAAACTGAGCACGCTGCCACCTCATCTATGTATTCTAGATTAGATGCTAGCAAAGATAGATGCCACTAGGTCGAAATCATCTTATCAAAAGCAAAATATGGTTGGTTGTTTAATTTTATTCTTCATGTTCGGTGCCTGTATATTGGAAGCTAAACTCAGTATACTTAGACAAGAAAACTTTCCAAAGTATACTCGGGGGCATACACATTTGATAAATACAAGATGCAGGAAAAAAGAATATTCAACAGCACTTCACGTCGATAGCGAATCAACAAGCTGAGCAGGTCCCCAACCTTATATTTACCAATAAGCCAAGCATGTTCTTGGCCTTATATATATCAATGAACTGAGAAAGTTTCCCGCTCATATTTTATATAACAATAGTCGGGCTTCTATAAGGTTCTATGTCTTTATGCAACATAGAATTTAGCGAATAACAAACTCGAACTTACGTAATCTGGGAAAATCTTAGTTCAACAAGTGTTCTCAGCTTTGTCTATTCAAAAGCCAAATATGGCACATTTGTATATCATTTTTTCCTACATGACATATACACGTAGATGAAACTATCAATATCATGAGCTAAACTTAGTATACTTACAGAAGTTCAGAAACTTGACCAAGTATACTCAGAGGACTACAACTATGTTTACATGCCGAGTGCAGAAGGAAATAAAAAAGACACATGTCCAAGGGAATTTTCATTGAAATAAAATACGTGTCCAAGGGAATTTTCATTGAAATTCATTTTGATATATTACAACCATAGAAGAGGGTGCTAAAACCTAAACACCATTAGCGACACCAGAAGTCAGTGAAATACGGGATCAACTTCTTTTGCAGTTGAATATTTGGACACAACGTCTACTCTAGATTGAAACTATGCTAGACGCTCGTTGAAGACGATGTCCAAACCTTTCTTATAGAAAGCATAGAGGCTGGGATACTGAGGGTCTACCTCAGAATAGGTTTTCAACCACTTTCAATTATTTTTCCAAGCTGAGCAGGTACTCCACCTTTTTATATTATATTGGTGAGCTAAATAAGTACTTAGCCTCTTGTTATTGTATAACCTCCTGTTATTATATGGCCGAGCTGCCGAGCTCAGCTTCCTTTTATTATATCGCCGGTCTGAGCAGTTACTCAGCCGCTCTCTATTATATTGATGACCTAAGTAGGTACTTAGCCATTTATGTATTATATGGCCAATCGGTCGAGCTCAACATACTATATGCCGAGAGGTACTCGACTCTTTCTATTATATTGGTGAGCTAAGCAGATATTTAGCCATTTCTTATCATATTATCAAGCTGAGTAGGTCCTAGGTCTCTTTCTGTATTATTATGGATTTCTTTATTATATTGCGTGAGTTGAGCAGGTCAACGGTCTCTTTCTTTCTTATCATGAATTTCTTTATTATACTGGGTGAGCTGAGCATGTCTTTATCCTCTTTCTTTATTACCATGGATATTTTTATTATACTGGGTGAGCTGAGCAGGTCCTCAGTCTCTTTCTTTATTATCATGAGTTCCTTTATTATTATGGGTGAGCTGAGCAGGTCCTCAGTCTATTTCTTTGTTATCATGGATTTATTTATTGTTATGGATGAGCTGAGCATGCCTCAGTCTCTTTTCGCTTATTATAAACCAAGTTGATCTGGTTTTTTATCTACTGCCTCAGTCTCTTTATAGCATATTGCCGGATCTCAAATTCTTTGTTTATTATCAGCCCAAGCTTCCGTTTTCTATTATGAGTTGAGCAATACAATTCTTATATAATATGGGCATGTCCCAACCTTATTTATTATGTCACAAATTTTAATATGGTCCTGAATCAAGTATGACTTGGTGATCCATGACCAACAGGAAATTAAAAAAAACACATGAGGCCCTATTGTGTAAAATATAAATACAATGTTTTTACAACTTTGCCCTTCGTTTAAGAATTTTCATTGGCTGAACAACTATGACGTGGTGGTCCAGGACCACCATAAAACTATTGTTATTATGTTTACAAATGTTGCTCAAGAAAATGTTGCAAAAGGGCTCAACAACTGGTAAACTTGTAAGCAACCATCTTGATCTGAGGCAAAACTGAGTAGCCTCTTGCTACTATATTGCTGAGCTGAGCAGTAATTAGCTTCATTCTATATTGTTTCAATGATAAGCATGTACTTGGCCTCTTTTTATTATATCTGTGAGCTAAGCGAAAAGTAAAATTTCTTATCACATAAATATCAAAGTTTTCCAAATTATGCGAGCACAACACTGCACTACTTATCAAATAGTTGAGTGAACCTCAATCCTTTACACGACAAGCCGAGCAAGCCTCTGGTTCTATCCCCAAAATAGTTAGGCAAATCTTAGTCATTTATTTTGGCAGATCAAGCATGTCTCGAACTCGGGCTGAGCATGACTCATGCATTCATCTTCAAAACTTAGGTAGGACCCAACGACATCAATTATTTAAAATATGACTTAGTCGTTAGCCTTACTTTTTGGCAAAGCAAACCCCAGGCTTTATCTACACCACATGAGCAAAACTCCTCAAATTTGAGTACGACACACGTTATATTTTGAGCGACATTAAACATGCTACGGTTTCACTTATTATACCATCAAACTGGGCCGATCTTAGTCTCTTTCATAAGCTGAGGAAGCTTCAATCTCTTATTCAACGAAAATGGACATCGGTCCTATATTATCATCATATAAACAAACATGTTGTAATCTCTCTGATTTTAAGCAAAGTAAGACTCAATTATTATGCTTCTTTTTTATAACTTCCTAGGTACCAGCTTTAGTTGATACACATCAACCAAATTGAGCAAATTCAGTTCCACATATTTAATGAGCCTCCATTTCTTACATGCCGAGTATGGCTCAGACCAATATATATGCAAGCTCAAAGTAGAAAGCTACAATTACTATCAGACTAGGAGGACTAGTCTTTAACTCAATGGTCTCATCAACCATGCCGAGCTAAAAGACTTTATAAGAATTGTCTAACTCAATGGTCTCATCAACCATGTTGAGCTAAAAGACCTTATAGGACATGACACATAAAGGTTGAGACCCAAATTCCTGGAAACATAACTCTCCTTAACGAACCCATAGGTTTGGGCGCTAAAGACCTTACATGATAAGGAAAAGGTGGAGGCCCAAATTCCTGGGAACATAACTCACCTCAAAAGACCCACATACTCGGACACTTAAGACACTATAGGATAAGGCAAAGGTGGTGACCCAAATTCCTAGGAGCATAGCTCACCCCAAAAGACCCACATGCTTGGGTACTTAAGACCTTACAAGATAAGGCAAATGTGGAGTCTCAAATTTCTAGAAAAAATAGCTCGCCAAAAAATAGGCCTGTATGATGGGAAAAAGACACACGACGGGCATATAAGACATGAAGGACGAGCAAAAAGACCTACATGTCGCACATAGTTCATCCCGTATGATGGGCATTAACCACAATATTATGGATAGTAATGCAAATTCATGTCTGCATTAATGATATTCAAAGCAACCAACATTGTTTTCTTAAACAATCTATAATCAACAGCTAATTTATTGTGGTCGTGGATCATCAAGTCACATATATTACACCAATAAAAATCTTAAAAGAAAGGGAAATATTTAAATATTAGGGATATATATTAACAAGTAAGGGTTCTCTGATTTATCAAATTTTTTGTTGGTCTTAGATTACCACGTCATATTTGGTCTATGATCACTTTAAAATTTTCATTTTTATTATGACAGTAGTTACTTTCCGTCTCAATGTATTGTCATAATGCAAATTTTAAAATAGTCATATGCCAAGTATGCCAACATTCGAGTGATTCTTCGTAGTATTTAGGTGCGGCGTTTTAGTAGTGTTGGAAATAATATCAGTGTTTTGATGATGATTCGTCACGTAATTAGTAAGATCACTTACAACCCATGATGATGAAGTCATAACTAACTGTTATAGTACAAAATGAAAGAAGAAGCAAGAAATGGTCTAGAGAAAATGTATAAGTTCTATCTAGAGTCTGAACCTTGTATAGGTTGTCTCAGACAAGCATTGTAATAGATAGGAACTAGGCGAAGCAATTGAGATTCTGACAAGCAAACCGAGTATACACATGGAGAGGCGAGGATTAGACTCGGCTATGAGAAAATCGAAGAAGATGAGTTATTTGAGGACACTGACTCAGTTGGCTTATCTAGAAGAGATCAAGAAGCGAGGACACAGACTCGATTATCGAAGATCAAGAAGCGAGGTGGCAAACTCAGTTAGAAGCTGATTAAATCATGACTATAAGTCAGGATTCAGGCAAGTCTGTGGTGACCTGAAACTGAACTATAGATCATGTAAAACTGAATAATCTTAAGGACAAAGATTATCAGTTACCAGGAAAAGAAGAAACTGGATGGTGTACTCTGACTCAGTCAATTAAAGTCGGATGTCAAATATATGAGGTACTCAGTTTTGAAGAAGAGTAGAAAACTGAGTTAAGGCCTTGTTTAAATTTGAATTGACAATACGACAAAAGGTCGTACATATGAACGTTGGCTAAACAACAAATGTAACGGCTACAAGAGCTAGTGACCGTTACATCACCCCTATAAATACACAAGGGAAACACTCAAGAAAAAGGGGGAAAGGGATCTGAAAAAGGTTTTAATAGCATATATCTAAAGATCCAGATCCAGAAAATCAGATTTCTTATCTAGAAAAGGGGAAGCCAACAGAATTTCCTTGAAGATTAAAAAGAAAGATCCAGCAACCCATTAAGGGGGAAAGAGGCATCTTGGAGCTGCAAAGTCATATCCAGAAGACGCAAACAACTCACTGAATTAATCTCTTGATTAATTATAAACCTAACCTTTGTGAAAAAGGGTTGGCTGTGCATAGTTTGAGAGAGCAACTCCACCTTTTCTCATACTGATTTGCAACTTGTTGTTGCCAAATAGCAGTGCGATCTGGATTGTGTTTGTGTTAGTGGTGAGCTGGTGAAGGAGCCATTCCACCTCCGAAAGATCAGTGTGCAGAGTGAAGGAGCAATCTTACCTTTCTTCATTATGTGTAGAGCAGTGAAACTAGGGTGTCGTGAAGGATTGTCATTAGGCTAGGATTTTTAATGATTATCTCAAGATTCTAGTGATACCTCCTACACCACAAGAGAAGGGGAGACGTACGGGATTACACCACCCGGAACTTCCATAAACAAACTCTGTGTTGATTTACTTTATACATTTATGCTTGTGATATGATTGTTTTACTTATTGCATAATCATCTCATCCCTTCACTCAGCAAACACTAGATACCGAGTCATCACAAAACTGATACATGGGAGGTTTAGATCTTTATTGACACATCTATTGCACAAAAGGCTTAATCTTATCCGCTGCCAGTTGACTCAGTTTTAAGCTTAAGTCAGTTTGACTTGAACTCAGCTTAACTCCACACAAGTTTTAACTGAGCTTTAATTTGTTTTAAATCCAGTTTTAGGGACAAGTTTATTCACCCCCCCCTCTAAACTTGTGTTAGCCTTTCCAAGGGACCAACAATTGGTATCGGAGCAGTTCTTCCTTTTGGAAGTGATCCAAAGATTTCTTACACACCAGTTGTTGGAAACCCCTCACTGTATCAGTTATAAGAACACTTAATTGAAATGGTTACATCCAGAATTAGAAGTTGGCTTATTCACCCCCTGACTAACTGTTTGCTAAATGTATCTGATTTTCAGGATCAAATATTTGAGAGGTTTAATGCTACGAATTCTTAGACAAATCCAGAACCTCAACTCAGTGATGATGTGGATAGCAATCTAAATGTATATGTTGATGAATCCAGAGGAGTTCCATCACTAAGAAATCTCTCAGAAAAAGAAGAAAAGAAGTTGTTGCAAGTAACTGTTGATATTGAAGATTCATTAGAGCAACAAGAGAATGTACAGTCAAACATTAAAGCTATAACAGACAATCAAGGAAAGGTACATTTCTCAACTCAATTATTATCCGCTGAACTCAGTCAGAGAAACTCTGAGCTCGCCAAGTTGACAGAAAAACTCACTCTGGAGTTAAAACTAAAAGATATAGAACTTGGCAAAGAAAAAGATTGGAATGAGTTTCTTGAAACTGAGATGTCAAATCTAGCTGAAAGGCTATTATCTAGTATATTTGACAACATCAATGATAATTCTCCACCCTTACCCAGTCTTAAGATTTCAAGGAGTACAAACTCTAGACATCAAAATACTGGAAGACCTAGTGGATTACACAAAGAAAATAAAGATGATAAATCTAAAGGAATCCTTGTGAAATCAACTAAGGTTGAGCGTAACGGTTTATCTAGAAAAGAGATGAAAGCTTAATTCTCATCATCAAAAGCGAAGTGTGTACTTCAATAACTAATCCACCGGACCCAAAAGATATGGGTACCGAAGAAAACTTAAAATTGTTTTGCGAGGCTAAGTCGGTTCGTATTCTTTGAATCTCGAGAAAACCGACTTCTACATAGCAACGGTTGGAAAAGGAAAAAGCTGATGAAGGGCAAATTGGTCAAAAGCAGAAAACTTTCCAGCTACCATCTGACGCTTGGGCTGACAAGACAAATCACCTGAAGCCACGTGTCAATCAAGAAGAAGAAGTAGATGTACATCCCTACAAATCTCATTGATTGCGACACGACTCTTATTTGAAAACGATTGAAGACTCAGAGACTCAATCTTGACAAAATCTTGCTCAAATTCATAATCTTCAAAGTTCCCCCAAGAATTCTCAATTCAGAGATCCATGGAGCAATACAACATTGATGAAGGAATCACCATAAGTCTGGACGATTTTAGGCAAAAATTCTCAAACTCCATCCTCTCGACTCAAATTGCAGACAAAATCAAGAAGATTCAAGGACTTGAAAACTTGATTGATACAAAGGTCAATACTCTGCACCCAGAAAGTATCAAAGAATTCTACAGAAATGCCGTAATCACCAATGATGGAAAGAGTTTCAGGACGGCAGTTCAAAATAAAAGCATTAATGTTGATGAACATTTGCTTTCCCTAGTCTTTGGTTTATACATATTTGGAGGATCTTCATCTCTCACCTTTGGAAATGAAGAAAAAGGCAAACTTTGGAATATCATAGCACTCAACAAGGATGAGAAGAATTTCATCGGATCCATTTATCAACAAAAACAAGAGTTCGCATTCTTGACAATTCTTCTGACCAGAAATGTTATTGGTCACACTTGGAATCTCTATACACTTTCAACAGAAAAGATGAAGCTCATCTATGCCATTTGGTTTGAAGAAAGACTGGATTGGAACAAAGTTGTTCTCAAGCAACTGATCAAACAAATTTCAGACGAAAAGGCGAAAAATCAAGGAAGGAAGGCTACTGGAGAAAATTTTTTATTGAGAAAGGGATTCACTTATCTAGTTCAAAGAATACTAGACTATTTCTCCATCTCAAAATCCACAGAAACATAAGTGAAACATAAATCAGCATTCAGTGGAGCAAAGAAAAGGAAAATCATTGAAGAAGAAAGGAGAGAAACTTCAGACTCTAGCTCAAGAGAAACTGTAAGTTTGGATGACAGAACCTTGAGGAGACAAAGAAGGATGTGGAACAAACATCTATCAAAGAAAACTGAAACTGAACATACTATTCTAAGTGAACAAGATGATACTGAAGAAAGTGATCTTCCGACTGAAATGCATGAAGAATTTACTGAAGAGCAAAGAGAAGCCTTGGAAGATGCTGAATTTTGCGCGACTGAGTATGAGAGAGAATTATCAAGTCATGACTTTCATTTTCATTACCATGAAGCAAGCTCCTCATCTCAAGTTCATGAAGCATCTACAAGCAAATCTGCAACTGAAGGATCTCAGTGCCAATTAACTGAAATTGAAGAAAGATTGGAAGGATTGAAAGAGATCATCGAAAGCCTGATGCAGACTCTACAGCAGAAACTTTACAATTTACATGAATTAATTGAAAAAGCACATTACTCAGGTCTAAACAAATACTCCAACATCATCACCCTGCGCAAGTTATTTGAAGAAAACTTTTACATATCTTCAAACAAGGGGGAAGATAAAACTAAAGGTGATGAAGCTGAAGGTGATGATGATGCTGACAAAGCTGAAGAGGTCTATGCCAGACTGTTGGTTGAAAAACAAGACAGACAAGTAGATGCTGATCTACTTGCAATTCAACAAAATGGAGAAGCAGATGATAATCTGATTGAAGAGCTAATTGCAGAAGAAACCTTTGAAGAAACAAGAACTGAGGAAGATGAATAAACCTCAGTCAAAGCTGTGTTGAACATCAGGAAGAAGCTTGTAATTTGTGCCAGATTGAAGGAAAATTTAAAGGCAGATGGAGGCAAAGAGACAAAAACCAAGGGGGAAGATATCCTGAAGCCAAAAGAAAAGAAGATTGATCTTATATCAAAAGAAGAAGTGAAGGTAATGGAGGAGGAGATTAAGGAAATTTTGGTAAAGCTCAAAAACCAAGAAAACGAAGAAGCAAATCGGCTGATCAATGAGTATCTGGATATCAAACCCAGAGATAATGAATCAAGGGAAGAAGGAAAAGCAAGGATGCTTCTAGAAACAAAAAGAAGCATTTTTCTTGGTGAAAAGGTGATGATATTGGAAAAAGGAAAATTGTAATGAATTCAGTTATTCAGTTTGCTATGTAATGAACTCAGTTGTTTTAGTTTGTTATTTTAATTTGTTGTGATTTCTTACATTATTCTTTTATTATTGCTTTTAGGGAGAGTTATGATACATCATCAAAAAGGGAGAAATTGTTGGAAATAATATCAGTGTTTTGATGATGATTCGTCACGTAATTCATAAGATCACTTACAACCCATGATGATGAAGTCATAACTAACTGTTATAGTGCAAAATGAAAGAAGAAGCAAGAAATGGTCTAGAGAAAATGTATAAGTTCTATCTAGAGTCTGAACCTTGTATAGGTTGTCTCAGACAAGCATTGTAATAGATAGGAACTAGGCGAACAGCTGAGTTACAGCAAGCAAACTGAGTATACACATGGAGAACTGAGGGATCAGACTCAGCTATGAGAAAACTTAAGAAGATGAGTTCGCTGAGGGACACCGACTCAGTTGGCTTATCTAGAAGATCAAGAAGAACCGAGGACACAGACTCGATTATCGAAGATCAAGAAGCTCGAGGTGGCAAACTCAGTTAGAACCTGATTAAATCATGACTATAAGTCAGGATTCAGGCAAGTCTGTGGTGACCTGAAACTGAACTATAGATCATGTAAAACTGAATAATCTTAAGGACAAAGATTATCAGTTACCAGGAAAAGAAGAAACTGGATGGTGTACTCTGACTCAGTCAATTAAAGTCGGATGTCAAATATATGAGGTACTCAGTTTTGAAGAAGAGTAGAAAACTGAGTTAAGGCCTTGTTTAAATTTGAATTGACAATACGACAAAAGGTCGTACATATGAACGTTGGCTAAACAACAAATGTAACGGCTACAAGAGCTAGTGATCGTTACATCACCCCTATAAATACACAAGTTAAACACTTAAGAAAAAGGGGGAGAGGGATCTGAAAAAGGTTTTAATAGCATATATCTAAAGATCCAGATCCAGAAAATCAGATTTCTTATCTAGAAAAGGGGAAGCCAACAGAATTTCCTTGAAGATTAAAAAGAAAGATCCAGCAACCCATTAAGGGGGAAAGAGGCATCTTGGAGCTGCAAAGTCATATCCAGAAGACGCAAACAGCTCACTGAATTAATCTCTTGATTAATTCTAAACCTAACCTTTGTGAAAAAAGGTTGGCTGTGCATAGTTTGAGGAGAGCAACTCCACCTTTTCTCATACAGTTGCAACTTGGTTGCCACAGCCGTTGGTGCAGTCTGTGGACTGTGTTTGTGTTTGTGGTGAGCTTGTGAAGGAGCCATTCCACCTCCGAAAGATCAGTGTGCAGAGTGAAGGGAGCAATCTTACCTTTCTTCATTATGTGTAGACAGTGAAACTAGGGTGTCGTGAAGGACTGTCATTAGGCTAGGATTTTGTAATAGTTATCTCAAGATTCTAGTGATACCTCCTACACCACATGAGAAGGGGAGACGTACGTGATTACACCACCCGGAACTTCCATAAACAAACTCTGTGTTGATTTACTTTATGCATTTATGCTTGTGATATGATTGTTTTACTTATTGCATAATCATCTCATCACTTCACTCAGAAAACACTAGATACTGAGTCATCACAAAACTGATACATAGGAGGTTTAGATCTTTATTGACACGTCTATTGCACAAAAGGCTTAATCTTATCCGCTGCTGGTTGACTCAGTTTTAATCTTAAGTCAGTTTGACTTGTACTCAGCTTAGTCAGCTTAACTCCACACAAGTTTTAACTGAGCTTTAATTTGTTTTAAATCCAGTTTTAGGGACAAGTTTATTCACCCCCCCTCTCTAAACTTGTGTTAGCCTTTCCAAGGGACCAACAAGTAGGAATGACAAAATTCTAATTATAGCTGTGGTGAAATTAAATAATACTATAAAAAATTAGGATTTTAGTGTGAGTATATTTGGTCTTTAATGTAACGCCCCGTTCCCGGATACCGAGTCCTTATCTGAAAAAGAAACGTTCGGCACGTATAATATTAAATAAATCCAATATTATACGTAGGCTCTATTACGTCGTATCGAATTTAGCAAAACGGAAGCTAACAAGACGGCGAATACCATAAATGCTACTAAGAAGGGGAAGTAACCAAACTAAAGATGGAAAGTTAACTTACAACAACGAAAGCAAGGCTTACAAGTACAATGTCTTAAAAGTACAAACATGTCTTACAAAATTTTAGAAATAAAAGTACAACATTTGTCTCAAAAGGTAAATAGCAAGGTCTAGTACAACATATGCGAAGTAAAAAAAATGAATACATCACCAAGCATCATCATCCTCAAAGTCTTCATCCGCAACTGGATCATCCTGTTCATTTTCTCACCTCACAAAGACTCGGCGAAAATCATAAATGCTACTAAGAATGAGAAGTAACCAAACTAAAGATGGAAAGTTAACTTACAACAACGAAAATCAAAGCTTACAAGTACGATGTCTCAAAAGTACAAATGTGTCTCACAAAAGTTTAGAAATAAAAGTACAACATTTGTCTCAAAAGGTAAGCAACAAGGTCTAGTACAACATATGCGAAGTAAAATAAAAAAAATGAAAACATCATCAAGCATCATCATCCTCAAAGTCCTCATCCGCAACTGGATCATCATGTTTATCTTCTCACCCCACAAAACATACTTAGATAAGAGGGAGAAGCTATTGAACAATTAAGTCTTACAACGAAGAGATTCATATTATTAATTAAGTTGTCTTTGTGAGACCGACTCAACTCTAGGGTTCACTTCATGCTCATCAACATGTCATGACTATTGGTTTCTAGCTTAACTTATCTTTGTTACATCACTATTCAAGGGCACTACGTATGGTGCTACTCACAACGAAGTATCTAGGTGCAAACTATTGGTGGATCACACCAATAACCACGGGCTAGCCCCAATAGTGTACACGTTCGGCGAAGTCCCTCTGTACTTGGGGTCTTGTAAACCTACAGAGTTATTCACTTTTATTGACCGCCAACACATTGCGATATGAACTTGTGCCTTACCAAGAATGACATATGTTTACTCTTTTAATTACACAAATACGTATATTATTAGTTGTTAACTAGCAACCTAAGTATTTTCAAGTAAATCTCCCTTACTCCTTCCACCCCCTCTCTTAAGACAACTAGACACAACATCCTACCATATACACAGACATTGATGAATGCTACTTCATCAAAGCACAAGCCAATCATGCTCTTCCATCAATCCAAAACTTCAACTCTTATAAATAATCCATTCGGTGCCGGAACTAAACGCATCAGAAGCTAAATCATGGCTTGTTCATGGTCATCTAATGTTATTAGATCAAGAAACAACATTCAAAACTGGTCTCGGGGCTCAAAACATATTATTTTCCAAAAACATGGTTAATGTGCACGCTACACGCTCAATGCGCATGCATAAACCTTCCTGAACCATTCAGGATGCTTTTTGGACCTCCAATGTGCGCGCTATGCACGCAATGCATGCGCTAAAACGGCTCTGTATCGATTCCCTCTTTCTAGTTCAGGTAATGCGCACGCATTGCCCCTAAAACCGCCCTAAATAGCAGTTTTCTGCACTAACACGATATCTAACCCATTCCAAACATGTCATCAAACTACTCAACAAAACAGCAGTAAAACAGGTTCTAAACGTACTATAGCATATCAGAGCACAACAACAACACCAAGGCATGATTTCTAACCACAAATCAATACCAAAACTGAACCTTAACACTATAAAACTATAATTGTTCATTAGGAGAAACTTCTTACCTTTTAGCAAGCAAAACCTTCAAGAAAACAGCAGCAAAACCTGATCTTCCAACTACGGACCTATGTAATCAACCCCAAACTTGGATTAGACTTGATCACATGCTACTACTATAACAATTCTACAAATTTATGAATCTAAACTATCAAGCTTTGATCAAAACCACAACTTTGGCTAAAACCGTACCTTTATGAAACTTGGAACTTCTTGTATCAAAACGATCATCTCCTCATGTTGACTCGGTTTCCGTACTTGATTCTGAAAAGCACCAAGAATCGGATGAGAATTTTGTAAAAGTCTCCTCCTTTTCTTTTAGTAAGTCTCCTCCTTTTCTTTTAGTTTTCTTTCTCTAAATTTCTAAGTCCAAACTTTTTCTTTGACAACCTCTCTGACAACTTCCCTCAAGTAAATGGGAAGTTTTAATTCCAAATAAAACCTTCCACTTATAATTATAATTAATATCCCTTTAAATTATAATTAATTCCATTAATTCCCTTAAATATTAATTACCTTAATTAATATTTTTATTTTTATAAAAACTTTAATCCAAAACCAATAAATATAATATTCCGAAATTTATAAATTGACACGTCTGTCATTTTTCTAAAATTCAAGATATTATATTTAAATTATGTTGTAGTATATATAGTGGTGTATAAGTAATAATAATGGAATGCAAATAAATGTTGAACAAGTTAGTTGTTCAAACCAATCAATGGATTTTACACCAGCAATAGTCATAGTAATAAAAACATGCGTTTGGAGTAATTTTTTAATTTTATTCTTTTAAGTATGACTTTTTTCATTATCTTAATGGAGATGATGACGGTTCAATTGTGATTTGTCACGACCATGTATAATGACATTTAACAATAGAATGTGAAATTAATTTTTTTGTTATTCTTTCAGGGAATGCGCAGTTCAATGCTGCTATTTTTCTTTTACGAGAATAGAGAAATTGTATTAAATAAAAAAGTTTCCTACATCATTCCTACCGCTTCACTAAGCAATGACTATCTTCTTTTTACTGGAAATAAAAACAAAAATACAATAACAGCTAATGCATCTTTTGGAAAGGTTGCGATTGAAACTGAAACCATCAACTTTCGGTGTAGCCCTAGCTGCAAGGGTTGCAACCATTCTAGGTGACTGTTCATTGTTGTTGATTGGATCACCACCAGAAGGGCTCTTGAAGGCGGAAAAACTACATTTTCCATGAAGAAAGTGTCAGGAACTTGAAGGAGAAGTTAGTCAGTAGAAGCAATGCTTAGCTGTTATCTGGTTGTTAGTGTCAAATTAGACTAGCTTATTGTTCTATATGCATATAAAAGGGTGTAAAATGGCATTGTAACATTCATTCAGAAAGTTGATAATAAAATCTTACCTTTACTCTCAAAATATCTTCTCTTCTTCTACTTCTATCTGTTTTTCCCTCCCCTTCCCTGACATCTGGTATCAGAGATATCGGTCATCTGCCATGGCCGATACTCGATTGAAATCTGTTGATGAGCAAACAAAGAAAAATACTAAGGACATTGAGGAGCTGTGCAAATCATGCAGGATTTGAAGCAGAATTTGCAGGAATTGAAGCAGAATTCAGATAATCAGCTCGCATACATGAAGGACCAATTTGCTACCATTTTTGCTATTCTATCCAACAAAACTACAGCAGCAAATATAGAGAATTCAGCATTACCGCCATTGACTGAGGTTCCATCATCTAGCTTGGGTATCTTGGGACCTCCTCCTTCAGAACAAAGGTATGATAACTCACTAAAGCACCCAAAATTTGATTTATCTACATTCAAGGGAGAGAATCCTAGAGCTTGGTTGAGAAAATGTGAGAGATATTTTCAATTTCATTCAGTAAAAGAAGATGAGAAAATTGCACTAGCAGAATTGTACCTAGATGAACAAGCAGAATTGTGGTATACTGGTATAGTAGTTGGAAGCCAAGTAACAGATTCATCACTTGGTCCATTTTCTGTAATGAATTGTGTAGAAGGTTTTCTAATCAGAATTACGATGATGTGGTGGATGAATTCCACAAATTAAAACAGACAGGATCAGTAGATACATATCAAGCCAGATTTGAAGAACTTAAGTCTCTTGTATCCATTAAGAACCCTAATCTGGATGAGGCTTACTTTGTGGCAAGTTTTGTGGGTGGTCTTAAGAAAGGTATCAAATCAATTGTCAGAGTCAACAGATCCATGGATTTATCTACAACACTGGAATTGGCATGAGCACAAGAGGATGTTCTGGAATCATTGAACCCTGTGTCCCATTTCACCCCCAAGACAATGGTGACACCAAGAAGCTATCGATCTGTGCCTCTATCTGACCTAAAGGAAAGGAAGTCACCAGATACATCACACCAACTAAACTCCAAGACATAAGGGCTAAGGGATTGTGTTTTAAATGCAATGAGAAATACACTCCAGGTCATCAATGTAAGTCCAAGCAATTGCACTTCATTTTGGTGGATGATAATGAAGATGAGGATTCTGTGGAAGAAATGGTGACAAATGATGATCAAGGGACTGAGTTTTCACAGTTATCTCTCAGTACAATGACAAGGCAGGTTAGCTCCAACACTATCAGAATTCAAGGCATGCTCAAGAAGAAACCAGTGAATATCCTTATTGATAGTGGTAGTTCACATACATTCCTTGATCAGAAATTGGCCAAGGACCTTCAATGCATAGTAGAGGCAACAAAACCCATGGGAGTCACTGTTGCTGATGGTAATAAGATGATAAGTGATAATGTATGCCCAAATCTCCCTTGGACAATGCATGGCATCAGATTTTCTCATGATGTGGGGCTCTTAAAATTAGAAGGATGTGATATGGTACTTGGGGTAGACTGGATGAAAAGATTCAGCCCTATGGTGTTTGATTTTAATAAGATGGAGTTATCTTTTCGAAAAGAAGGTCATGATATTACTCTTAAGGGTTGTACAGGTGCACCTCAGATTAAGAGCATCAGTGGCAAAAGTTTGGCCAGAAGTTTCAAACAAGGATTCAGTGGTACTGTTGGAGAGATTTTGCATCATTAAACAAAAGAAAATTTATAAACCCTAACTACCATGCAAAACTAACTCCTAACCGGCCGAATACCGGGTAGTTGCTAGTAAAGTTGGATAAGTACGGGTATCGATCCTCAGGGAATTGAGATGTTGAATCTAATTTTATTAATCCTCTCAATTGTTACTCAAGAAAACAAATAAACGAAAGAACGAACAAATAACACATAGAACAAGTAAACTAAATCTAAGCTAAAACGAAATAAAACTAAACTAAACTAACGATACATGGGCTCAAACAATGTACAAACTAAGTGATCTCAACCCTAGTTCATCTCATGACTTTAATTCAAATTGTGGTTTCACCTTTACACGAGATACAAATTCCTAATTCCTTAGCGAATCTATTTCTCAAGCTATGAATTCCTAATTCCTTAGTGAATTCAATTATCGATCTCTCCTCTCTCGAATGTTGAGACCGATATTCCATACAAAACTCGGTGTAGATTCAGGTTAACTCTCGTATTTTAGAATCTAACAACCTAGATAATTAACCAATTAATTTGTCATCATTAATGATTAAAGATCCTATCTTTCTATGGTGATCTAGTCTACGCAACTTCCGTATGTTGTAAACGTATCAATAGCAAACTGATCTCTCGATCTAATTCACATCATAGCATCAAAATCATAGAACGATACAAAATAAATTAAAGATCATAAACGAATAAGGACTGAATAAATTAAATAAATAAACTCACGTAGTTTGGTACATGATTGAATCCATTAATCGAAAACGGAAGAAAAACTACATCTAATCTAACCCCGGATCACCCGAGCACAAGGCTCGGGTGACCGCCTATGACCTCCCGAGAAAAGCTGCTGCTGCTTTGCTTTTTGCTGGTGGAATGAATTGTAATATTATTGGATCTTTAGGGTTGAAGAGCATGCGCATATATATATAAATTGTAAGGCGGCTGTTTGTGTATTTGGTAGTATATGTAATTTGAATAATCCTTATTTAGGTATTTATTGGAATAAAACTTCTAAAATTCATATCTTGAGTTGTAGACCTCCAAAAATTATGATCCGAATGTCATAAAAAGCTCTCGGAAAACTCTACAACTTTCATTAAGGACTCTTCTTCAGAAAACGCCTTTTGATTAGCCCGTCGTATTACAGTCGTTTTGGGATTTTCCCAAGCTTTAATTCATCTTCATCCTCTTGTATCTCTTTCTTTCCACTTTAATCTTCAATCAAACATCATTTAGACCTCTTCCATTCCACATTTGTGCACCTAAAAGATGACAAAACCGAGCAAAGCGTAAAACCATACAAAATAGATAATAAAACCACGATATTTACTCGATTTTGCATTTTAATTATTCAAAACGTCATTTGCTCAATTAATCGATTATAAGCTCGAATTCTACGAAAAACATCCATATATGGGAATATTGATATAAAATATATCCTTATAAAACACTACAAATTGACCTTAACAACTCCCCACACTTATCTTTTGCTCGTCCCGAGCAAAACAAAACAAAGTCAAGCTCGAGACAAATAAACATCCATACAAATATGAAGTATATTCAATAACTTAGAAGTTCACCCGTGTAGTGTGTGCATAGCCATAATAAACTTCCACTAAGTTCCACAATTTGAAAGTTATTCAAACCAAAACTAGCCCGGTTTCGCATCTAAGTTAGAAATATTCAAAAATTATAATGAGCACTTTACAAAACATACATATCCCAAAAAGAAATAGTAGAGAATATACAGAACCTTTCGACAAACTCAGGAGGATAATCCCTACAACATATCCTTTGAGTTTATACTGGGTATAAGATTAACGATAACTAAGTCCTTACTTATTCATAATAATATATTTCAATATTTTCACTTTTTCACACTTTCTAACACACATCGAATAAGCTTTTGCCCTCATAGCGAATAGGACATTTCAAGATAATCCCTACCTTACTCCAATCATAAGGCAGCTATAAACTGACTGTCGTGAGCTTTTGGTCATCATAGTGGAATAGGACATACGTGGTACACCCTACCGCACTCAAATCATAAACCAGCTTCCGACACACACATTTAATTAAGTGATTACTTTGAGATTTCTGGCTGGCAGTGGTAAAGATTATTTTCTAGCAACACAGACCACCATGAGCATAACACCTCAAGTAAACAATGTATTGCTATTGCAAAGACTTAATCACGTTTCACTTATCACATTCAAACTTACAGAGATATTCACGGTATGTCATACTTTAATCCTAGAATACAAACTACTAAACTTTTCAAGAATTGTACATAAGCAAAGAAACATGCTATAATCATCAAAAATCTCCAACTAAAATGGGGTAGGCTTTCAACATTTAGCTCATCATTTACTATGGCATGTGAAAAGAGTGTTGGGTGAAACAACTAAAATTACTAAATATACTGAATATAGCAAAAATGATATAAACTCAAGCAAAGATATGCCTTTGTCTACTCGGGATATAACAAAAATTTGAAAATTAAGCACTTTTCATAGAAATACTAAAAATATGAGCAAGCGAAAGTAGACACATAAATCATCTATCCCTTCCCCACACTTAGATTGCAACTTGTCCTCAAGTTATACGAGAAATAATAAATTAGAGAACTTAGGCGATTGGATCTTTGGCAGTGGAGGAACCAACAAGAACCAGGATTGCTTGCATAGCTCGATGAGCGTGGAGCATCACGGGACAGCTGAATACATCTTTAAAGTGCACAATAGCTATAGAAAGTATCCTGCAGACTTGATTAGTGCAAAAGAGTCTTCGGGAAAAAGAAAAGATTACATATATAAAGCACATGAAGAAAAGGATCATAGAGATTTTTCAACTTAAGCTCAACTAAAGATTGAATACTATACATGAAATACTACAAAGTCGTAGGCTAGGTGCAACTATATGAAAATATACTACAATGCAATCTACATGATATGCAATCCTAAAAATAAAATAAATAAAAAAATAAATTACGACAGGCTCAGTGAGCAAGTTGACCCACGACAACTCTACGGTGACTACGGCCTATCTGAGAAACTAAAATAAAAGCGAGGTAGTATTACGGAAACCGGCGATTAACTACACTCAAGAAAAATAAAAGAAAAATAGAAAAACAATGCAACTAGATGACATGCAACTAAATGATATGCATCTATATGATATGCAAAAATAAAAGAAAATAAAAGGAAGAAAACTAGCCCACTCATTTGCAACACGACATATATAAAATAAACGTCTACCAAATAATGACAGGTTACGATAAACGACAGTACTGTTCATTACATGCAGTGTAGACGCGCCTTAAGACTCATCAAAAGGTGATAGCATTATGGAAACCAACAGTTAGCTATACTAAACAGATATAACTCATATGGACTGGACGTAGCATACGGAAAACCGACAGTTACTACCCAAATGAGTTACATAAACAACAAGGAAGCACATAAGTCTCAAAGCTTAAAAGATTCATCACAGCGGTATGTAGCATACGGAAACCGACATTAGCTACTAATTAACAATAAGACCCGTTATAGCATACGAGAACCGACAGTAACTATAACTTGCATAGATGAATCATGTATAAGGAATAAGATCATTTACTTAGCATGAATTCATAGATGGAAAGGTATAACATTCATATTCAAGGACATCTATGTAAAAATAAATAGGCCACAGATGCTCGAATGTAAGCAATCCATACTAAATAAAAGCATTAGGAATGAGATCAAGAAAAACCTGGACTCTACTGAAGCGGCGTTCAAAGACAAATGACGGGCGTTCACCTCAAAAATACTGACTTTGGACGAAGCGTTCAACAAAACAAACGCTCGTTTGACTTGAAAACCAACCGGACGGACGTTCGAAAGCATAGACGCTAAATGCGGTCGCTTTAAACGAGCAGTCGAAAATATTTGAGCGGACGGCGCCCAATACTTTCAAGCGCTTCGTTTACTGCAGCTTAAAAAGCTGGACGGGCGTCCAACAGAGAAGGCGCTCGTCCAACAACAAGAATGCAAGCGAGAACGCATAAACTAACACATCAAAACCCTAATATTCCAATTCTAAACACCAAGAACGAGGCGGCCACATCAAATTCAAGCACGCAGGCGGTTAGATTGAGGAACAACTAAACATATAAACTTCACGTAAAACAAGTTGAGTAAAAACTTTTGCACATTCTTAACCTAACGGTCATGAAACACGGCAAAATAAAAACTCTCAACTTGGTATACGCTACTTTTATTAAAAGCGAAAAATAAGCGTAACAAAATCGAGAACTAACAAGACTAGATTCAACATGACACCTATTCCCCGGCAACGGCGCCACTTTTGTTGGAGAGATTTTGCATCATTAAACAAAAGAAAATTTATAAACCCTAACTACCATGCAAAACTAACTCCTAACCGGCCGAATACCGGGTAGTTGCTAGTAAAGTTGGATAAGTACGGGTATCGATCCTCAGGGAATTGGGATGTTGAATCTAATTTTATTAATCCTCTCAATTGTTACTCAAAAAAACAAATAAACAAAAGAACGAACAAATAACACATAGAACAAGTAAACTAAATCTAAGCTAAAACTAAATAAAACTAAACTAAACTAACGATACATGGGCTCAAACAATGTACAAACTAAGTGATCTCAACCCTAGTTCATCTCATGACTTTAATTCAAATTGTGGTTTCACCTTTACACGAGATACAAATTCCTAATTCCTTAGCGAATCTATTTCTCAAACTATGAATTCCTAATTCCTTAGTGAATTCAATTATCGATCTCTCCTCTCTCGAATGTTGAGACCGATATTCCATACAAAACTCGGTGTAGATTCAGGTTAACTCTCGTATTTTAGAATCTAACAACCTAGATAATTAACCAATTAATTTGTCATCATTAATGATTAAAGATCCTATCTTTCTATGGTGATCTAGTCTACGCAACTTCCGTATGTTGTAAACGTATCAATAGCAAACTGATCTCTCGATCTAATTCACATCATAGCATCAAAATCATAGAACGATACAAAATAAATTAAAGATCATAAACGAATAAGGACTGAATAAATTAAATAAATAAACTCACGTAGTTTGGTACATGATTGAATCCATTAATCGAAAACGGAAGAAAAACTACATCTAATCTAACCCCGGATCACCCGAGCACAAGGCTCGGGTGACCGGCCTTGGAGCCTCCCAGAAAGCTGCTGCTGCTTTGCTTTTTGCGGCTGGAATGAATTGTAATATTATTGGATCTTTAGGGTTGAAGAGCATGCGCATATATATATAAATTGTAAGGCGGCTGTTTGTGTATTTGGGTAGTATGTCGGCTGAATAATCCTTATTTAGGTATTTATTGGAATAAAACTTCTAAAATTCATATCTTGAGTTGTAGACCTCCAAAAATTATGATCCGAATGTCATAAAAAAGCTCTCGGAAAACTCTACAACTTTCATTAAGGACTCTTCTTCTTGAAAACGCCTTTTGATTAGCCCGTCGTATTACAGTCGTTTCGGGATTTTCCCAAGCTTTATTTCATCTTCATCCTCTTGTATCTCTTTCTTTCCACTTTAATCTTCAATCAAACATCATTTAGACCTCTTCCATTCCACATTTGTGCACCTAAAAGATGACAAAACCGAGCAAAATGTAAAACCATACAAAATAGATAATAAAACCACGATATTTACTCGATTTTGCATTTTAACTATTCAAAACGTCATTTGCTCAATTAATCGATTATAAGCTCGAATTCTACGAAAAACATCCATATATGGGGAATATTGATATAAAATATATCCTTATAAAACACTACAAATTGACCCTTAACAGGTACTATGGCCTGTATTAACTTCATCCAACCAGAGGCAGAATTACAAATGACAGAATCTATACCACCTGAAATCCAGGAGGTACTGGACCAATACACTAATATTTTTGCTACCCCTACTACCCTACCACCTACCAGGGATCTTACACATAATATCATCTTGAAAGAAGGAACAGACCCTTTTAAGAAAAGGCCATACAAGTATGGGTATCATCAGAAACAAGAAGTGGAAAATCAAATTGAGCAGATGCTGAAAGAAGGATTTATTCAGCCAAGTCAAAGTCCTTATGCCTCTCCTATACTGCTGGTCAAAAAGAAGAATGGCACTTGGAGGTTATGTGTTGACTACAGGAAGTTAAATGACCTGATTGTAAAGGATAGATATCCTATTCCTTTAATTGATGAGTTGCTGGATGAATTAGGCAAAGCCAAATATTTTACTAAAATAGACTTGAGGGCAGGTTTCCATCAAATCAGAATGAAGCCTGATGCTATTCCCAAAACAGCCTTTGTTACACACCATGGCCACTATGAGAACACATTCATGCCTTTTGGGTTGACAAATGCCCCTGCTACATTCTAGAAGGCCATGAATGAACTCCTTAAACCCTATCTAAGGAAGTTTGTGCTAGTTTTCTTTGATGACATATTGGTGTACAGTCCAGATTTACAATCCCACATTCAACACTTGAAATCAGTGCTGGATCTGTTAAGACACAATACCTTCAATGCAAAACTCAACAAGTGTAGTTTGCACAAACAAGAGTGGAATACCTAGGTCACATCATACAGCAAGGAGAGGTAATTCCTGATCCTCTTAAGATACAAAGCTTGCAACAATGGCCCACCCCTACAAATGTCACAGAGTTAAGAGGATTCTTGGGTTTAACTGGTTTTTACAGAAGGTTTATCCCTTACTATGGAATTTTGGCAAGGCCACTAACTACCCTATTGAAGAAAGATGGTTTTTGTTGGACTGAAGATTAACCCAAGGCATTTGAAGGACTGAAGCAAGCAATGTGTGCTGCACCATTACTGGCATTACCAGATTTCTCTATACCATTTGTGGTAGAAACAGATGCATGTTGTAAAGGGTTAGGAGCAGTTTTACAGCAACATGGAAGGCCAATCTCATACCTCAGCAAGGCATTCAACACCAAGGAGATGGGCCTATCTATATATGAGAAGGAGCTACTTGCTGTCATTATGGCTATTAACAGGTGGAAGCATTATCTACAAGGGCAACAATTTATAATAAAAACTGACCAGCAATCCTTGAAATACCTACTGGAACAAAAAGTTACCACTACCCTGCAACAAAAGAGTATTACTAAACTCTTGGGATTGGATTTCAAGATCGAGTACAAGAAAGGTAAGGAGAATATAGTGGCTGATGCACTCTCCAGACAACCAATGCAGCAGGCCACTATTATGGCTCTTACCACCATACTACCAACCTGGATGTCCAGAATCATTAATAGTTACACAGGTGATGATGAGGTCCAGTATAAAATGAGTTGTGTGCTTCTAGATCCTAGCACTGAACCTGACTATGCTTTACAACAAGGGATACTTAAATATAAAGGGAAGATTTATGTGGGTAGTGTTGGTCAATTAAGACATGATATCATGTCCCAACTTCATGAGAGTCCTATTGGAGGCCATTCAGGCATTAGGGCATGTCTACAGAGGATTTCCTATATTTTCTACTGGCCTCATATGAGAAATGATGTCAGGACACTCATCTAGTCCTGTACAATGTGCCAACAATGTAAAAGTCTCCATGAGCATCCATAGGGATTATAACAACATTTGCCTATTCCAGACCAGGCCTGGCAGCATATCAGTATGGATTTTATTGAGGGACTTCCAAATTCTGAGGGAAATGAAGCTATCATGGTTGTAGTGGATAGGTTTACAAAATGGGGTCATTTTGTGCCATTGGGGAAGGAATATCTGGTGAGAATCTGTGGGTGATGCATTTTTCCACCAAGTTTACTGAGTTACACGACTTGCCAACTACTATAGTCGATGTGTGAGCGAGTATCTTGTTAGGAAATCTACGGGAGAGCAATGAATTTAAAATTTTATTTTCTTTTAACCAGGATCGACCGTTTAAGCAATAAACAAGCGAGTTAGTAGGCGGTGGTTACCTTGGTTGATCTAAAAGATCGACGCTTTGACCGTCTAAGGAGAGTAGTTCGCATAGAGCCGCCCAAGTGTTCGGCCTCTCACCGCTAGTCCACACGAACACGACCGCCGGAATCCCATCATGGATTGCTATTGGAAAACTCCGGTTGCTAGACCGGCCTTTTCCCCTCTCTCCAACTCTCATAGGATGCTCTCTATTTTACACAAGAACTATTAGTTCTTGGAATTGTGTTATACAAAAGAGCTTGACACCCACCTCTTATTTATAGTAGAAGTGGCGCCCCAAACGATTGTGGAGGAGAAAACATTTTCCCAACAAAATAAGGAAAATATAATTGATTGATTTATCTCATTTATTATAATATCTTATATCAAATAAATCAGGATATTGTCAATATCTTATATTGAATATTCCCAAGATATTGTCAAAATCTAATATTGGCAATATTTATCTTTTATTATATTACCATAAATCAATTTACATGTGTGTATATATCACATATATATAAATCTATACATATTATATGTGCACACTAAATTAGTGCGCATGTACATCTCAAATGTACTTCACACACGCATGTGTGTATAATATATATAATATTAATATCTTATATTAATATATATAGTAACACCATTAATTAAATTGCACAATCCAAGTGTATCTTATACACTCCAAAATTGCGCCACCTTTAGCCAATAAATTGGCATCGGAATGTTCTTTAATTAATCAATATTATTAATATCTTGTATTTAATTTATTCATAATAAATAAATACCACCATATTAATTTACCACTATAACTCTTATAGTCTCGAGATAAACTTTCCTTATTTGGTTATCATCTATAACCACATTTTAATCCGGCTAGATGTTCATATGTGTGTGACCCGATAGGCTTCGAATATGTTGGCCGTAGACACAAAGTGCAAATTACAAAAATACCCTTCATGCCTAACGATCACGGGATAGCGTCAGCAACACACCGTGACCCCAATCATCGGAAGAGTCAAATGCAATGACTACTACCTTTCATGTGAAAGCGATTACCGTGTAACTTACAATCCTATCATTTGTAATAATATCCATACGGTCGTTAGTCGAGTGTCAAAACATCAACGACCGTATCTTATAATCTGGATATCAAGCTCTCTCGAAGTAACTCGTTTACTCCCACTTTGCAAAGATTCACGAGAGTAAGACATTCCTTGTAAGAAGGCCATTTCGGATATTCGATCCGGTCATAGGATCGCGATTCCCGGACGACCAATCATGTATACTCCGCGATGCTTGATATCATACCCAATCACTACCGCATGATCGCCCCGTGGCTGGGGAAACCTCAATAGTGTCAAAGCATGACAATCCACACCGTGATGCCATGAAGACTCGGTCTTAAGGACAATTACACAACCGCCACATAGTGTGACACTTATCCGTGTAAGTGGGTCGATCTAACGTCGCATTCTACAATACACGTCCACGTGCGGTCCAAGTGTCTCTACACTTTGATAGGCGAGATCTATCCCGCGCCTAAAGATGAAGACATCTAATACGTGCTAGTCCGTTTATACTATCAATGCCTGTTTAATAGTACATCAGCCTAGAGACATTTAAGTATCAAACTTATTAAAATGATTAGAGATCTCATCAACCATAATCGCCTATCATGGTTTCTCTATCACAGTTTAATACTAAGGACGTCATCATATAACAATTCATAATTGGTTCTTTAAAAGAACAGATATATGACAACATAAAAGCCATTATATATATGTATAAACATAAAGAAATAGTAGAAATGATCCGACCCGGTCGGATCTGGTCCAACCCGATTGGGTTTAGGACATTATTCCAACATATCTTTACTAGTGAATTTTGGCAGCATCTGTTTTAGTTAGCAGGGGTCAAGTTGGCACTCAGTTCTGCATACCATCCTCAGACTGATGGACAAACAGAATGGGTCAATCAATGTTTGGAAATGTACTTGAGGCGTATGTGTTTTCAAAGGCCAAAACAGTGGTCAAAATGGTTAACACTGGCTGAATTCTGGTATAACACCAACTTCCATACATCATTACAAACATCTCCTTTTGAAGCACTCTATGGTTACAAGCCTACTACTATACCAGTAGGAAGTTTCAGTGAAGGAACGGCTACTACAATAGATGAATTTCTCAAACAAAAACACTTACTCACTAGGGAGCTGAAGGAGAATTTGGAGCATGCACAAGCTAGAATGAAATATTTTGCTGATAAGGGAAGGACAGACAGAGAATTCCATATTGGTGACCTAGTCTTCTTGAAGCTTCAACTCTACAGGCAAAATACCTTGGCTTTGAGAAGGAACCTAAAACTATCATCAAGATACTTTGGCCCTTATAGAGTGGTTGAAAAACTTAGTCCTGTAGCCTACAAACTACTCTTACCTGAAGGTTCTAGACTGCATCCTGTGTTTCACATATCATTACTAAAGAAATACAAAGGAGCTCAAATTCCAGTATCATCCCATCCACCTATTACATCAGAGGATGGACAGATGACCATATATCCAGAACGAATCTTGGATATCAGAACTATCAAGAGAAGAAATGCACCAGTGGTTCAGTGGCTTATGAAATGGATTAATCTGGATGAAGTAGCATCTACTTGGGAAGATGAAGACTATATCAGCGCCAAATTTCCAGAGTTTCCTCCACCATGAGGTCATGGTGTTGCTCAAGAAAGGGGGGATGTCAGGAACTTGAAGTAGAAGTTAGTCAGTGGAAGCAATGCTTAGCTGTTATCTGGTTGTTAGTGCAAATTAGACTAGCTTATTGTTATATATGCATATAAAAGGGTGTAAAATGGCATTGTAACATTCATTCAGAAAGTTGATAATAAAATCTTACCTTTACTCTCAAAATATCTTCTCTTCTTCTACTTCTATCTGTTTTTCCCTCCCCTTCCCTGATAGAAAGATCTGATTTTATACCATGCTAAGGGCATTAAGCCAAGACTTGTATTTGTTAAAAATGCTTAAACCCTAACCATGAGTGATGAAGTTTATAGAATTATAAACACAAAATAAAATTTGGAATTATTATTGATTAAGTAAAAGTTACAAGTTAAGTTACAATGCAGCTGGTCATGGGGTATTTATAGCTTCATACACTTCATGAATCAATTAGAAGTAAGTTACAAATGGTTACAACAGACTATACTGAATAACCGTTTTCTATATTACATCATACTAAACTAATCAGCAGGCTGTTGGGACTTTCTGTCAGCAGGCTCTATCAGCTGGCTGCTGAGGTCTTCATATTATCAGCTGACTACACTCAGTATTCCCATCAGCCTATATACTGTAACACCTTCCTCAAGCTGAGAGTGGTACATGAACAGCTTGCACTCAGGATTCCCATCAGCTACTTGAATTCTGAAATATCTTTGAAATCCCCAACTTGTCTAGTAGATAGGAAAAAATGGGTGCATCCAAGGCCTTGGTGAGGATGTCAGTTACCTGTTCTTTTGTGTTGACTGGAATAAGTTTTACAAGTCCTGATTTTATTTTGACTCTCACAACATGACAGTCAATTTCAATATGTTTTGTTTTTTCATGAAAGACTGGGTTATGAGCAATATGCATTGCACTGGCATTGTCACAAAACAACACAACATACAACTAAACCCGGAACCTGCAAATCTTGTAGTATATAAATCAGCCACTGAATTTCACAAACTGCATGTGCCATAGCCCTGTATTCAACCTCAGATGAGCTTCTAGCTATTGTTGTTTGTTTCCTGGCCTTCCAGGAGATTGAAGCATCTTCTAGAAACATCATATAACCTGATACTGATCTTCTTGTTTCAGGACAACCGGCCCAATCACTGTCTGTAAAACCTTTGAGTACAAGGTTATTGTCTGTTGTGAATACGATTCCTTGACCAGAGTTAGTCTTCAAATACCTCAGCAGCCTGCAAGCTGCCTTCATATGATTTTTTGTATGAGTGTCAAGAAATTGACTTAGTTGTTGTACTGCAAAAGCAATATCTGGTCTGGTAAAAGTGAGATAAATCAATTTACCCACTAGTGATCTGTATGCAATGTTGTCTTCTAAAAGTGGTGAATCACCATGTTGTAAAGTGTGCTTAGACTCCATAGGTGTCTTAGCAAGATTGGCTCCCAAAAATTCATATTCTTCTAGGAGATTAAGTGTGTATTTCCTTTGTGAAATGGATATACCTTTTGGACATCTAGCAGCCTCAATGCTTAGGAAATATCTCAATTTTCCAAGATCTTTGATGGTGAACTATTGATGTAGAGCATCCTTTACTTGTTGAATCAACTCTTCACTAGGGCTTGCTGCTATGATGTCATCAACATAGACCAGCAAAGCAATAAAGGACTGTCCTAACCCTTTTGTAAATAATCTGTGGTCATTTTTGGATTGAATGAATCCTTAAGCCTCCAAAGATTTAGTCAACATGCAATTCCATTGTCTGCTGGCTTGCTTGAGGCCATACAATGACTTAGTAAGTCTGCAAACTTGATTTGGTTTAGTTGCTGCACAACCTGGAGGTAACTGCATGTGTACTTCTTCATGCAAATCTCTATGTAAAAAGGCAGTGTTGACATCCATCTGATGTAAATGCCAATTGTTGGATGTTGCTGCTGCAAGTAAGGCTCTAACTGTAGTGATCTTGACAAAAGGTGACAAAGTTTCTTGATAATCAATCCCATATGTTTGAGTGTAGCCTTTTGCTACTAGTCTAGCTTTGTATCTCTCTACTGAACCATCAGGGTTGTATTTGATTCTGTACACCCATTTGCACCTAATGGGTTTCTTTCCTGGGGGCAGATCAACTATTTCCCATGTATGAGTCTTTTGTAGAGCTTCAATCTCTTGTTGCATTGGTTGCTTTCCATTCATCTTGCTCGATGGCTTGATTATAAGTCTTAGGCTCTTTAACAGCATCAATGGAGTCTGCTGAGAGATTTTCTAGACTCATGACTGCACTCAAGAAGTGTGGAGTCTGCTGAACAGTGTGAAAGGTTGGTGATTTTCTTGTTCTGGTGGATCTTCTTAGTTGTGTAGGTTCAGGTGCCTGGTTTACTGGTGCATGTTCTTCATTAGATGCCTCAATTTTGCGGTGACTTATATATCTGGGTGATCTCTTTGATTAATTTGCAGATCATCAAAAGTGTCCATTACTGGTAAAGGAACGGGCATGTCAGTAAGATATTTAGCCTTTCCCAACACCTGTTGAAATAAAGGAAAATAAGTCTCATGAAATTGAGTATTTCTAGCAACAAAGATATCTTTGTTGGTAATATCTAAGAGAATAGCACCCTTAGATTTATTTGATTCCCAAGATAGACACAAGTCCTACATCTTGAGTCAAAGTTTGTCCTATGCTGCTAAAGTGTGCAAGAAAAGACTAAGCAACGAAAAACTTTAAACACAGAATATTCTGGTTTTGTGCCATAAAGCACTTCATGTGGAGTGCTTTCCTTCAGCAGTGGTGTATGTATAGAATTAATCAACTTTATAGCATGTAAAAGACAGAAACCCCAATATTCAATGGGTAGATTACTTTGGAACCTCAAACCTCTTGCAACATT
Organism: Gentiana macrophylla; assembly: GCA_026214975.1. Lineage (NCBI taxonomy): Eukaryota > Viridiplantae > Streptophyta > Magnoliopsida > Gentianales > Gentianaceae > Gentiana > Gentiana macrophylla. Next base: position 31,053,444 of record CM047810.1, on the reverse strand, counting down.
CAGTAGGTGCTGATGTTTCCTTTCAGCAATACCATTTTGCTCACATGTACTTACATAGGATGTCTGATGTATGATTCCCTACTGAGCATAAAAGTCAGTGAGTTGAAATTCTGCACCATTGTCAGATCTAATAACTTTGATAATCTTACAAAACTGAGTAGAAACAAATTTAACAAAAGATTTAACAAGGTCAGAGGCTTCAGATTTGTGCCTCATAAGAAAAACCCAAGTAAATCTAAAAAAATCATCTACAACAGTAAGAAAATATTGTTGTCCATTTACAGTATGTTGTCTCAAAGGCCCCTAAATATCCATATTAACAAAGTCAAAAATAGCATTTACAGTAGTAGTACTTATGGGAAAATAATTTTTCTTCAGTTTAGCCATAGAGCAGACCTAACAAAGATCATGATTACAAAACTTGACATCAGCAGACTGTGAACTAATAACTTGCAGTCTTTTATCTAGCAAGTGCCCAAGTCTGTAGTGCCATAAAAGTGCATCATCTAATCTATCAAATAAGGTGTGATTTTCTACAGCATTGGTAATAGGAAGTCTTATTGGTTGATCCATGACATAAAGTCCTTTTTGTAACTCAGCTAAACCAATCATTTCTTGCTCTTGTCCTGCAAAACACACTTGTTAGCAGAAAAGACAGCTGCACCTTTTGTATGATTAATAAAAGAGGGTAAGGATAAAATGTTATATTTAAAACCAGGGATGAAAAACACATCATGTAGGACCAATTGAGGGATCACCCTTACTTGTCATATATGAGTGACAGAGACATTATTTCCATTAGGCAGTCCTATTTTTATACTAGATAAAGGTTTGGGATTGCTTAATAGATCTAATGATCCTACAATGTGATATGTGGCACCAAAGTCCAAGATCTATTGTATTGATATTACTTAATTTAGATCACTTGTTCCTGTAACAGGTGAGTATTGTGTGACAACATCAGCAGGTTGACCAACAACGAATCCTACATGTCTAGAAAGATCATTCAGCAGAGCCATCAACTTTTCAATTTGTTGTGCAGTAAGATTGGGAAACCCCGGTCCAATAGACCTACTTGGTGCCTGATCTTCTTCTGTTGATTGTTCATTTTCTATCATATTGGCTCTTTGTGACTTGAAACCAGGAGGAAAGCCATGCTTCTTGTAGCAAGTCTTCTCAGTATGACCATTGAATCCACAAAAACTACATTCCATCTTCTTGGGATTTTTAGGCCTGGGATTTGCAGCAGAGTTAGGTTTGCTGACAATATAATTTTTTCCCTGTCCATTCTTTTGTGACAAGAGAACCATGGAATCTTGATCCTTGGCCTTGTTAGCCACAAAAAACTTCTGTGTTTCAAACTTGACTGTCATTGCAAAGGCATCATGAATTTCTGGAAAGGGCATCATCAACATTTCCCATGGACCATTGGCTCAAATTCATCCCTCAAACCTTTAAGGAATTTCATGACATGTTTAGCCTCCATATGATCCATCAGAGTGCTGATTACATTGCAGTGACATTGTGGATCACAAGAACAGACTGTTACAGGCCTAATGAAATTGATTTCTTCCCAAAGAATCATTAACTTTGTGAAATATTGATTGACAGAATCTGTGCCTTGCTTCAGCAGTTGCATTTCTTCAAGAAGATCTGAAAGTCTTAAGGCATCAACATTTGAAAATCTTGCTGCAAGATTCTTCCAACCTGCATGTGCATTCTTGAAATACGTCAAACTTTGTGCAATGGTGTTTTCAAGAGAATTTAGGATTCATGATCTAACCATTGTATCATACTGTCTCTATGCATGGAAGTTTGCTGAATCTGCTTCTGGCCTTTTAATTGTGCTGTCTACGAAGCGAATTTTGTTCTTGGTGATCAGCACCATTTCCATGGACATTTTCTATGGATTATAGTTATTGCCATTCATCAATGGCTGAACAAAAATCAGAGAAGGATTCTCATTAGGATGAACATAGAATGGACTGGGGGGGGACTTATTTCTTGTTTCTTAGCTGCCAAGGCTATCAAGAACTCCAGAATTGATCACAAATCAATAATGAAAGTGAGAATATAGGAAAAACGATCAAGAACTGATCAAAAAACTCAGGAAAAATTATGATAGTTTGCTCTCAAGAAACTGAAATCTCAGAAAAGATGAAGAACACTCTCAAGATTCTTCAAAAATGGAGAGAAAAAAAAAAGCAGGAAAACATTTAAAAAATCTCAAATTTCTGCTCTGATACCATGATGAAGTTTATAGAATTATAAACTCAAAATAAAATACGGAATTATTATTGATCAAGTAAAATTTACAAGTTAAGTTACAGTGCATCTGATCATGGGGAATTTATAGCTTCATACACCTCATGAATCAGTTAGAAGTAAGTTATAAACGGTTACAACAGACTATAACTGAATAACCGTTTCTACATTACATCATACTAAACTAATCAGTAGGCTGCTGGGACTTTCTGTCAGCAGGCTGCTAAGGTCTTCATATTATCAGCTGACTGCACTCAGCATTCCCATAATCCTATATACTGTAACAATGAGGGTCCCTACTCCCCCCCGTCACACGTGATGAGTCGAGATATTAATCAGGTAATTTAGTGGCTCATAGTCATGAGCTTGCTATTATACCAAAATAAGTGGAGATGTTAATCAGATAATTAACGTAGTGGCGCAGAGTCATTACCTTGTTATTATACCAAAGAACTGAAAAAAGCCCCCCCCCCCCCTTTACGGGGTTCGAACCTCCACTCTCCAGGTTAAGGTCAATCTGTCCTTTTAAAACACACAAGCCCTTTACCATTATGACATGTCCTGAGGACTAAGACTTGTATTTGTTATACACAAAGTTGGAAGATGTAACACTTGCATTTTTTTATTTGTGAAGAGCCACATTATTTTTCACAACACTGTCCACCTTGGCGAAGGAAGGACCATATTGATTATGAACATGAAGTGCATTTTTCTTGGTGCAAAAGGCGATATCCCTCGTCCACAAGGCCCTTCCACTCCGACCTGACAGAATAATGAGGACGTTATCTAACAAGAAGTGCATTTTCCCATCTTCAACTTTATCTAAACAATTGAGATTTGGAGCCCATTTGGTAAAATCCATAAGACAACCGGGAACATGGGCGGATGTACATTGTTGGGGTTGGGTTTGTCCAGGGCCGGCCCTGGATATTTTGGGTCTTCGGTGAAGCAGCCGAAATAGACATTTTAGATCAATTTTTCCTTTGAAAATATACATACAAAAGATTACTTCAATATCGTGCTTCTAAAATCTGTAGATACAAAATTTAAATTCATTGATGTTAGATATTTTTTCATATATTGTTATCGTTTGCATTTGTCTTGCCATAACAAAACAGGGTTCAGTCAGGTCACAGTTGGTCGAGGGGGCAGTGCCCCTGAAAGCTAAACACCCTTGCTGAACGGATGCACCTATAAAATTCGAATTGATGCATCTGAGTTATTAAAAATTGGGCACATTATATTCGGTCGGTTGGGATTGGATCTACGCGATTTTTTTTTTTGTTAAACATGTAATTTCAGGCCACCGGGACGGTTGGGCCTTTGGCCAACGCCTCCTCCGCCTATGAATTGGACCGGCCCTGGGTTTGTCGCCCCTCCTTGGATCGGAAAAATACATAAATATATTAAAAAAATGTATTTTATTTGTCTCCTTCAAATTTATATTCGTTTTTATATTCGTCTTGTCACATAATATTATCAAAAAACTTAACAATTTTTTTGTGTAAAAAAAAACAATTTTTAATTAGGCATTACTAAAGTGATACATTTTAATAAAACTCTTTTTATAAAAACAATAGAAAAACATGATGTGAACCGAACCATAGTATTATTGCTTTCAAAAAATATTTATATGATTATTTTCAAACCAAAGTTAAAAAGAGGAATACGTCGTATCTTTCGGTATATACCGGGGACAATTAATCAATCATCGTCATTGTTCAAACAAAATGTATTTGTCAAGTTATAAGAAAATCTGTTATTATCGTCACACCCCTCATCCGGGAACTGCAAAAAAGTCCGTTAATGTCGTCGCTCGCTCCATTCGTCCGGAGGCTTGTGTCCGTCCTTGACCTGGAACTCTGGAAGTATTGTTTGAGAAGAATAATTCTACTATTAACAGCTAAAAAATTCTACTCATCCACGGTAAAACAGTACTCACCCTTGATCTTTTAAAGCGTCTCAAATTTACTTTGATAAACATGAATTTATATATTTATATGAAAAATAAATATATGCTCTAATAAAAGGTGTAGACTAGATGCATTGTTGAGGAATCTAAGCAAAATTTCCCAATTTCCAGCCGTTTGAAGAGCGACAGAAAGAAATCCCCTTTACTTTGTCGTATAAACGAAGAAAACGGCATAGTGATAGACTGGACCCATCCATATAAATGCTGTTTGATAAAGTTTTCTCCAAACCTAGCTAGCCTAGGCAACCCCTAGCTATCTCTATATGTCGGGTAGGGTTGAATACTTGGATCCGTAGAAATCGCCATATTTTATTATTTCTCCGTCTCATATTATAAAGGGGAAATGAGGGAGAATGACAGAAATCAATTGAGTAGAATGACAGTTTTTTGAAACTTTTATATAAAGGACAAAACTATTTATTCATTGTCGAAATTCACTTGTGTTCAAAATTCACTGTTTAAATTCACTGTCGAAATTCACTAAATTTCAAAATTCATTGTCGAAATTCATTGATTTTTGAGATTCACTGTCGAAATTCATTTGATTTGGGATTCATTAGGAGATTCATTTGATTTTAGGATTCACTGTTTTTCCTTATTGTTATAAAAATTATAGAAAATTAGGGATAAGGACAACAATCTGAAATATTTTTAAGTAATGAGACAATACATATTTTTATAGGGAGAAGGACAATTGCATAATTTTATAGCGAGAAGACAAACAGTGAATCAGAAAATCGGTGAATCTCCTAGTGAATCCCGAAATCGGTGAATTTCGATAGTGAATTTCGACGATGAATCCCGAAAATTAGTGAATTTCGACGATGAATTTTGAAAAATAGTGAATTTCGACGATTGAATTTCGTCGATGAATTTAAGCGATGAATTTGAACACAAGTGAATTTCGACGGTGAATAAATAGTTTTGTCCTTTATGCAAAAGTTTTAAAAAACTGTCCTTCTACTCAATTGATGAAATATTTCTGTCCTTCTCCCTCATTCCCCCTAAAAATTATGCAGTTGTCCTTCTCCCTATAAAAAATATGTAGCTGTCATGTTATTTAAAAATATTCCAGATTGTGTCCTTATCCCGAATTTCCCATATTATAAATCATCATATTATTTTTCATTCGTCCCACAATATATCTGTCCCACAGTATAAGTCATTAATGCCCTTCCCTCGTTTCAATTCAATAATTAATGCTATTTTTCTTGTTTTACCTTTATTCCGTATTCTAAAGTTTTACGTTATTCTAATTAGCCTATGGCATTTTAGTCTAAAACTACCAAATTTTGATTATTTATTGAGTTTCTTAATCTGTATGTATAAAGTTATGATGACTTATATTATGAGATGGAGGTAGTATATTTTGAGATGATAATAATCAAACTTAAGCTGAATCGTGTGCAAAAAAAAAAAAAAAAGCTAAATCAGCAGAAGCAGCAGAAAGAATAGAGATGGGGTATTGGGCCCAATTACAAATAAGTGAGGTGATAGGCCAAACTTGCTAAGCAAGTGGGCCGGACCATTACAAAACCTATTAACGTAATTAAAATTACAAGGATTAAAGCCCAACCATACAATCTTGATGTCTCGAATAAAGAGTCCGGAAGGTGACAAGTCTTCACAAGATGAGTTAATGTGTGTTACACAGTTATAGGCGTCGGTCTCAGCAATCAATGGCCGGAAATAATGAGTCATGGCAAGATGTTAGTAAAGAAGGTATTATATTTCTTTATATATTCAACAGTACGGGAATCTCATCAAACACCCTCTCAAGTATGGGTAATCTGTCCCAACACTTGCATAATTTTTATTCAAAAGTGTGGACAATCTCTCACAACACCCCCCTCAAGTGTGAGCAATATCTCCCAACACTTGCACAATTTTTTAAATAATGTTCACACTCTTAAATAAAAACTGTGCAAGTGTTGGGACAGAGTTATATAAGTTAATGTGCAACTGATAAGTCTTCACAAGATGAGTTAATGTGTGTTACACAGTTATAGGCGTCGGTCTCAGCAATCAATGGCCGGAAATAATGAGTCATGGCAAGATGTTAGTAAAGACGGTACTATATTTCTTTATATATTCAACAGTACGGGAATCTCATCAAACACCCTCTCAAGTATGGGTAATCTGTCCAACACTTGCATAATTTTTATTCAAAAGTGTGGACAATCTCTCACAACACCCCCCTCAAGTGTGAGCAATCTCTCCCAACACTTGCACAATTTTTTAAATAATGTTCACACTCTTAAATAAAAACTGTGCAAGTGTTGGGACAGGTTGCCAACACTTGAGCGGGGTGTTGGGAGATATTGCTCACACTCTTGAATAAAAATTGTGCAAGTGTTAGGAGAGATTGCCCACAGTTGAGAGGGGTGTTGGGAGAGATTCACACACTCTTAAATGTATAGAAAAAAAGTAATAGTGCTTTTACTAACACCAATTGGTGTTAGTAGAACGATAAGCGTTTGATCTTAACATGGTATCGGAGCCAAATGTCATGAGATCGAACCCTGGTTTGAATATTATTTTGACATATATTGTGCAAGTGTTGGAAGAGATTACCCACACTTGAAGGGGCGTGTTGAACCCCAATTATATTTGATATTGTCGAGAATATCACGGTTGCGTTATCAAGCGTTTAGAGTGGATATCTAGCTGGATTTGTATGATTTTTACGGTGGTATGAGGTGGAGGTGATGAACGAGATGAAGTTTCCGATGGCGGACACGATTAACATGAATGCGGACACACAGCTCGATAAATTGGCAGAGTAGCTCTGCTTGTATTTTATTATTGATCGGTTTATGGATTACAGGGTACCCCTATTTATAGGCAGATCACAAATGGCGATTAGGCTAATTGTGACAAGACATAAATAAGAACAATGTGATATAATTAATTACAATTAAGAGCAAGTAACTAGAAGGTCGGGCACATGTGCTCGTTGGTCGTAATGTTGTCCTCTTGATCGTGTAGCAGTCCTGCCTTTGCTAATGCCAAGTTTGGATCATGTTCGCCTAATGGTTGCGGGCACGTCCTGGATAATGGGACAGCGGACCGGGAGGCAGCATGCTCGGCCTCCAGTCTTGGATATGCGCATGGCATGTAAGAAAGACGACCTGTTGATCGGCTTACGGCCAGGTAAGCTGGCGGCGGTGGAGGTCATGAGTTGAGATGTGACCGCTGATCGGCCTTTTCTAACTGTCCAATCTTACCGGCAGTGTACCGGGTCAATTGTAGCCTAGAATTGGTGAGTCAAGGTCGTATCCCACAGGGAATCTGGTCGAGTACCAAAGTCGGTCTCATCCCTAGCTCAGGTCAACACAACTACTGAAGGTGGTGATTTGTCAGATCACCGGTTCTACAAACTAAATATACACAAAAGAAAGATTTAAAACTATATAAAAGAGATAGCCGAGCTATGATCCAATCTAATACTCACAAACCCTAGCTAAGTCCCGAGGTATTCTTGATTCACCTAAACGTTCTCGATGTCATACGCAGGATGTCGTTTCCTGGATTTGAGAATAGACATTATTTCAATAATCTACCCTCCTATGTCAGGTTCAACAGTCCGCTGACCGGATTAACTGACCTCAAACGGTCTACGATCAATAAAACGCTCGACAAGTCCATACAAACCTCACACACGAAACCGAATCTGAACAACTCAGTCGGTTTTACAGGATGATCCTAGAACCCGGTTCCCGTATCCTCTTGCAAAATACATATGTAAAGACGATACGTGTGATACGATTATCAAATGGCCAATTTAACAAATGTGATAAGAATAAGTTCTAGAACTGATCGAGAATCAACAGGCAAACATCAAGAACACCACATGAACAAGCTTGGGTTCGATTTCATAGACTATCACATAACTCGACTATCGGGAAATTAGCTACTCATTCTATCAACAAAAACAACAAGAAATTAACAGTAAAGGTAACAAGAATCAAGATCTAAAGCAGGGAGAAATTGAAATTACCGAATCGAGATGAAGAACATCGGAAGAAAAACGAAATCCAAACTGAAATTGCAATAGCTAGTAGCACTGATCTTCGGATTACAACATCATAAAACTAATCTAAGCTAAAACTATATACAAATCTAATCTAAGCTAAGAAAAGGGCTGAAAATCGCAGGAAAAAGCAGAAAATTCGATCTATATATGTATATATATCTATATAGATGAAGATGGGGGTTTTTATAGTGTTTTGTGAGATTTGACTGTTAGGCATGCGCCTAGGGTTTGTCAGGCGCACGCCTAACATGGAAAAAAGTAGAAAGACGGACTGAAACTTTGGACAAAATTAACCCGTAGGCGTCTGCCTAGCATTTCTCAGGCGCACGCCTGCTGACACACCTTGAGTAAATCAGCCATAACTGTGTGTGTAGACCTCCAAATCAAGTGATGCAAAATGCGTTGGAAAGCTAATGAAATTTTATACAACTTTCATGAAGATGTCAAGCCCAGAAAATTCCTCTAATGTGGATCAAACTGCAGATCAATGGAAAGTATGGTTGTAGTACCAACGAGTTTTGATCCGTTTGAACGTTTAAGCTTCGGGCACACGTTTCAACCCTCGTATCTCGCCTTCCGGTCATCTCAAACACCTAATACCTGTAAAAATCACAAAAAATACCACACGTAACTCCTTCAGGACACTAGGGAGACCGAGAGTATAGTAAGTACACCGAAAAAGACCGAGAATCCCGGACTTTACGTCCTAGGTCTCGAAATGATAACCAAGGTGTAAATACATCAAAATACAACCAAATGTCTCTGAAAACATATAAACCGAGGTATAAACGGGGTATAATCACATAGTAAATGATAGCCAATTTGACTCTCATCAACTACCCCCTACTTAACGTTTGCTCGCCTTCGAGCAAAGATGAGCGATTCAAAAATAAAGATGGAGTCCACATTGCTATCATACATCTTGTCTATAAGAATTGAAATGGTAAAACACAAGTACTTGACACAAATGCATAGGATTTAAGTTCAACCTTGTATTGAGAAAAGAATGTGTGTGTGTGTGTATAGCTTCTTCAACGTTCATCACCTACGACCGGTTTAGATTATAGACGTATAATGTACCGAGGTTACACCATAGGCTTATACTTCATAAACATCTCCACTAATCGAGGTCAATCGAAGTCTAGTAGGGTCAAGCTGGACTTGAAGGGTTATAATGTTAAGCTAGGGTCGGGGCTAACGAAAGGATATTTACGATAAAAATAGAAAGAAGAAAGCGCAAAAGAGCTTTTAACCGATAAATATAAACACATACTCGGTTTTCAACTTCGTCTTCAATCCTTTCTGACTATTTACACTCTCGGGTTTCAAACCGAACCCTAACTCCAACTTCACATTTCTTCAATATACAACACTTTAGTCCTTTTTTCGACTTATATCAAATTATATCTATTCACATTTACTACTTCTGTTTCTTTTTTCTTTTTTCTTTTTCTTCTTATATACATCAAAATTCCGAACAAAACTGGAACCTACACATTGCTACACTCCTCGTTCCGAATAACTCGTAAATCACGACTCCATACCATTACTTACGTCTCAACAACACCTCGCAACATCGTAAAAATATGTGGAACGAATAAGCTCAATTGCAAGGTAGTCAAGGGTACGTAGACTAAAATAAATTTAGGGACATCGATTTTCATGGGTTAGTGACATGAAAGGCTAGTTCGGGTGGTAGTCTAACCACCCTACAAAAGGCTTAGAGGGGTAACAGTGGATTTATCGTTTAGGTTGGCCTTTGGCTCTGATCGGGTCAAAATAAATGCCAAAACCGTCATCCCGTACCTAACAACGACCTTTCTATTTTGCCTCAAAGTTACTCATATATGTTCAAGGTAACCGGGTCATTAATAGCTACCATAATCATTCACTAGTCAAGGTAATTCATGAAGGTAAAGCTAACGTGATACAACTATTCTAGTCTCAATACAAGATCCCAATGCATTCGTATAATCAATATATGTTCAATCAAAGCAATATCAAAAGGCTCAATGTATCAAAACCAATGTCAAAGACATCAAAATTTCTAAAAACTGACTCATTGACACCAAAAGGGATAACAATAACTAAGTATAACTCGTTCCACATGAAAACAAAACATTGAAGCTAAACCAACTGCCCCTACTTTAAAACCAAACACGAATGATGAGGGTAGAAAACTTAGCTTACAACCGGGAAAAACGCGAGTACGATCATGTGGCATCCGTAAAATGAACTCCTAGGGTACCTGTACTTATAAAATATACACAACCAACCCCAAAGGTGTACAAGTATGGAGTATAACACAATGAAACTACCTGGATTACCACAACTCATCAAAACCAGCAACACCACACTAACCCCCCTGATACACACTTCTTCGGTTTATATTACAACAAAACTTACCCGAAGTATCATATTACAAACTAAAGAAAGACAGTGAAACACGATGGGATAGAAAAAGCAATAAAAACACATTCTGGGTTTGAAGTCCTCAGCTCGACTTTCTACCCCAAATTATGTCAAGGATAGCTATACCAAAGAAGAGCAAACCGCTGCTTCTCCCTATAAAAATCGTAAGAATTGAGCATCCCCTGAAAATGAAATATGAGAAACACGGGGCTCAATCCCCACCACCACGATTTGTTTGATGAGTCCATTGCATAGAACAACGAACTCACTTTCCCCGAACTAAAACACACACCAACTAACAATGACTCAAACACCAAGTATGAACATTTAGGCTCAACATCAACAACAAACTCAATAGGGTGCAACCCCGTAGGAATAATAGTAGTGCTAGAAGAGAAAGGAATAGATGATTCAAAAATAACGGGATTCATACCCTCTTCGTAGCATTCCTCCAGGGTGACTTCAAGCATACCTTCTTGTTCTCTCCTCTCAGACTCCTTTCTCTCAATCAGTTGATCTACTTGAAGATCCAAGTTCCGTATGGCTAGCTCTAAGTTCAGTATGGATGTTTGAATTGTAGTCAGGCCATCACGAAACTCGTCATGGTTGTCTTGAACTACCTTACTCAACTGTTCAACCGTAAAGGTCTTTGATTCCGGAGGTGGAGAAGTATCTAGTTGTTGATCATAGTAACTTGAGGCATTCCCCCACTCATTTCCATATGATGTGGTGTATGGGTTGAACTGATAAAATGGTTGTGTTTTGTAACCCATAGCACCGTAATTGTAATATCCGAATGAGTAAGGATAAAGCCATAATTGTATTATTGTTTCATTATCTGCAAATCAGGGAAACAACACGAACACAATCACGGTATCTTGTCACTACCACTACCGGAGTAGGTGGTGTGACACTTCAATAAAAACAAATAAAAACAAACTATACATAGAAAACAAATAAGAAAAACGACCTAACCCAAAAAACTTAACTAACTTACGAGATATCAACCCGATTCCCCGGCAACGGCACCAGAAAGCTTGATCAGCCTTTTCTAAGTGTCCAATCTTACCGGCAGTGTACCGGGTCAATTGTAGCATAGAATTGGTGAGTCAAGGTCGTATCCCACAAGGAATCTGGTCTAGTACCAAAGTCGGTCTCATCCCTAGCTCAGGTCAACACAACTACTGAACGTGGTGATTTGTCAGATCACCGGTTCTACAAACTAAATATACATAAAAGAAAGATTTAAAACTATATAAAAGAGATAACCGAGCTATGATCCAATCTAATACTCACAAACCCTAGCTAAGTCCCGAGGTATTCTTGATTCACCTAAACGTTATCGATGTCATACGTAGGATGTCGTTTCCTGGATCTGAGAATAGACATTATTTCAATAATCTACCCTCCTATTTCAGGTTCAACAGTCCTCTGACCATATTTAACTGACCTCACGCTCGACAAGTCGATACAAACCTCACAAACGAAACCGAATCTGAACAACTCAGTCGGTTTTACAAGGTGATCCTAGAACCTCAGTTCCCGTATCCTCTCGCAAAATACATATGTAAAGACGATACGTGTGATATGATTATCAAATGGCCAATTTAACAAATGTGATAAGAATAAGTTCTAGAACTCATTGAGAATCAACAGTCAAACATCAAGAACAACACATGGACAAGCTTGGGTTCGATTTCATAGACTATCACATAACTCGACTATCGGGAAATTAGCTACTCATTCTATCAACAAAAACAACAAGAAATTAACCATAAAAGTAACAAGAATCAAGATCTAAAGCAGGGAGAAATTGAAATTACCGAATCGAGATGAAGAACACCGGAAGAAAAAGGAAATCCAAACTGAAATTACAATATCTAATGGCACCGATCTTCGGATTACAACAACATAAAACTAATCTAAGCTAAAACTATATACAAATCTAATCTAAGCTAAGAAAATGGCTGAAAATCACAGGAAAAAGCAGAAAATTCGATATATATATATAGATGAAGATGGGGGTTTTTATAGTGTTTTGTGAGATCTGACTGTTAGGCGTGCGCCTAGGGTTTGTCAGGCGCACGCCTAACATGCAAAAAAGTAGAAAGACGGACTAAAACTTTGGACAAAATTAACCCATAGGCGTGCTCCTAGCATTTCTCAGGCGCACGCCTGCTGACACACCTTCAGTAAATCGGCCATAACTGTGTGTGTTGACCTCCAAATCAAGAAATTTTCTACAAATTTCATGAAGATGTGAAGCCCAGAAAATGCCTCTAATGTGGATCAAACTGCAGATCAATGGAAGGTATGGTTGTAGTACCAACGAGTTTTGATCCATTTGAACGTTTAAGCTTCGGGCACACGTTCCAACCCTCGTATCTCACCTTCCGGTGATCTCGAACACCTAATACCTGTAAAAAAATCACAACAAATACCACACGTAACCCCAACAGGTCACTAGAGTGACCGAGAGTATAGTAAATACACCGAAAAAGACCGAGAATCCTGGACTTTACGTCCTAGGTCTCGAAATGATAACCAAGGTGTAAGTACATCAAAATACAACCAAATGTCTCCGAAAACATATAAAACGAGGTATAAACGGGGTATAATCACATAGTAAATGATAGCAAATTTGATTCTCATCAACTACCCATTACTTAGCGTTTGCTCGCCTTCGAGCAAAGATGAGCGATTCAAAAATAAAGATGGAGTGCACATTGCTATCATACATCTAGTCTATAAGAATTGAAATGGTAAAACACAAGTACTTGACACAAATGTATAGGATTTAAGTTCAACCTTTTATTGAGAAAAGAATGTGTGTGTGTGTGTATATCTTCTTCAACGTTCATCACCTACGACCGGTTTAGATTATAGACGTATAATGTACCGAGGTTACACCATAGGCTTATACTTCATAAACATCTCCACTAATCGAGGTCAATCGAAGTCTAGTAGGGTCAAGCAGGACTTGAAGGGATATAATGTTAAGCTAGGGTCGGGGCTAACGAAAGGATATTTACGATAAAAATAGAAAGAAGAAAGTGCAAAAGGGCTTTTAACCGATAAATATAAACACGTACTCGGTTTTCAACTTCATCTTCAATCCTTTCCGACTATTTACACTCTCGGGTTTCAAACCGAACCCTGACTCCAACTTCACATTTCTTCAATACACAACACTTTAGTCCCTTTAAGGGCATGGATAGATCTCGTCCATCGAAGTGTAAAGACACTTGGACTGTACGTGGACGTGTATTAGAGAATGCGTACGTTAGACTGACCACTTACACTGTTAAGTGTCACACTATGTGGCGGTTGTGTAATTATCCTTAGGACCGGAGTCTACATGGCATCATTGTGTGGATTGTCATGCTTTGACATTCTTGAGATTTCCCTTAGCCACGGGGCGATCATGCGGTAGTGATTGGGTGTGATATGGAAACATGCGGAGTATACATGTTTGGTCGTCTGGGAATCACGTACCCTATTAGTAGGATGAATATCCAAAAGGGCCTTCTTATAAGGAATGTCTTACTCTCGTGAATCTTTGCAAAGTGGAAGTAAATGAATTACTTCGAGAGAGCAGGATGTCCAGATTATAAGATACGGTCGTTGATGTTTGACACTAGACAAACGACCGTATGGATATTATTACAGCGATAGGATTATATTTACACGGTAATTGTTTCACATGAAATGTAGTAGTCATTGAATTTGACTCTTCCGATGATTGGGGGTCACGGTGTGTTGCTAGACGCTATCCTGTGATCGTTAGGTATGAAGGGCATTTTCGTAATTTACACTTTGTGCCTACGGCCAACATATTCGGAATCCTTGTTGGATCATATGTGGGCAATATATATCCTAGAGGGGAGGGGGTGAATAGGATATAACGGCTTTTTAAATTTTAATTAGCCTTTTTGGAGTTTTACTTAATTAATCTAATGTTGATAATAAACTAGGCGGAAGATCTAGCTAAGATCAACGGATATAGATTAATGTTCTTGTGACGGACAGATTCAGAATCTGTTTAACGTGTTGATCAACTTAATTAGTTTAGCATGCCAAGTTTAGTGTGTTTCTAATTTAGTTTAAGCACATTACCAGATTTTATCTTTAATAAAATCTATCCTAAGTGTTGCAATCAATCACACAGATTACTTTGCTATTACAACACTTTTGGGAATAAAATAGGGGTACAGAATAATACGGTATTCTGACTTGCTTGACTTTAGATCACACTGTAATGATTGAATCTAAACCACGGTAGTGACACAGTCACTAAGATTCAATCACAGTTCTATTTCTAAAGCTCAAACACAACAGAATAATACAACAGCCTCAGTACCTTAACAAACTAAGTCTTATTCTCAAAATAAACGGTTTGAAAACTCTGCACTTAGAAAGCTTAAGGTAAACACGTGAACTTACTGATAATGAGTCAAAGACTCAGGTGTGAGAGGAACGGTGCAAGTGATAATAGAAATAGCAACCCCAGATTATAGCAATCCTAGTCCTAATCCAGTCCAAATGCAATCCCACACTTCTTTACTTTAATACTCGGATGAGTAAGAGAATATACAGCAAACAGACCCAGGTTACAAGGCACAATATTTTAGTAAGAGAGGAATGTTTGATCCATTTTTGTTATCTGATCAGTTTGGATGTATCTGATATTGTGGAAATATTACATATCAAATATTCATATCAAATATTATGTAATATTTATTTATTTCGTGTATACATTATTTGTACACTTTATTTGTAAAAGGACATATTAATTGTGGTACATATAAACAATTAATATGTCAAACTCTAGTTTACTTTATGTCATAGACATAGCTTTTACTTTTTACATGCTTGCTTGCTGCCCATAGCTATATACTCTAGTGGCCGGCCAAGCTAGCTAGTCTCTCCCCTCAATTGTATCTATTTATACTTCTTTCATTTTATGAATAAACTAAGTTGAAGTTTACTCTAGTGTTTATCACTTTCTCAAACTCTCTTCATGGTATCGGAGCCTACTGAGTTCTAAAATCCGTTGCAAACTCAGTTCTGTTTATTCCAAAAATGTCTACTTTAACTGACGTTTCATCTTCATCAGTAGACTCCCAGCTGCCTCAGCAGACTGGGGTCACTGAATCTTCATCATACACAAATCATAGACTTGATGGTAACAACTACTTGCTGTGGTCAAGATCTATGAAAATGTACATCTCTGGACAATGTAAGATGGGATACCTGTCCAGCTCTAAACCTGCCCCTATTGAAGATGACCCCGGATTTGAAGCATGGGACACTACTAATAATCAAGTCATGACCATTCTCACAAGATCCATGACAAAAGAAATTAGTGAGAACTTTATGATGTATGATCTTTGCAAAGGAAATGCAGGATAATGCCAGAGATCTTTACTCCAAGAAAGACAATACATCGAAGTGTATGAACTTGAAGCTCAGATTCAAAGCTATGAGACAAGGAGATATGTATGTAACTCAATACTTCAACCAACTATCTAGGGCATGGCAACACCTAGATATGTTGGAAACTCACCCTGGAATGATGTTAAGGATCTTCGCCTTTATAAGGACATTATTGAGAAAAGAGAGTATTCAAGTTTCTTCTGCATCTTTGAATCCTACTCTTGATGATGTTAGAGGAAGAATCCTTGCCACAAAACCTCTCCCCAATATCAAATCCATGTTTCTTTGAGGTCAAACATGAGGAAAGCGAGGAGGAAAGTGATGTTCTTTGAACTCCCCGCCGACAACCCTTACGAGAGTGCTACCCTGCCGACCGTCGGGAAGCCTCTTGAGGTTCTTGAGACATCTAGGAAGCCTCTTGGTAGAAGCTCGGAAAGTTGTTACGTGAGCACCGCAAACGCACAAATCACACCAAGGACACTTCTTTGGAAGCTACATGGCAAGCCTAACTCCTCCAAGCCTACCAGGAAAGTCAGGCGAGGCATGTCAATGAAGAGTGATAACAAGTTGAATGCTCGATTTGTTTGCATTCAAAGCTTTCCTCACTCAACAAAAAGAAGGTATTCCCTCTACTGACACGGCTACTCAGGCTAGTGCAGGTAAATTCTACTCTTCTATTAGTAATAGAACATGGATTGTTGATTCTGGGGCCTCCTCCCATATGACTAGCAATAAAAACCTCATAACTCACCTTATGCCATGTCATCAAATTCACAATGCTAAGACTGCTGATGGATCTATCTCGTGTGCAAAAGGTTTTGGAAATGTTAAACTCACAAATAAGATATGCCTAAAGGATGTCCTATTCGTTCCAAAATTAGACTGCAATCTCATATCTGTCGATGTAGACTACTTAAAAGATTTGAATTGGACTATTGTTTTTAATAAGAATCGGTGCACTTTCGGGACCCTTCTTCACAGGAAGTGATTGGGAGGCTAAACCACCTTTCAGATTGTATGTGGTCAACCCCTGAAGAAAGCGTAAGAAGATCAAGATGCGAATCGCCTCAAAGACTGCACTCAAACCTTAGACAATATCATGTTATGGCATTATAGACTAGGACATCCAAGTTTTGGTTATTTGAAGTCTGTAATTCCTGAATTATTTAAAGGATGTAATGTCAATGATGTTCAATGTGATATTTGTCAATTTGCCAAACTTACCAAATCTGTGTATACCAAACTACCTTATTTGCCATCCACACCTTTCACTTTAATTCATAGTGATGTATGGGGACCTTCAAGAGTAAAAAGTATAACAGGAAAAATGTGGTTTGTCACTTTCATTGATGATCATACCAGGAACACATGGTTGTTTTTAATGAAGGATAAATCTGAAGTTGGAACAATTTTTCAGGAATTTTACAACATGATCTCCACTCAATTTGACACTAAGATGAAGATCTTAAAGACTGATAATGCACTTGAATACTATGAGTCTAACCTCAGTAATTTCTTGATGAATAAGGGGATTGTTCATATCAGTAGTTGTGTGGAAACACCTCAACAAAATGGGGTTGCTGAGAGAAAGAACAGGCACATGCTGGAGATGGCTAGATCAATCATGTTCACCACACATGTTCCAAAGTATATGTGGGGTGAAGCTATATTAACTGCCACATACTTAATCAACAGACTTCCCAGCAGAGTGTTGGGCTTCAAAACGCCTATCCAAACCCTTCTGACCACACACTCCTGCCCTCATCTTATTTCCTAATTACCTCCAAAAATCTTTGGTTGCACTGTGTTTGTTTATATCCATGCCCAACACAGAAGCAAACTTGATCCCAAAGCTCACAAGTGCATTTTCCTAGGATATGCAAAGGACAAGAAAGGTTACAAGTGTTATTCTCATACGAAAGAGATTTTACAATTCTATGGATGTAAAATTATTTGAAAGAACTCCCTACTACAACAAAGTGAGGCGATCAACGATGGAAACTGATTGAAATTGACCTAAATCCGTTCCCTCAACAAACTCTTAACCTCAAAGCCAACTCACGATTCTCGAGATCGAACCTCAAAGACCTCGACTCTCAGAGAACTGTGACCCTCAAGACCCTCACGAACAGAGCCTCTCGACCCGAACCCCTCGACCCAGAGCTCATCGACTCGGTGACCTGCGACATTGATGATAGACCTATTGCTATCAGGAAGGGAAAGAGATCTTGCACTACTGATCATTCTATTCATAATTATCTATATTATGATCAATTATCACCTGCTTTTGCCATGTTTACACAGGACTTGGACTCTCACTCTATTCCAAAAAATATTCAGGAAGCTCTTAAACATGATAGGTGGAAGGCTGCGGTAAAAGCAAAATGCGCGCCTCTGGATAATCATACTTGGGATCTAACGGCTCTCCCCAAAGGCAAGAAGAAGACGGTCAGTGCAGATGGTTATTTACTATCAAATACAATCTTGATGGTACAATTGACAAGTATAAGGCCGGACTAGTTGCAAGGGTTTCACTCAAACTTATGGCATTGACTACAAAGAAACTTTTGCACAAAGTGCAAAAGCGAACTTTGTCGAGAATCGATATCTCTTGTTTGTCCAACTTGGTGGCCTCTTCACCAATTGGATATAAAAATGCTTTTCTCAATGGTGACCTTACTGAGGAAGTCTACATGAATGTACCTCCTGGTTTTACCAATCCTTACACTTAAGGAAAAGTTTGCAAATTGAGGAAATCTCTATATGGCCTAAAGCAATCCCCAAGAGCCTGGTTTGGGAAACTTACTACTGTGGTTAAAGCTGCTGGATATCATCAATGCAACTCAGATCACACCATGTTTATCAAGACAACTAGCCAGAAAAGATCTATTCTTATCGTATATGTGGATGATATCATCCTCACTGGTGATGACTCTATTGAGATCCAGAATTTGAAGACTCTACTGGCAAAGGTTTTTCAAGTCAAGGATTTGGGCTATCTTAAATACTTCCTTGGTATGGAAATTGCAAGAAACAACCAGGGTATCTCTATCTCTCAAAGGAAATATGTCTTTGGACTCTTGAAGGAAAGCGGTATCTTTGGGATGCAAACTCATGTATCCTCAGTAGACCCAGTAATACCTCTTTGCATGGTGACATTCTTTGTCGAGGAAGGATCAATATCAAAGACTTGTAGGAAACTCATTTATCTCGTCCCATACAAGACCGATATTGCATATGGAATCGAGTCAGTTGCTTGATTCATGCATTGCCCCTCTTGAGCAACATTGGGATCTTTGTGAGCAGGATACTAAGGTACTTGAAGTCCACTCTGGCCAAGGCTTACATTTCACCAAGTCTGTGAGAGATCTATCAAGGTTTTACATCGATGTTGATCAATTTGTTGTCACACTGAGACGAGAAGGTCTACTACTGAGCTCATTGTTTTATGTATGGGGAAATCTTGTCACTGGAGGAGCAAGAAACAACCACTGTCTCTGATAAAGTGTTGAAGTGAACTCAGGGCACTAGTTTTGGGTATTTGTGAAGCTCTATGGATAAAAGTGTCCTTACTAAACTTCAGCAGCCTATTCAGCAACCTATTACACTCTGCTGTGACAATAATTCAGCCTTATGCATGGCAGAGGATCCAGCCCATCATGATAAAACCAAACATGTGGACATTGACAGACACTTCCTGAAGGAGAAGATTGATGCCCAGATTATTCAACTCCAGTATGTTCCCTCAGCAGACCAGAATGCTGATATTCTCACCAAGGCCATTCCGCCACTTATGTTCAGCAGACTGAGTAGCAAACTTGGTTGTATAAACATATACAACCCAGTTTGAGGGGAGGTGTGGAAATATTACATATCAAATATTCATATCAAATATTATGTAATATTTATTTATTTCGTGTATACATTATTTGTACACTTTATTTGTAAAAGGACATATTAATTGTGGTACATATAAACAATTAATATGTCAAACTCTAGTTTACTTTATGTCATAGACATAGCTTTTACTTTTTACATGCTTGCTTGCCGCCCATAGCTATATACTCTAGTGGCCGCCCAAGCTAGCTAGTCTCTCCCCTCAATTGTAACTATTTATACTTCTTTCATTTTATGAATAAACTAAGTTGAAGTTTACTCTAGTGTTTATCACTTTCTCAAACTATCTTGAGATATATATAGGCAGTGAAGTGAAGTGGTGTAATGCATGTGTAGTAAATGAGGTGCATTGAGACACTAATCAAGAGTGTATGGTGGCATGTTATGCAATGACCAAGGAGACTTAAATGAGATTGTTTAGATACCCAAGACTTAATGCATTAAGGGCATAACAGGTTGGCCGAATTTTATGACAACAATAAAAGCACAAATAAAATTACTTTTAGACACATGATAAATTAATTTTTTTTATTTTGTTCATTTTATATAAAATTATCCTAAGTGAATGCAATAGCCCATATAATCAGATGTAGGGGTTTTCTGTATTTATGCTTTAGTGTGACACAAATACAGGGATAAATTTGTTCATACTCCCGAGGCGCAAGGGACATCATTTCTGTAATATGTATCACATAGCACATAGCACATAGCACATAGCACATAGCACACATGAAACACAGTTTTACAGATCTGCCGCATCACGTATATCATATCTCATAAGAGATCAATATTTGTATACACAGTTTAAAGTACATAAAAAGTTATAAGTACCAATACATGCATGTTATGTGAAGTGTGTGACAGTGATTTGATTCAGGGATGAAGTGCAGTCCTTAAGAATCCAAATATATCAATTTAAATCACAGTAGTCACATAAAAACAGACTTGACTGAATCATTAATCAGAATTCGTTTGACAAGAAATAAACCACAGATTTCTCCAATTTTAAGAGTACAAGGTTTCCCAAACACTGTTTAAATTGGATCATAAATCAAACTATACATAAATTCTGATTTCATCAAAACACAGTTAATTGACACACATCAAAATGTTTAGCAAAACCAGATCTAGATGTAGACACAAAATTTACATGATGTTTAACACTCAGATTTTGCTTGATGGTTTCGAATTAACATGTGAGTAATTTTAACAGATTCAGATTATTAACAGAATAACATTCGTATAGAGCAAAGTGCAGATTTATTGCACAAGCATTCATACAGATTCAGAGAACATATATACACATTCAAGATCTAGATACAGTGACATAGACGAGACATCATTGGACATGCATGACCTCTTGACTCTTTTACGATTCTATCTGAGACTTAATCGCATGCGTAGGGGAGATAGAGAGAGAGAGACTTGATACCTGAGCCGATTATTCATCAAATCGGACCTCACCATCATGTCCACCTGTGAAGACGAGAGAGATACAGAGCTCGTGATGGTTCTTCCTTCGGTGCAGAGACATAAAGACAGAGTCTTTCTACTATTTGAAATCTTTTGGTGTAGACGAATCAGATAGGACCAACGCCGGTTGCAGCTTTTTTCGATTCAGGTATCAATTTGTTGAGAAAGAGCTTCGATAGACATCGTTTTTCTTCGGATGGTGAAGGTTTTGCTGCAGGATTTTATCATAAGTGGAGATGAAGATGTATATCATATTGTTAGCCAATCCGGATAACATGATTTCTAGGTTTGGAGCTGGTGATGAACATGAGAGAGGCTCAGAAAAGAGAGAGAGAGAGAGAGAGAGAGAGAGATGCAGCAGTATAAATGAATTAGGGTTGGGTTATTTGGTGGGTTAAATGCTTTTATATGGTAACAGTGGGTCGGGCTGAGCTGCTATTCGAGTAATATTCAGTTCATATGTTAATTAAATAGCTGGGCCGGGTTTTGGGTTGACAGATGAGGCCCAACCATTTTATTTATGAACAATGAATTTCTGGGATAGATTTTTGGACTAGATAATATTTTGTTTGGCCCAAACTAATATTCTTGTACTAGTGTCACACCATATCATTTATTGAGTTTATGATAAATGTAACAATTAACTAATCGTTTTAATCATTTATGGTGTGATTGTGTGTGCAAGTGTGTTTCAGGGTACCTGCAAAACAAAGTATAAAAATGCCGTTGTAAGTCACATGACTTCGTGGCAGGTTAGTCAACGATAATATATGGCACGTAATATTTAGATAAATGTAAAATTAATCAAACCAATATATCAGGATATTTGGGCACAACAATTTCCCAACAAGCCTATCGGGTCACACACATATGAATATCGAGTCGGATTAAAATGTGGTTATAGTTGATAACCAAATAAGGAAGGAATTTATCTCACGACTATAAAGGTTATAGTGATAAATTAATATGGTGGTATTTATTTATTATGAATAAATTAAATACAAGATATTAATTATGTTGATTAATTAAATATGTATATTGATACATTTATTTCGAAATATGTATATATATGATATACATGTGTTTTACAAATTAATTAATCATAGTATTATATTAATTAAAGAAATCTCAATTCCCAAATTAGTGGGAAGGGGACGCCATTTGTAAAGTGTATTGGATACATTTGAATTGTGCAATTTAATTAATAAGATTACCATAATATTAATATTTGATATTAATTGATTTTGGGAAAATAGATTTATGGTAATAAGATAAATATATATTCAAAATAAGATACTGTCAACATATATCTTAGGAAAAATATTTAATATAAGATATTAAATATTAATGAGATAAATCAATCAAATGGATTTTCCTTATTTTATTAGGAAAATGTTTTCTTTCTCCCCAATGTACTAGGAAGCTTCTCCCAATCAGATTGAGATTCAATAGGGGCGCAGGTCACCTTATAAATAGGGAGGCTTGGCTAGATTTTTTGTACATCACAATTCCTAGAGCTAACAGTTTTTGAGAAAATAGAGAGCTTCTTAGAGAGAGAGAGAGAGAAAAAGGCCGGTCTAGCAACCGGATTTTTCTAGTAGCAATATAATGGTGGATTCCGGCGGGTTATTCATGTGGACTGGCGGTAGAGGCCGAACGCTTGGGCGGCTACGTGCATCGCTACTCTCCTTAGACGGTCAAAGCGTCGATCTTTTAGATCAACCAATGTAACAACCGTCTACTAGCTTTATTTGTTATTGCTTAAACGAAGTCGATCTTGGTTAAAAGGAAATAAAATTTTGAATTCCCCTGCGTTCCCGCGTAGATTTCCTAACACATACGTGCCAGGAGCAGGAAGTTGGGGATCGTACAACCTCATATTAATCCCATACTTCTTACAGATGGAGACCATGGCTTTCTGTGTCAACATAGAGTTGATGCCATGGCAACCGGCTTGCGATCTCAGAGCCATATGAGCTTTCAAGGTTAAAAAAATATGGAAGTCCCTGAAGAAGAGATGGGAACAGAGGATTAAGGAGTAAACTGGGGGGCTAGAACCAGATGCTCAAATCCCCTACGCTTTTATGATCATCTTGTGATTCGATAAGATTTCTCGATCACGGAATTATATCGAGAACTCAAATCAAATCGGTCCAGTCCTATATGATAGACATCATATATAAATGCCCTACTAGGTACCCTATACCGACGGTCCGGATAAGACGGTCACACCGTTAAGTGTTCTGGGCGCATTATTGGTATATTAATCATGAGACCCATACTCTGATTAAATTCACCACGGACTAAATAGTTTTAAGCATATCATCACTAACTCAATCCTCGTGTGTATGCCATACACCGAGTTATGTGATTACATATCGATATACTTAGGGTTTTCAGCAGTGTATTAATATAAGCATAAATGCAAATATTAAGATGAATTATAAATCCTGTCAAAAACAATTACAGAAATTGTCTTTCAGGCACTACACCTAACAGTTTTGACACTCGACTAACGACTGTATGGATATTATTACAGCGATAGGATTGTAATTTACACGGTAACTGTTTCACATGAAAGGTAATAGTCATTGCATTTGACTCTTCTGATGATTGGGGGTCACGGTGTGTTGCTAGACGCTATCCCGTGATCGTTAGGCATGAAGGGCATTTTCGTAATTTGCACTTTGTGTCTATGGTCAACATATTCGGAAGCCTATCGGGTCACACACATATGAACATCTAGCCGGATTAAAATGCGGTTATAGTTGATAACCAAATAAGGAAAGTTTATCTCACGACTATAAAGGTTATAGTAGTAAATTAATATGGTGGTATTTATTTATTATGAATAAATATAATACAAGATATTAATTATGTTTATTAATTAAATATACACATAATGTATGTGTGTCGAAATTATTGTGTATATTGATACACATGGATTTTTCAAATTAATTAAATATAGCATTATATTAATTAAAAAATATTCCAGATGCCAATTATTTGGAAAAAGGGGTGTTGTTTAGTTGTGTATAGGATACATTTGAATTGTGCAATTTAATTAATATGATTATTATAATATTAATATTAGATATTAATGACTATAGATTTGCACACATGTGTAAATTGATTTATGGTAATAAGATAAAGATAGTCAATATAAGATATTGACAATATCTTGGAAACATTTAATATAGGATATTAAATTAAATGAGATAAATCAATCTAGGAGATTTTCCTTTTTATTGGGGAAAAAGTTTTCTTCTCCTCCATACCAAGTAGGGGCGCCACTTCTACTATAAATAAGAGATGGGTGTCAAGCTCTTTTGTACATCACAATTGCAAGAGCTAATAGTTCTTATGTAAAATAGAGAGCTTCCAATATAGAGTTTGTGAGAGAGGAAAAAGGCCGGTCTAGCAACCGGAGTTTTCCAATAGCAATCCATGATGGGATTCCGGCAGGCTGTTCGTGTGGACTAGCGGTAGAGGTCGAACACTTGGGCGGCTCTATGCAGAACTACTCTCCTTAGAGGGTCAAAGCGTCGATCTTTTAGATCAACCAAGGTAACCACCGTCTACTAGCTTATTTGTTTATTGCTTAAACGAAGTCGATCTTGGGTAAAAGGAAATCAAAATTTTGAATTCCGGTGCGTTCCCGCGTAGATTTCCTAACATTCTTATAATATAGGATAAATATGGAAAGAATTCCATGATATAATGACACTGATCCTGTCATTTAAATATATTCATAATTATCCCTAAATGAAATTGATTGACTAGATATAATCCTTAGGGATTAAGAAAATCGAATCCTTGTTGGACAAGAAATGGGACGAGACGTCGCATATATAATCAATCCCTAAGGAACTACAAAAACTTGATCCCAATTATGCATATTGGATACGTAGGCAACTTGAGAGAAATAACTCTCAGGCTCAGTCTAAAATAAACACAAATAACCATCCACATTGTATTTTATTCTCAAATTGTTCTTGGAGTAGTTGTCATATGAATTAATTTCACCCGGATCATTGAATAGACAAGATTCAGCATCGTCAGTGGAGTTCTAAAAAACAGTCTACTGTTGCTCGCTCTTCCTCTGAGGAATATCGGGAAGTTGTTGCCACGGATGTTGAGATAAAATGGGTTACTTATTTGTTGCATGACCTTGGTACTGGTTTCTCCCATACTCTCGTCATTTTTATGACAATATCGGTGCTACTCAGTTTAATGTCAATCTAGTATTTCACTCACGTATGAAACATGTTGCTATTGATTATCATTTCATTCGTGGCCAAGTTCAGCAAAGTGTGCTTCGGGTGGCGCATGTCTTAAGTGCATTTCAGTTATTAGATGCTCTCTCTAAAGCTCTTCCTCGTATTCCATTTCAGCATTTTTGGCTCAAGTTTGGCCTTACTTCCGGTCGTCGAGCTCGAGGGGGCATATTAGAAATATAGTATATTATATTTATTATTTATTGTAATTGTACTCTCTAGAGCATTCTAAAATGCGTAGGCCTGTGTTGTGCTCCTATATATACTTGTAAATACTCTACTGTATAATCAAGTCTTTCACTCATAATACAATTTGATTATACTACATTCTTCTCATATTAGAGCATTCGCAGTAGAATCTGTAAATGATGTTAAATCTGTATTTTATAGATCCAAACGCTTCAGATCCATATAAAATATATCTGCAGCAGTATCTGTCGACTCTATCTGTAAATATCATATTTGTAACCCAAGACTGTATATCTACTGCAAAATTGAACAAAACTCCAGATCCTCCTGGCCCCTCATTCCCGTCTTTCTCTCACTTCATCTATTTCCCTTGAACTCTTTTTCATCTTGTTGTACGAATTTTTTTCATCTTTATACTCAAATGGAACAAAAAATTGCAGGATGTAGAATACCAAAATCGATTTTCAAGAGTTCCTAATGAAGATTCATGTTTTTTTTCTTTGTAAAAAAAAATCTTTATATTGAAGAATATGCAGATGAAGCATGTTCCAGTAATTCACTCTTTGCCGGTTCTTGTGGGATGCAAATTAGATAGTTGAAATTTCTACTTTCAGGTAACTTGCTAAACTAATTCCATGTATTTTCAATTTAGGGCAAAATCTGATTTTTTTTAACCCGCTTAATTAATTTAGGGCATGTTTATGAATTCTCTTGGAGTGTAAACGATTTTTGCTGCAAATGTTGTTGTTGTGTGTTTCATTCCTAGAAAGTAATCAAAATAAACATTAGGGACTAAAAATCAATAAGAACTTGAATTTAACATTGAAGCGTACTCAAGTATGCTAAGTACTATGAGCTTCCCAAATATTGACCAAATCAACTATGGCCTTATTTGTGAAAAAAATATCAGTTGTTTGATTTTGACAATTGTGTAGATGTAGATGAAAATAATTAGTGAAAGAGGGAATGCTAGGACATAGTTGTCTAAAACGATGGAAAAAGGAGCGGTAATAGCTGTGCGTTTGCTTGGAGGTAGACATCGTACACGAAAGGGCATTGGTGTGGCGGTAGACGTCGTATACGTAATTTTGTTGCTCTGTTGTTTCTTCTGTTAAGTAGCTTTGATGGATGTGTGCAAACATGAAAGCATGGTTATGGCAAGAATGATTGTTGCTAAATGCCTAAATGTAGATATATGGTTGATTTGTTGTATTTTGCTCCCAATATTTTGTTACTCTGATGTACTTTTGTCCACCGGAACACGATTTCTATTGATTGTGATGATGTTAATTGGGATGCTCTGCCTCTGAGCTTCTAGATTGTTTGGAAATAATGTGCATTGCTTTTATGTCTCATGTGCTTTCCGAGTCTTTATATTAACTACTATATAGTTTCACAGTTGTGAACCTCTGATTATTCGCTTTGGGAATCCACAAGTATGTATGTTTCTTTTTGGTCTGAGTGAATCTGCTAACCTATGTTTAATAATGGGTTCGGATGCGTTTACTTTGTAATGAGTTATTGAAATTCGATGTGTAATTGAAAGTTCTTGAATACAAGTGTCTATTGTCTTGTGATTCAATACCTTAGCCTTCACTATCTCACCCGACAAGTGAAATAGGTTTTGTGTTTATGTTGGGCCTATGGTTGCTTTAGATTATTGGGTTATGATGATGTGCATTCACTATTTCACTTGTCTTGAACTAAGTAAAAGCCTTGGAAGCATAAGTTTCTCTAGCAAATTTTGAAGTAATCATTCTGGTTGTATTATCAAAACCAAACACACAGAGCTCTGAGTTGATCACTATGTGCTAGTGATTAATGATTATAATGATCTTACACATAGCTCTATTAGTTTCACTATAATCACTAGCACATTGTGATCAACTCAGAGCTTATCACAGGACAACACATATCGTAGTCACAACACAGTTGATAATATGATACTATAAGCCTTAGATTAAAGTGGATATAATTGGATTTGGACAAAACTGAGACACACACACACACAATGACTTTAGCTTACGACTCCATCTGATGTTCATGTAGCTTGCAAGTTGCAACTTCAACCGGATGTGGCAAATATATATGATCAAGTTGAAGATGGACCTCCGTCACCTGTTATGGAACACCTAAACGATAATCAATTTCAGGATTTTGTTGATCAACATATCCGCATTCGAGATAGTGCATTCCCAACTCCAAAATGACCTCATAGAGCATTTGTGGAATATTTATAGTAATAATATTGAGCAGCTTGATTGAATACAACTTTGCATTGCTGCTTCTAATTTATTATTATTATTATTATTATTATTATTATTATTATTATTATTATTATTATTATTATTATTATTATTATTACATTACATTACATCGTAATGTTCTAACCTTTTGAAAATGCATGGTTTGTAACTTTTTAGAAACATGTGATTTTTATATTTTGAATGAATGAAATTTTGCAGAATGTCATTGGTTTTGTTTTTAATTTACAAATATAGTTGTCGGAAATATTCTCTTTTCAAATTTAAAATAGTAAAATATCAAGTCATTGTGGATCCTGATTTAGGTTAATTGCGAAGAACATGTCATTACAGTAACTATTTTAAATGTAAATAGGATCATAACAACTTTTCCTTCAATTCCTTGTATATGAATATGTTAATTAACATAACAATATAATGTAAATAAGAGCATAACAACTTTTCCTTCAACTCCTTGTATATGAATAAGTTGATTAACATTACAATATAATGTACATAGGTGCTAGAAATTGCAATAAATTTGGAATGGTATTCCTATATAATAAACAAAAATTAGAAATTGAGATAAAACTGGCTTACGAAGTTTACTCAATCACACTAATATAAATAATTATTATAAATATTTCACCATTTTAATGATAATAGTTGAGAAAATTAATAGAGAATCTGTAAATAGAGATTCTGGTGTATTTTTGTCCTGGATAGAGAATCTGTAAGTTGAAATGCTGATACAGTTGACCTTTTATAAAGATTCTGTAAAACTAGAAAAAGTGGTGTTTGAGTCTGTAAAATAAAGAATCTGTTAAGAGACACTGATGCAAGTGCTCTTATAAGTCATTTTGGATGTTTTCACACAGATTAAGAAAATAATTGAGTGTCATAAATTTGAAGGTTAAAATTTTAAAATGCCCATTCGGTATCATTAATGCAGTAGTTGTTAAATAATGAAAAAATGTTAGATTAATAATAAATTAGGGATAAGATTAAGAAATGAGTAATAAATGTTGTATTGATAACTTAGAATGATTTATATTTAAAATAAATCTAAAAAGATAAAATGACTTATAATATAAAACGGAGGTATGCGCCCAATCTAGGATTCTTATGCGACAATACTAAACTTTCTTTTGCTGCACCCAATCTGGGATTCAGTAGAGACTCTATTATCACCAATTTTAAAGTTATCATGGTTCAAATATATTTTATTAAAAACACATATTGAAAAAAAAAAAAGTGGGGTTGACACCATTTTATCTTATACATTTCACTCTATAACCCAGAAATCCAATACGAAATCTTTGCGATAGTCCCTAAATAAAATTTAAAATTTAAAATAAAAAAAATAAAAAATAAAAAGAAGAAAAGAAAAGAAAAGAAAAGAGAGAGAGAAGTGCTTTGCGACAGACTTTGCAGAAATAAATACATTTCCTACTACCTACACAAAGCTGTCATAATCGTTGCCATTAATTGGCAAATTTGAGAGTAAGTAGCTAGAATCTAATGGCATGCAGTGTCTATCAATCTAATGGAATCTTGTAGTAGTAATGTCCTTCATGTATTTTTCAAAGAACTCCATGTTCTCTTTCTCAAGCTCCTTCCAAACTGCAATCAAACCAGTTCAGAAACCTTAATTAATTAATTAAGATCGACTTAAAAAGATTCAAATATGTAAATATATATTTATTTATCGATCATAACAAATTAATTATAATCATCATGTAAAAATGAATTGAATTACCAGTGGTGGTGATAATTGGTTGGATATTTGCATGCTTTGATAGAGCTTCCATGCACTCCTCTTTGCTCATCTTGAATATCATACACTCCTCAATTAGACGTTGCACCTGCCACCACCATGTATAATTAAAGAAAAGATTAATTTGAAACTTTAAATATATACGCAACTGAATGAATAAATTGGATTTGGATGTACATTCAAAATTAAACAGCAAACTTAATTACCAAATGAATGTACTCAGCAGCTGTAGAATTACCCATATGTTGCTGCAGATCTTGAAGCAAAGACGTACACCAAATGGTCCAAACTCCAAATGTACTTTGCTTTCTATATATATTTATTATTTATATATAGTGAAATGTTAAAATACTTGGAGAAAAACCTAAAACTGAATAATCTGGTCAATTTTTAACTTTAATGGTCAATTCTTGTTCATATATATATATATATATATATATAGTCTCAGTTGTTGTATGACGTGCCTTACATGATAATATATAATAATAGTAAAGAAATGATAAGTGAAAGAAATCACGTGGGGAGAGGGATGTGATTGGTTATTAGGAGATTACGGGGAGATATTTATTAAGCATTTGTTCTTTAGTGGGATTAGGCCAAACCTGGCCCTCTTTCTCTCTTCACGTGAAACGTTGGGCCCACTTCGGCGGCCTTTGTCTTTCTTTCGTATTCTTAAAAATGGAAAAAAGAAAGAATGTACGAATGGTCCTACTAGGAAAGTAGAAAAGAAGGCTATTGGGCCACTCAGAATGGTGCCGCATTATAGTGGAACGAACTAACGCCAAGTGGAAGCGTCATTGGGCCTTGCTCCATCCTCATGATCACTTCTTGTGCTTTCCTTCGTCGGCAGCTTGCATAGGCAAATTTGAGTAATGATACAGATATAATCAGTCTGTCGTACACAGTTGATAATACTTCTTATAATCAACGATGTAGATTATTATAGCATCAATAGTTGAAACACAACGATTGTTTTCGTATTGTTAATGTGCAAATTTTACATTATTAAATGCAGTTAAATTGAAAATTGTTCATGTGCCAAAGATGTAATAAATTAAGAAGAAGGTACTTATCTAATATTATGTTCATATATATATATATTTCTAGCTCTTATTTAGTTATATATTCATTGTTGCACTTCTACAGGTGTAAAGGAAACAGACACAAAAAAAAAAAAAAATACAGATAATATTACTGCTATAAAATGCAAATAAGACATCCAAGACAATCATCAATGTTATTTGCTAGACAATTATTTCATCAATTTGTAGTGGACGTGTATATAAAACTGAAAACAACACGTCTTGATATATTCCGTACACACCATGATAAAATAAGGGCTGAGCTTTATCAAGGGATATTTGATAATGTTAAAGTTGGAGAAAGAAGAGGATGCGCAGTAGGGAAAAGAATAGTATTTCCTGCATCATTTATTGGAGGCCCAAGAGATATGCGACGTAGATATTTGGATGTCATGGCTTTAGTTCAAAAGTTTGGGAAACCAGATCTTTTTATTACCACGACATGCAATCCTGAATGGACAGATATTGAGGAAAATCTATTTGAAGGACAAATCCCTCAAGATAGGCCGGATTTAACTGCTAGAGTATTTCATGCAATGTTACAAGATTTAAGTGATCAATTGAATAATGTTGAATATATAAAAATATTAATCATCTACCTCCCCAACAGCTTAATCTTTTGGGAGAGATGGTAGTTCAACATGGTATCAGAGCGAGAGGTTCAAGGTTCAAACCCCGCTTGAAGCACAGCCACCCAAACAAATAAACAAATAAACAACAAGTGTTAGGCCTCTCTAAAAAATATAATATGCCCACACTTGAGGGGGTGTGTTGAATATATAAAAATATTAATTATCTACATCTCCAACAGCTTAAGCCTTTGAGAGAGATGATAATTCAATATATAAGAAGAAAATCTTTGGAGAAGTAGCAGCTCGTGTAGAAGCCATTGAGTTTCAAAAAAGAGGATTTACCTCATGCACACATGCTGATTATATTATAGTCCAACTCTAAAATTATAACACCTGATCAATTTGACAAGTTTGTAAGTGCTGAAATTCCAAGTAAAGAAAACTATCCTGAATTGTATGAGTTAGTGTTGAAACACATGATGTATGGCCCATGTGGAATACAAAACAAAAATATTTCATGCATGGTGAATGAGGAGTGCAAGTTCCATTATCCTTGTCAGTTTTCCAACTCTACAATACAAGAAAAAGATTGATACCCTATTTACGTGAGAAGAAAAACGGGATTACAAGTCTATGTACGCAAAGCATAGTTAGACAACCGTGGTGGTTCCTTACAATACATACCTTCTAGGGCTGGTATCGGGTCGGGACCCATCCCGTAACCCTCCTACCCAATCCCCGACCCGTAAATATTTGGGAATCCATTATTCCCTCCGAACCCGTACCCGAACGTGTCGGGACCCGACAATCGGGATACCCGAATGTTCGGGATCTCGACATGTTCGGGGGGACACATCCCGAAAAATACCATCTTAGTTTTTTCATCACCCTCAGTCAGCAAAAACATACATAAGCATAATAAAAAATTAAAAAGCACACGTGCAAAGTATAATTTTAAACCAAATGATAAAATGCTAAACTTGATGCTTTGCCCCAACTTTAAATAAAGAGAAAAAAAAACCCAGATTAGCACATAGCATCACCAAAACAACAGCATTTAATAGGGTGTAGCTAGAAGCAACATTTCGTTACACACTACAAGCTATATCCAACGAGTTTTACATTTTCCAAACACCAACAAATGGACATGACAATGCATCTCAGCAGAAGCACAAAAATTTCCAAACCATCATCAAAAGAGAACACTATATTTCCAAACACCATCATGGCATCATCAGCTGAAGTCTTCCTAGCCACTCCTGCAGGATGTCATTTTGACACAAAAAATTGATTATTAGATTTTAAAACAACAATAACACAAATCCTTATACAAAGTAAGGTCACCTATTTGGAATGCTCGCCTCTATCGTACTATTTATGCTGCTTTCTCCATACATTAGAGGTGGAGGATAGGGTGTCCGCCTTGTCATCCTTGTGTGATGGGTTGATCTTAGGGGTGTTATCTTCAGGAAGACCTTATTCTCACCCTTTAAGTGCTAAACCTAGCACGCTTTTAAACGCAGGCATTTCTAGGTTTCTTAAAGCCTCAAATAAAGCTTGTTGAGCAGGATCAGCAAGCACCTCTTCCTTCTGGGGTTGATGCTGGTTGGTGGTGGTGTTTGGATCTTTCTCCCCACCACCTATTTGGCCAGCAGCTGTTGCAGTTGGATCAGTTTCCTGGATCAACGGATCATGAGCCTGGGTCTTTTTTCCTGTATTCTTCAGTGGTGCCATTGCTTCTTTTTTATGAAACTGCCGATAGGATGCCCTCTTTCTAGCACCAATTCACGATGCAGGATATTGTCTATTCGATAACCGAGGCAAAATTAACTCCTATGATAATTAATTCAAGAATACCGAACAATGGGAAAGGCTATTTGTATGTATTTTAGACTGAGCCTGAGAATTATTTCTCTCAAGTTGCCTACGTATCCAATGTGTGTAATTGGAATCAAGTCTCTCGTAGCTCATTATGGATTAATTATATAGGAGGTGTCTCACATATTTCTTGTCCTACAAGTATTAGGGTTTATTTCTTAACCCCTAAGGATTATTACGTGTGAATCCCTTTGATTTAGGGATATTTATGACTATAGTTAAATGACAGGATCATTATCCTAATATCATGGGATTCTTTCCGTGTTTATCCTATAATTTAGGAATACGTTCAAATAGCGGATAAGGAAAGCTCCACCCGACCTACGTTGAGCCCCAAAAGTTGTCTCGACCTGACTTGTATCACCTAACCTCCATCAGAACTGAGCCGACCTGCGGTGGTCTGTTCGGAAGGACAGGCCAGACCTCACACCTGGGGTTTAGGCCTGCTCTACCAGTTGATGTGGGACCCATAGCCCTTGTATTTATTATCCTTCTCTCTCTCTCTGTATTTATTATGAGGTCATTCTATGAATGACACGTGGCAGTGACTAATCCGACCCTCGTCAACGGACTTGAGTTTACTTTTAGAATAAACCCAATAAAAGTCAATCCTCTCGCATGTAACTAATCGAGGAAGTCCAAAAATCAGAAGTTTAAATAATGAATTTATGGTAATTGTGGAAATATTACTCAAGATAATCGAGTGCTGAGAGGTTCAGCGAGGAGGTGCTCACAGACTACGATGAGCCTCAGGATTTCGTGCATAATATTTTGTACACCTTATTTAATTGTAAAAGGCATATTAATTGTGATTCATATAAACAATTAATATGTCAAACCCTAGTTTACTTTATGTCATAGACATAACTTTTACTTTTTACTTTTTGCATGCTTGCCGCCCACATCTACATACTCAAGTGGCCGCCCAAGCTAGCTAGCTAGTCTCTCTATCTCAATTGTATCTATTTATACATCTTTTTACTCAATGAATAAACTAAGTTGAAGTTTACTCAAGTATTATTACTTTCTCAAACTCTCTTCATGGTATCAGAGCCTACTGAGTTCTAATATTCCGCTGCAAAACTCAGTATCTTTTTTATCAAGAATGTCTTCATCTGAAGCATCCTACTCATTAAGTAAATCTCAACAGACTGAGGTTACTGGCTCCACTCCATATACAAATCACAGACTTGATTACAACAATAATCTTGGGTTGTCAAGATCTATGAAAAAGTATAACTCGGGACAAAGCAAGATGGAAGACTTGTCTGAGTCCAAACACTCTCAGCAGACTGGAATCACTGGTGATATTATGGATTCTCAGTTAGCTCTCTTCAAAGAGTTTCTCAAATGGCAGAAGACTGATAACTCTCTCACAGGCATTGCCACTCATACCAAGACAGGTATATCTTATTCCCAACTCAGTAATGGCACTTGGATAGTTGATTCTGGCCCTCTCTCATATGATGAGAAATAAAACCTGTTATATAACCTCAAACCCCTGTCAATGCCAGACTCATAAAATTAAAAGCTATTTGATGGGTCTATTTCATATGCTCAAGGTTTTGGAATTGTTCAACTTATCGATAAGGTTTATCTTAAAGATGTCTGTTTGTGCCAAAGCTAGACTGTAATCTTATATCTGTCAGTAAACTCACTAAGGACCTTAATTGGACAAGTCACTTTTAAAGACAATCGGTGTATTTTCCAAGATACTTATTCACAAGAAGTAATGGAAAGAGCCAAAACTTGCTCAGACTGTTTATTGTTCACCCCTGCCAAGACAGAAACACAAGATCGAATCGCCTCAGTGACGCTTTCTCTCAAATGTAGACAATATTATGTTATGGCATTATAGATTAGGACATCCTAGTTTTGGTTATTTAAAGACTTTAACTCCTGAATTATTTAAAGGATGCAATCTTAATGATCTTCAATGTGATATATGTCAGTTTGCCAAACTCACCAAATCTGTGTATGCTAAATTACCTCACTTACCCTCCTCACCTTTCACCCTAATTCACAGTGATGTATGGGGGCCCTCAAGAGTGAAAAGTATAACAGGGAAAAGGTGGTTTGTCACCTTCATTGATGATCATACCAGAAACACTTGGTTATTTCTAATGAAAGACAAATCTGAAGTTGGACCTATCTTCCAAAATTTTTATCATATGGTCTCCACCCAATTTGATACTAAGATCAAGATCTTAAAGGCGATAATGCTGGAATACTATGAGTCTAACCTCATTAACTTCTTGACAAGCAGAGGAATTGTTCATATCGGTAGTTGTGTGGAAACACCTCAAATGAGAATGGGATTCTTTGAAAGAAAGAACAGGCATCTGCTTTGGAAATGGCCGGATCAATCATGTTCACTACACATGTTCCTAAATACATGTGGGGTGAAGCTATCTTGATCGCAACTTATTTACTCAATAGACTTCCTGCCAGAGTGTTAGGTTTCAAAACTCCACTCCAAACCCTATCGACCACACACTCTCGCCATCATCTTGTTTCCCGAGTTGCCTCCAAAGATCTTTGGTTGTCTTTGTGTTTGTGTATATCCATGCTCAACATGAAGTAAACTTGATCCTAAAGCTCATAAGTGCATTTTCCTTGGATATGCACAGGAGAGAAAGGTTACAAGTGTTACTCTCTACCGAAAAGAAATTTTTACAATTCTATGGATGTGAAATTCTTTGAAAGGACTCCATATTAAAGCAAACCCATTGATCCAGATCCGATGGAAACTGATTGAGATTGAACTAAGTCCGTTCCTCAAGCAAACCATTTACCCTCGGAGAGTCCTAACCTCAAGCCAGAACGACATTGACATTGAGTCTGCCGACTCTCAAGAACTTTCTTGACCCAAAACTCTTGATCCTCAAGAGATCGAACTTCGGTACCTATTGACTCTCTACGACTTACTACTCCTCAAAGAACCTCCTGGACAAGTCCCATCGACCCGAGCCTGCGATCCCGAGCTCCATCGACACTCAAAGAATCTCAGATCCCAGCGACCTCTGCGACATTGATGATAGGCCTATTGCTCTTAGGAAGGAAAGAGATCATGCATCGATCACTCTATTCATTCTTATTTATCTTATGATAAGTTATCTCCGCCTTTGCCATGTTTTCACAGGACTGGACTCTCTCTGTTC
Organism: Gentiana macrophylla; assembly: GCA_026214975.1. NCBI lineage: Eukaryota > Viridiplantae > Streptophyta > Magnoliopsida > Gentianales > Gentianaceae > Gentiana > Gentiana macrophylla. Next base: position 31,016,774 of record CM047810.1, on the reverse strand, counting down.
TAAAAATATTCGGGAGGCCCTTCAAAATGATAAGTGGAAGGTCTTTGTTAAAAGCAGAGATGATCTGCTCTCTCTGGATAACCATACTTGGGACCTTACAACTCTTCCCAAAGGCAAGAAAATAGTTAGTCTGCAGATGGTTATTCACTATCAAATACAATCTTGATGGTAAAATTGACAAGTATAAAGCCGATTGGTAGCAAGGGGATTCACTCAAGCTTATGGCATTGACTATAAGGAAACTTTTGCACCAAAGTAGCAAAGCTCAACACCTTGTGGTAGTCTTGATTTCCCTAGTATGTCCAACTTGAGTGGCCTCTTCACCAATTGGACATCAAAAATGCCTTTCTAAATGGGGACCTCACTGAGGAGGTTTATATGATATGTACCCCCTGGTTTTATCAATCCTCATACTCAAGGCAAGGTGTGCAACCGAGGAAATCTCTATATGGCTGAAGCAATCACCAAGGGCATGGTTTGGAAAACTCACTACTTTGTGGTTAAAGCTCGCTGGATATCATCAATGCAACTCTCGATCACACCATGTTTGTCAAGACAACCAACCGAGAGGAGGTCCATTCTAATTGTATATGTGGATGATATCATCCTTCTTTGGGAAGACTCTCTTGAGATCCGAACTTGAAGACTCTCTTGGCAAAGGTGTTCCAAGTTAAAGATCCAGGCTACCTCAAGTACTTTCTTGGTATGGAAGTAGCTAGAAACACCAATGGCATTCAGGTCTCCCAAAGGAAGTATGTCTGGACCTCTTGAAGGAAGCGGCATCTTTGGGATGCAAGCCTCTTTGTATCCCCAGTAGACCCCAAGTAACACCCTACTTTGCATGGTGACATTCTTTGTTAGGAAAGAACAATATCAAAGGCTTGTAGGAAACTCATCTACCTTTCTCACACAAGGCGATATTGCATATGGGGTTAGTCCAGTCGGTCGGTTCATGCACGCGCCTCTTGAGCAACATTGGGATGTTGTGAATAGGATCTTGAGATATTTAAAGTCCACTCTGGCCAAGGCTTGCACTTCACCAAGTCTTGATAGATCAATCAAGCGTCTACACCGATCTTCGATTGAAATTTGGATGTCACATTGACAGACGATCTACCACGTGCTATTGCTCATATGTATGGGAAACTGGTTACTTGGAGAAGCAAGAAACAACCTCATTGTGTCAAGCGATCTTTGGTGAACTCAGGGCACTTGTACTTGGCATTTGTGAAGCTACATGGCTAAAAAGTGGCTTGGACCGAACTTCAAACAACCTTATCAACAACCTATCACACTCTGTTGTGATAATAATTCACCTTATGCATGGCGAGAAGATCGATCCATCATGATAAAACCAAGCATGTGGACATTGTGATGACACTACGAAGGAGGAGAAGATTGATGCCAAGATTATTCAACTCAAAGTATGTTCCTTGGCAGATCGTAATGTCGATATTCTTACCAAGGCTATTCCACCTCTTATGTTCGTGAGACTAAGTAGCAAACTTGTTTTGCATCAACATATCTGACCCGGATTTGAGGGGTGTGGAAATATTACTCAAGATATCTTGAGTCTCTTTGAGGTTCCAAAGAGGTGCTCGTGAGACTACGATGAGCCTCGAGGATTTCGTGCATAATATTTTGTACACCTTATTTAATTGTAAAAGACATATTAATTGTGATTCATATAAACAATTAATATGTCAAACCCTAGTTTACTTTATGTCATAGACATAACTTTTACTTTTACTTTTGCATGCTTGCCGCCACATCTACATACTCAGTGGCCGAGCCAAGCTAGCTAGCTAGTCTCTCTATCTCAATTGTATCTATTTATACATCTTTTTACTCAATGAATAAACTAAGTTGAAGTTTACTCAAGTATTATTACTTTCTCAAACTCTCTTCAGTAATTAATTATTATAATTCTTTTTGTCCTATTATTTCACTAAAATATTAAATAATGAATTTATGGTAATTAATTATTATAAAAGAAAAAAATAATAAATAATAAATTATTATAAAAGAAACCCCTCCCATTAATTCCCCACAATCACACGATTTATCAGAGAAAAATAGAATGCTTGGACGCTCTAAAGCAATTGGGAGAAAGAGAAGTGGAGCGACCCGTTCATATTTTCCATCAACCGCAGTAGAAAAAATCCCTAGGATGTATGATATCCAAAAATGGAATTGGTGCAAATCCGAAAAAGATAGATGTGCTCTTAAGCATGCCACCTCCGAAAAACATAAAGGAGTTGCAAAGAATGAATGGGAGAATGGCGGTGTTGAGCATAATTCCGTCCAGGTTGGCAGAGTGAGCTCTACCATTCTTCTGAATACTCAAGAAACAGAACGCGTTTCATTGGGATGAGAAATGGCAAAAGGCCTTTGACGGCTCAATGCATACTTAACCGAATTGCGTACACTTACTTTCCTCAGGAAAGGGAAACATTATTTCTTTACTTAGTGGTTCGTGAAGAGGCTGTCAACATTGTGCTCTTGAGAGAAGAAAATGGCATACAAAAGCCCATATTTTACGTCATTAAAGCCCTACATAGACCCAAGGTCAAATACTCATATGCTGAAAAACTAGTTGTGTCACTAGTCAATGTAGCTAGAAATCTGAGACCATATTTTCAATGTCACCCAGTGGTAGTCATCACCGGTCATCCGCTCAAACAAATTTTGGCCCGACCGGGGACATCGGGAATAATGACCAAGTGGTCGGTTGAACTTGCCCAACTACGATCTGGATTTTAGGCTCCGTAGTGCCATAAAGGCACATGCCCTAATAGACTTCATAGTTGAAGGAATCGCCGTCTCTATAGACCAGGTACACCCAAATTCCAATGCAAAGCAATGGTCATATATGTAGATGGTGCACCAAGAAGAGAAGGAGCATAGCATGGCTTATAGTAATCAACCCCAAAGGGGAAGAGTTTTCATACGCGCTCATATTCTCCTTCTCAGCCACAAACAATGAAGCTGAGTATGAGGCTCTAATAACTGGAATGAACCTAGCAAGCAAGCTATGTGCTAGGAATTTGAATGCATACAGTGACTCCCAATTGGTGGTTAACCATTTTAAGGGAGAATATGAAACAAATAGTAACCCATGATAAAGTACTTGTCAAAAGTCAAGCAATTAGCGGCCTAGTTCAAGCAGTTTGAGATCAAACAGGTTCCTCGATCCCTCAACAAGAAGGTAGATGCCCTATCTGAGCTCGCTTCCTCATCTCTGTCACAAACAAAGGTAATGGTGAACTCCTGGAAAAATGTAGCTACGAAGAACAAAGTATCTTATCCATTGACCATGAACCTACTTGGATGGACCCAAATTTTCTTTTCCTTAAGCATGGTATGCTTCCTACCAGCCCCTAGGAGGCTTAAAACCTACAAACACAGCCGAGCATGTATGCTTCACACAATGACACTCTTTATTGCAGATCATTTATTCTGTCATGGTTAAAATGCACAAGTGAAAATGAATGAGACTATATACTCCGAGTAATACATGAAGGTATCCATAGGAACCATTTGGGAGCTCGTGCTCTCACAAGGAAATGCCGATTGTTTGAATTTCTGGTTGAATAAGCATGAAGACACTAAAACACTAGTACAAACATGTCAATCTTGTAATCTACACAACTCCATATCACATCAGACGTCGTAGAGCATGATTCCGCTTTTCAGTCCTCGCCTTTTGATTAGTGAGGAATCGACCTAGTTGGCCCTCTTCCCCGAGCTCCTGGCAATGTCTGGTTTTGTAGTGATTGTGATAGATTACTTCACCAAGTGTATCAAGGCAGGGCCTTTGGCCACTATTAACGCTAATACTATACACGGATTTATTTTGTAAAATATAATTTGTAGATACGGAATCCATATATCTGACAATGGTTTGCAATTTCAAGACAAATCTATTCAGGAATGGTGCGCCGATTTGAATATTCGGCAACATTTTATGACGGAAGAACTTCCATAGGATAATGGTTAGGTCGAACACACTAACCGAACCGTAACGAACACATGATATGAAAAATTGAATGAATCATTTATATGCCTCTCGTTCAGCATTATGGTAAAGCCTCAGCCGTAAGTGAGGTTTTTGTAGATAAAAAATTAAGGTATTTTCCGGTACCACCCATACCACCTCCGCGCCCTCCACCGCTCACCACCACTAGCCGCTGCTGCCTACCATGTCACCAAGTGCGCCACAACTCACGACCATCCTCCATCAAAACTCACCCAACCACCATCCTCCCATCCTTAGTCCTTACCACCACATTTTGCTACTACTCACCTCACTAATAGCCCCATATTACCATCCACCTCACAACCACTTGCCTTACCCTAAGCCATAACCCACTCATCACCACCCCTACCATTATCCTTCGATATCATCCTCCATCACTACACACTCAACCACCACTCATCTATATCCACTTCACCGCCACTACCCACCACCCTCCACCGCAAACCCCACACCACCTTCGTCATCACTTACCACCACACACTCACCACCGCCACCACCACACCATTGCACAACAGACAACATTCGTCGTCACCTACCACCTTATAACCCCCCACCACCAGGCCACCACTGCAGGATGTAATATCGCCGGATGGATCAATGATCCACCCGATTACGCAGCGGAAAGTACAAAATCTAGATCTAGTCAATCAAAATACATAAATATAATAGATCTAAACCTACGAGGGGGTTTAGATTATCAACCTTTTTATGGTGCAAAAACGCCAAGAACAAAAAGTCAATCCAATCTAGTTGAGATCCTAGTTGAGAAGCCAAAGTCTTCCAACGTGTGTCTCCAAGCACCACCAGGTGGATGGTGTTTCAAGCCGCCGGACCTCCTCGATATGCTACCTTAGAAAAACCCGAAGTTTTCCTAAAACTCAAACCTAAGTACTTAGGCCAAAAATTTTAAGCCTAATACTTCTCAAGTATTTCGAAATTATGTGTTGTCTTAAGGCTTGGGAGAACTCTCTTCAAATAGGAGAGAAATCATTGTCCTCTAAGGATTTAATAATTAAAAGATAATTATTAAATTAATCCTTAATTTAAATATAAGATAAATATAATATATATCCCAAACAAATTAGGATAAATAAATATATTATCTAATATTCCATTATTTATCACTTAACAAATAAATGACTAAATCATATATTAAATAATTATCCAAGAAAACCAATTTCCCAATAATTACTTAATAGTCACAAAATGCACCCCAAACCCTAGATAAATAGGGTCTCACGCATTTTACACATATTGGGCCGAGTCCACGAAAAATTTCTTTTCCGTGTATTTAATTATCTAGTCCAACTAAACAATTAATCCACATATCTATTAAACAGTCCAGTCCAACTATTTAATATTGATTGATGTGAAACGACGAGAAAACATATATGCTATATCACGTCGGGGGCCATGGACCCATATTCAGTAGTTACAATAAATTGAATAAAATTATTCGTCAGACCGAACAATAATATTCAATCTATTAATTCGGTATTACACCACCATAAACCCGGCCCGAACTCGCGAATATAGATAACTTACACTCAACTATGAGTGAAAGTGTCCACCGATATAATCATTACATACGGATAAATCCTCCATAGATCGATATTCGTTTCGATTCGGGATATCTCCGTAAACCCTTCTCAAAACATCTTATCCTTATTTACCATCAACCCACTAGTGATCAATTAGTTCATAACTAATATAATATGAATCGCGCGCCATCGATCACTTTCAGGATTAACAAATAAGTGAATCGTCTGTCTACTTCCGAGGAAAGGAATGGATTCCATATCGTGATAGCGCACAGACTACATACTCATCGAGAATAGAGCCAACGAAGTGTTGGACCACATCATCATGAAGTGATCGCTACTAACACATCAAACTCTACCCTAGTCTAAGCGGTTATCTCGTGATCACCTCAGATTGAGATTAATTCATATATGATCATCTTGTGATTCGATAAGACTTCTCGATCACGAAATTATGTCGAGAACTCAAATTAAATCGGTCCAAATTACTATATGATTATCATCATATATAAATGCCCCACTAGTATTTCCTATTACCAAGCAGTCCGGATAAGACTGTCACACCTAAAGTGTTATGGGCGCATTATTAGCAAATTAATCTTGAGACTCGTACTCAGATTAATAAACGCTACGGACTAAGTTAATTATAAGTATATTTCACAAACTCAATCCTCGTGTGTATAGCCATACACTGAGTTATGTGATTACATAATCAATATACTTAGGGTTTTCTGCAGTGTATTAATATAGGCATTAAATGCGTATAAATAAGATGAAATAAATTCTGTCATTTATTTAAATAAAACAATTACAATTGTCTTTCGGGCATAAAACCTAACAATCACGTCCGCTCACCCAGGGCCGACCCTATGCTAAGGCCGGCGAGACCCGGGTCTTAGGCCCAATTCTGTCGGGAGGCCCAACGGTACATGTTTCGCTAAAAGAAAAAAAAAATCGTGTAGAATTAATCCGATCCAACCTAAAATAATATGTTAATTTTCTTTTTTGGTAGATGCCCAAATTTTTTTTACTCTAATTGATAAAAGCCCTAATAAAAAAAAATTACTTGACCGAAAAAAAATAGATATATACAAACAAGTATTTTTTTTGTTTTATGATTTTATCTATATTATTAATTTATTGTATATATCTATATTATATATAATAAAAAAACACACACAAACAAATAAAACACGCACACACAATTGAGAAGAATATGGTTAATGAAATTGTGATTCTACTTTGATTAGTGATTTCGCTTAAATGTGTTGCAAGAAGCGATCTTGAAATAAGTAATATGTAAGTATGTTTTATGTATCTACGCATGAATTTGATTTTTGTTTAAATATCTTTAGAAAAGACTACTTTGTAGGCGTGTTTTGAAATTATCAATAACTTGAATTTTGTATTTACGGATGTTAAAAGCGCGATAAGTATGTTTTAAAAAAAAAAAAAAACTTCAATTAATAGCCTAATTCGGGGACAGTGCCTAGCGATAAATAAACGCGGCGCCTACCGCGCCACCCCACACTTCCCGTCACACTCATCATCACACACATCCATAATGTCGCTTGTCATCATATACTATAAAATCGCAACAATTTCATTTTATCGTGTGACAAACGTAAGAATGGAATCACGCTCATTCATATACGTACATACAATTTCAACAATCCAATTTCAAACACACCATTAAAAAGATATTGTGAAACCAAACTATATAACCCACATTAAAAAAGCACACTAAAGGACATATTGATGTTGGTACAGATTGCCCACACTCCTAATATATAAGGAATAAATTTGTGCATTTATTACCACCAATTGGTTTTAGTCTGTGATAGTAACGATCTTTAACGTGGTAGCGAGAGAGGAGGTCATTAGATCGAACCGGTTGAAACAATATTTAAAAAAAAATTGCAAGTATTGGCATGATTCACAACACTTGAGGAGATGGGGGGTGTTGAGGCAGATCGCTTCATTTCTTAATGTATAAGAAATTAAGTTGCGCATTTACAACCACCGATTGATTTTAGTACAACGTTAAGCGTTTGATCCTAACGATTGCCAAACAATTCTATACATCGACCCTCAACTACAACCAAATTACCTTTTCCATCATGCAGGACAATACCCTTCTCTTGGTTGGATGGAAATATATATCAACCTTAAAAACGGGGTTTTCACCGTAATGAATCAAAGTCTTTTACCCTCTGTAAGTAAATATGAGGACGAATACCCATACGGAGTTGGGACCACCATATATCGACTATGACCCTTAACTTGGTAATTTACTTGACTAGAAGGAACAACGTTGACTTTCCATATGTCCATGTCAGGCGTGATCATCATCATACTCTTGAGATTAACAGCTCTATGAAGCAGAAGATCCATAAACAAAACTTCATCTTTTTCTTTACATGTGAAATTCAGTAGTTCAATCTGTTTCAAGTATTTCAATGAAGAACCGTTGCGTTTAACGGTTGCGCAATCCCTCCATAGGTGTTGATCATGCCAACATGTATGGAAATATGGAGTTGACATTTGAATATTCATGCATTTTGGGTCATTCTGCATATTTTTGTTAACAACCAAGAAGACAAATTTAAGGTCACTCTCAAAAAATAGCATAACAAAGTTAAAACTAAGATGTTTATGTATCTGAACCGCCATAAAATGTTCAAATAAAACTACAATACTTCTTATATTGCTAGGTTTTTTTTTAATAACATTTTAGAGTTTAGAATCGACTTTCACACGGTAAAGACGTTGATTTCTATAACATCAGAATCGGTTACCTTGACAAAAAGCTTCTCAATGATAGGCGTTGCATCTAAGAAGCAAGAAATGGAGTCACGTTTGCATTTGTTCATTGCAGAATCGACACACCACAACTCTTTCAGCTTTGTAAATTTGAATTCAAGTTGTTTAAAAATCACGCCTGCAGAGCACAACCACTGAAAATAAAATAAAAAAACGTTTTAGAATGAGAACATATATAATTAACTTGGAACAATTAATCAAAATTGTTCCCAAAAAAAAGAAATTTGTAGACAAAGATATATGCAAGAAAAAATGGAGGTTAATTTCATGTACCTCAAGAAGCCAGCCGCTAATCCTGAGTTTCTCAACATCTTTGAAACAACTAAGAAGACACAAAACATCTTCACAATCAAATGCTTTATTATTACCCAAACCATCTTTCAAATCCAGAGTAACATCAATCAAATTTGGTGCATTAATCAATTCAATATCTGGGAGATGTCCTCTGTAAGAAAAGCTTGTTAATTTAGGAGCCGAGAATCTTATGTTGTCAATGTTGCAGCAATCCAATATTGTCAAGCTCGTTAATGAGTCGTTTGCTCTGATGTCTATATTCCGTAATTCTCTGCATTTCTCAATGGTCAGATTTTCCAAGAATTGAAAACAGGAAAAAAGATCAGATACAACATTTTCAGATGCAGCCGGAACTAATCTGAGTTGGAGACTCTTCAATGAAGAAAATCCCGGGCAATTCAAATTCAGAGGACCCATTTGATCAAGAACAAGATCGAATCTAGAATTCGAATTTTCAGAACTGGAGAAATCAAAATAAAGTTCATTTTGAGCTCCTTTGGTGACTACGGCAAGAAATTCGTCATTGAATTGGGCATCATTTTCAGATTGAAAACAAAATTTCAACTTCTCAGGAAAGTCAAAGGACTTGAGAAGCTCGCCAAAGATTTTGGTTAATCTTTCTTTTGATTCAGCTGAAAGTTTTTGAGTTGAATCAAGTCCAAGATCTACGTGAAAAGGACTCCATAGATTTCTCCATTTATCTGAAAGAATAGCAGTCCGCAGTGCCTCTTTACATGGGATCAATGAAACAATTTGTCGCAGAACGTCCTCAGGTAAGCTACTGATGAAATCTACTCCTCCTTCCATTTTTTTTAAAGATAAAAACAGAAAATAAAATGGAGTTTATTCAGAAAAAAATGGAAGCCTGAACAAATAAAGTGATGACTTAATGTCTTTGAATCGCGATATATGAAAGGGTTATGATGGACATTTTCAATTCTTGATATTGGTTTATGGGATAACAGCAAGAAAAGAAGATTACGAAGCACAATGGGGAAAACGGTGGAGGTGAAGCATCTTCTCGACTGTATCTTCAATTTATAGCTGAGTTAACCAAAGGTTCTTCAGTAAATATATATATTTTTTTTGGTAAATGTATTTATTTAAATATTTATTCTGTTTTTTTAAATGTATTCTATGTTTGTTTGACCATTACTTGTATCTATCCTTTGTTTATTTCCTTCGTTTATTTGACTATCAATACATGTAATTTCTTTTTGAATTCATACATGTATTTATCCTTGGTTTGTTGGAGTATTAGTTGTCTCTACGAAATTTAAGGTCAAGTGAAGATTGATAATTACAATTTACAAGAAATGGACGTTTGGATAACAAGGATTACATTACTGGTAATGAAATAATGTGGATTATATGAAACGGAATTGCACGATATCATTCGAACTTTTTTGAAATGACATGCTTATATTCTTATGTTTGAAATTAATAAAATAAAATTGATATAATTTCATGAATTTAAAGGTTGTACCATTAATGATGGTGACTTGTAGTGTGTGATGGCGAGTGTGGTTAAGGTGTATTTAAAACATTGTGGTGTGGGATAGGTGGCGGGTGACGACGTGGTGGTTGGTGAGGACGTGGTGGTTGGTGAGATGGGTGATGGCAGAATGTGGGTTGCCGCATGAATGTTGACATCGCATTTCAAGTAAAATTACAAAACATTCATATATATTATATATATATTGATATTGCAACAAACCTACCACACGATATAAACAAGAGAGAATGAGTCTAAAATTCACTTTTTAATATAAAATAAATAAACAGTACATACGATTTGAAAAACTTGTAAAAGGACAACAAAAATCAGACGGACAAAAATACCCTTACATTATAGCGTTCGGCAAGTCGCGTTTGTTCGGCAAGTCGCGTTTGTTCGGCGTTCCCATCTTCTTCTTATTTCTGCTTCTTCGTTGTTGATGTTTTTTTTAACAACCGTAACTTTTGATTTCGAACTCAGATTATCAAAAAAAAAAAATCATCAATTTTTTTTTTTTTTTTTTTTTGCACTTTATTTTGAGATCTCATACGATACCCTTCTGACGTAATTTTGTGAAAGCCGGAAAAATATTTGGATTAATCGGAGCGTTTTTTTTATAAACGGCCGTAACTTTTGATTTAGTACACCGATCATCAAAATACTTTCACCAAAGTTCATTTTTTTCTCTTCATTTTGATATTGATATCTCGTAATGAAATCTGAATTTTCGACGTGAGATGTAATTTTGAAATCAGAATTTAATCTAAAACATTTAAATATAATACTAATATTTATGTAGTATAAAAGTTCAATAGCAGCATGTCTAATCTAAAACATTTAAATATAATACTATATAGATTTGAGAACCAAGAATGCAAAAATATAGTTATAATGACGTTAATCCTTGATTAATATAATACATCATTGAAACATAAACAACCATTGATCACTAGTTTGATAGGGTGAAGATATTTGCGAAAGTCCTTGATCAAGTACAATGTCCAATCACAACTTTCTATAAGCATTCCTCTCATTAAAAAAAGACATTATTGGAAACCGATCAACATTTGGAAAGTTCCTAGCAAGAAATGGGTCGCTCATGCCATTGCAGGATTAAACAAGTGTTTATCATTTCAAAAACCATAGATTTTATAAAGTTGTATTAAAGACATGATCAAGAAACAAGAAGTAGTATGTAAAATGCTAAGAGTCATAAGATCTAGCTGATGCATTCTGATGAAGATGTTACGTTAATCCTTGATTAATTAACTTGATAAAGCAGCCATCATTGAAACATAAACAACCATTGATCACTAGTTTGATCCAAGGGTGAAGAAATTTGCAAAAGTCCTTGATCAAGTACAATGTCCAATCGCAACTTTCTATCTACTCATTGTCTCTTGTGCAACGGATACCTTGCTCATCCCAGCTCCAAATGTGATCATAGCTTGAAAGAAAGAGGAAAGGGAGATGAAGCTTTCTATATCCATTGAGCCAGTAGTCTTGAACATCGGAATTTATATCAAATGGAATCATTGGATATTTTGTTGAATTACGCGTAGTCTGCTTCGTTGATCTATACAAGGACTTCTACTACAATTGGGAGCAACCACTGTTACTTTATCCAAAGCTTTTTCTTTGATCATTCTCTCAAAACTTCATTTGATCTTCATCTTACATTTCCTGAGCTCAATTTAGACTTCGTAACATACTAAGTGTTCTGTTGACTATCTTTGGTTTGATAGAAGGTTAGTTTGCTTGAGTGCTTTGTTGTTGATTGAAATTGGTCCTAATCATTTAGATGAAAGTATACTTCTTATCTCACCATAGAGAAGTGTTGGAGATAGAAAGACTGGCTCAATTTATACTTAGTACAATATGTGAGAATGTTGTATGAAGGTTCGTCTAAGTGTTTAAGGCAGTTGGCTAGTGATTGCATTGTGGATAATCCCTTGTAACACCTTGGATATCTGAATAAAAGACCCAATTAAAGGGAGGCTTACGAATCCAGATCTCACAGTCTAGGACATGATTGACAACAACATGGGGTGTTTTATACTTGGTTTTTGGATCATGACTAAATCTTGGTGTTCACTACTTTATGCTCTTTGCCGCTTTGTCTGAATGTTGAAATTGTTTCCTGAACTTATATATTGTTTGAACAAGCACTTGCAATCATATCTCATCAACAAGTTTATCAAAACTTAGCACCATCTACAAAGTATTAATCTCTTACAATCTGCAACATTGACCTAATTGAGCTGAGTTTGATTCTCATTATTTGAGGATTATAACAATTGCGCTAAAAGTTGTTTGAAGCAAATCTAAATCCTAAGCGTTTGGTAAAAGAACCATTCACCCTTATCTAGTTCACTTAGAACCTTATTGAATCCTATCAATTGGTATCAGAGCTTTGATACTTGGGCAAACTGTTTAATCATATCCTCTTATCTGAAAACGTGTCTACAATGACTTTAACTAAGCTTCAAAGGGCATGTCCAGTATGAGGCCATCATACTTAACTGGTGTTTATTTGGATCACTGGAAATAGGCAATGAGAGACTTCATCTTGAATCATTAGATCTTGATCTTTGGTATGTCATTGAAGATGGACCCTTTGTCCAAATAAAAACAAAGATCACAATAGATGTGGTTGAAATTGTTGTCAAAGATAAACAAGAACGAGAAGAACCTGATAAGAAATAATCTATGTGGGATCAATGATCATCTTGATCAATGCATTGAGTATTGAAGAGACCAGAGATATATTTCTCTTTGAAAATCTGCAAAGGGATTAGGTCTAAACACGAACTTAAATATGAAAGAAACAAGCACAGTGAAGGAATCAATGAGAATTTAGTATTTTCAATAATACTCTAGTAAAACTAGGGAGAATTTTCTAGTACTCTAAATATACCATATTTTAATTAGTTGCACGAATGATTTCAAATATACATACATATGTTTAAGAATTTCATGAGTTATACGTGAGCTAGACAATAAGTTTTGATCAATAGCTATGAAAGATATTTTGTGGGAGTGTGAAGATTCATTTGTTACCGACTTGTAAGAGTTTACGATATGAGAAATGATAGAGTTACAACGAAAACACACAACAACGTGCCACAACAATGATCTACACCATTGATTATTATGAGACATATATTGATTGATCTAGATCCCACAATAATCAATGGTGTAGATCATAGTTGTGACACATTGTTGTGTCTTTTCGTTGTGACTCTATCACTGCTCTTACGACATTATATTTTGTGATGTACTTTTTGGATGGACTTTATCCTATATTTGGGACCGTACTATTATTATCTTTGTGGTGATTTACTTAAAAAAAAACGGTTAAACCCTAACCGTGAGGCCCCCGATCCCACAGGAATGCGATGAGATGTTAATCATGGGATCTAATGTAATTGCGAGGATGAGCGCTGCAGATTAGATATCTCTCTAAGAAAGAAAAAAGCGCCAGTAGCTGTGGTGATTTACTTAGTATGAGCTTGGATTGTGTCAGTATGGTTGTATTATTTCGGCAGTTGGATAATATTTCTTACGTGTGGTTTTGTATGTCGAAATTATACATTTTGCCTACCGAGCAAGTTCGTTTTGTATTATGCTTCCGTTCATGCCACTCTTATTTATGCATGAAGCTTTGTGTCTCGGAAAATTAACATTTTGGCCAAACTCAAACGGCACGTACTTGGTATTTACTCAGATATTCAGGTTCAAGCGTTACAGGATCTGTTTATATATAGCGAGTGGTAGGCTGTCCTAGACCTACCCCAGTGATAGTGGTCCATAGTTTTTTTGGTTTTAACAAGCTAATACCAAAAATTTGTTGAATATTGCTCAGTGATATCTATGCCTCTAACTCCGTTAACTCAAAAAGAGGTTAAGATTGAATTGTTAGATGAATATGAGAAGTCCTTTTAGACGCTCAAGGTGAAGTTGGTTACAACTCTAGTGTTGGATTTACCAGCCTCATTTAGAAGAGTTTGATCTCTACACTTACACTTCGGGTCGTGGTTTGAGATGTGTCATGATGCAGAATGAAAAAAGTGGTTTGTTATGACTCGAGGCAGTTGAAATTTCATGAGAAGAATTATCCCACACATGACGTGGAGTTAGCTATAGTTGTCTTTGCTCTGAAGATTTTAAGACATTATTTGTATGGAGTACGAGCTCAAATTTTCACAAAGCATAAGAGTCTTAAGTATTTCTTTATGCAGAAAGAGCGGGACATAAGGCATAAAAGTTGGCTACAATTTGTGATCCACTCTCAGAAGGAAGTATCATTTCTTCATTTTTTGTTCGACCAGCTTCGTTGGATAGAATTAAGGAGTGCTAATAAAAGGATGTTTATCTCCAGAAGATGAAGCAGAAATCAATTGATGATCCAACTACAGATTTGAGACTGAACAAGGACGAAGCCAGGAAATTTTCGTCGGGTGGGTTGAGAATTTTTTTTTCAATGTTATTTATACGACATAATTTTCTATAAACGAGAAATTTATTTATACTTTATGATGTATTTTTTTTTACTTCTCGTACAACACTACAAACGTTAACTCCGGTGTCAATTTTTTTTAATTCCCGCACCACACTACAAACGTTAACTCCGGTGTCAATTCATTGGATCTGACGTTACTCACAAGTGACATCTCTGTAACTATAACGTCACTATCATCATTGACGCAATTTTTTAAACGTCAGGTACCACTCACATTATTTTCGTAAAAAATAATCGTGGTGCTTGAAATAATGTTTTGAGTGTTTGAAATGATCGTGGGGTCGGAAATAAACGTGTGATGTCAATGGAATCGTTTTTTTGTTATAACATATACTTTTAGTGGCTCATGTTAGGTGGGTTAGAAACTAATTATCTAAGATACAGTAGGTGATGATGAGCAGTGAGCTAAACATACATACTATATAGAAAAAAGAAAAGAAAAAAAAAAGGGCTGGGTGGGCTTAGCCCCCCTAAGTAACCTCCGTCCTTGAGACTGAAGATGTTGGTTCCCTTTGGTTAAGAGAACGTTTGTGTGTTCTTAAGGTGTTGAATTATAGAGAACATGTTTTGGATGAGTACCATCAATCTTGTTTTTCTATTCATCCTGGTGCTACTAAGATGTACAAATAATTACGTTAGGACTTTTGTTGGAGAGAGATGAAACATGAGATAGTTATATATGTTTCAAGATATGATGTTTGTCAAAGATTTGAAGCAGTGCATCAGAGGCCCACGGATTCGTTGAGAACTCTTGATATTCTTAAGTGGAAATAAAAGAAGATCACAATGGATTTCATCATAGGGTTGCTACATTCAATGAGAGGTGTTGACATGATTTGGGTTATAGTAGACCGATTGATGAAGAGTGATCAATTGTTGGGTGTGAAGATGTATATGCCTCTTGAGCAAATGACTTTGATGTATATCGATCAAGTGGTTCTTTTGCATAGAGTCCTAGTCTTTATAGTATCTGACCAAGACAGTAGATTTGTGGCTATGTTTTGAAAGTGATTTCAAAAGGCTAGGGGTACGGAGTTGAATATGAGTACAACATTTCATCCCTAAAAAGATGAACAATACAAAAGAACAATTCAAATGCTTGAGGACATGTTGCATTCTTGTATACTTGAATTTTATGGTAAGTGGACTAAGTACTTGATCCTTGCAGAGTTTTCTTACAATAGCAGTTATCATACGAGTATCAAGTTTTTATGTTTGAGGTACTTTGTGAAAGGAAGTGTCAATCCCCAATGTGTTGGGATGAAGTTGGTGAAAATCAAGTTTCGGGTCCAGAGTTGGTTCAAGAAACAAGAGAGAAAAAAATTTGTTGTTCCAGCAACGTGTGAAATAGGTTTAATATTGTCAGAGAAGTTGGGTTCATAATCATCGTAGACCTCTAGAATTTTTGGTTGGTGAAAAAGTGAATCCCAAAGCTTAGCCTACGAAAGGAGTTAGACACTTTAGTGATAAAGGAATGCTTAGTCTGAGATATGATGAACCTTTTGAAGTTGTGAAATGACTACATGAGCCAATGTTGTAGAAATGCTTAGGGATTCAATCCTAACAATTGACGTTGACCATGATCTTTTGCATGATAATCTAGCTAATGAAGAAAGACCGATCAAGATCTTGGCAAGGAAAGGATAGTGTTCTATGAAAAAGTTTTCGGTTTTAGTCCTAGTGTAATGGAGCAATCACACGACTCAAGAAACGACTTGGGAGCCGGAAGCAGACATGATCGACTAATCTAAAGTTTCATTCTTTACCAGGTGCGTCAAGTTTATTATAATGAGGGGATAATATACACCTCTTTGTAAGGGTATTTTTGTCTTTTTGGAATAAGGTTTTTCTTTTGAGTTTTTTAAAGTCTCTTTGGCTTTAAGAAAGGGAGAATCGACCAAGGAGTTATAAAAAGTCTATAAAAAGGTTCTGGGTAGCCCTAGACATTAGATTGAAAATATCTTCCCTAGTTGAAAAGTTATGCAACCATAAATACCCCTCTCTGTAGGTGTGATACATGAGGCCTTCAAAATCTATGTTGATTGTTTATGTGTTTGTTCAGCAGACCGTAGTGGAGAAATTGAAGCTGATCCAGCTCAGGACACAAATATTTGTTGTAGAATCTCAAGTAGATGGTAAAATCATGAATCTTTTCAAAGTTTTTGGGTTGAACATGTTTAGAATTTTAGTTATTTGTAGAACTTATGTTAGATTTGTTTCATGTTCGTAGATACTCGTATAATTGAAGAATAGTTTGTGTTTGTTCGTAGATTCGGTTAAGTAATAAGGTAATGAGGTTTTCTTATAAAAAAATGTACGTTATCATTGTTTTTATTCCTCTGATTAAATTGTTTTCGGAGTTTTGTATTTAATTTGCTAGTTTAAGACTATATGTGCATATGCCGGGTATTTGTGACACTTTTTCCGACCCTAGGAAGTTGGCCAATTCACGGCCATAAACCACCCTTTCCATGGCCATGAATCAGTTGATTGTTCTAGGACTGAATTTTCGTATGATATATGTTAAATCAGATATATTTTGAAGTACAACTTTTTTTTTCTGCAACTGTAATGTAATGTCTTTTTCTGCAATTTTCATGTAAAATCATGCCTAATAGATGGAGCTAGAGTTTGAAATTTAGTGTTGATCATGGAATTGTTATGTGTTAACCGAGCTGGTTAGAAAGATGTAAAACTGAACTTGATGTTATGTGTTATTTGTAACTGTAATGACGGTTATTAATGGGTAGGTACTAGAAAGTTACAAGTACTTTAAAATGTATCACCCTTGTAGCATTGATGGCACATGGGTGGGGTTTTATCTTGGCGTTGTATCCTTGAATATACGGTTAAACCTTCTGACTATGTGTGCGTCGTCCGGTGGGTGTTACATGTAGACACCCATGGGCGGATGTACATGGAGGGGAGGGGGGGCAATCGATGTTAGTCAGTATAGCAATCTGATTACATTGACAAAATAAAATACAAGAAAACAAAAATACAAAATACAATTCCAACAGAAAGAAGAATGAAAGAAAGAAATAAAACCGAGCCTTGTGTTTAACACAGTTTCCTTAAGACTAATTCGTCCCCTCACCGTCGAGTGCTTTGAGTTTCAACGGAACGTTAGCCTCCCAGGATAGAACGGTTTCCATAAGAAGGAGACGAAGAAGAATTTTCAGTAGAACGGTTCCATAAGAAGGAGGAGGAGAAGAATTTTCAGATGGCCAAAACGAGTTGAAGAAGAGGAGTGAAATGGAACAGGTTCAGTGTCCGTGAGCCCTACGAATCGAGTACGCATGACTAGGTGAAATCCGGAAGTGATTTGCACCCCCCCCCCTCCGAGCGCGAGGACGTATAATGATGTTTGCTTATTACTACTACACTAAAACAACATCATATATATATTAACCCCTTTCCAACATTCCAAGCAATGTGGGAGAAAAGCTTCTTCCCATTTTCCATTTCCGTATCATTTTCCATTCACGCACTTTAAGGCCCAATGGTCATTCAGTCATCAATTTTCCAACAATCGCCCCCCCCCCCCCCCTCGGATCCGGAAAAACAATATTATGTATGTTGTGTATTTTTTTCTCCCTCCCTAAAAATTTACACTCGCCCATAGTATCGCCCATCTCACCCAGGATCCTGCGTCTGCCCCTGTAGACACCGCGCTGGATATCTACACGTCGACCAAAGGACATTGCATACAAGTTACGATTTGTGGTGTGTGTTATGTTCTGTAATTGTATAAGAAGTAAAGTAATCTATAAATGGATAAAGTACTCCCATGCATTAAGTAGTGGTTCGAGTTCGGCTCGAAAGGTTCGAACTAAGGTTCGGCTCGGCTGGATGGTCGAACCTTAGTTTAGCAAGGTTCGCTCGGGTTGAAAGTTCGAACATGTTCGACATGTTCGAACATGGAACGGGAACATGTTCGAACCTTTATATATAGTTTTTTTTTTAAATATACAATAGTTCGAGGCGAACGTGTTCGATACTGGTTCGGCTCGATCGAGAGCGAATATCAAATACCTAACGTTCGCTCGGCGTTGAAGGTTCGAATCGAACTCGAATCGAACGAATAATCGAATCGAACAATCGGCGTTCATTTACGGTTCAATTACGGACGGAGGAGAGTAAAGTAATAATATAACTAACGTATGAACAAGATGCAGGAACATATCACTGTGTATTTAAAGTTAGTCTTTTAAAATTACTTTGATATTAAGGATGTGAGTTAATACATTAACTTTTATAATGAAATAATTAAAATGTCTTTGGATATAATTAATATGATATTTTTTTTATATCATAATGTAATAAATAAGGGTAAATCAAGTAAAACACATAAATGTTGTATTGAAAATTATATTGTCTCACATAAAATAAAACAAAATATTTTGACAACTGACTTAGATATTATGAAACGGAGAGAGTATATGACATGTCTTTTAAACTGTTTTTCCTTTAAAGTTTGATAAGAAAATTCATGATATGTCTCCTTATGTTACGACAAATATTAATTTTTCTTTTGATCTTCTACTGTCTACCGAGAATTTAGTAGTGCTCACTTCTACATTTTTTTTTTTTTTATTTTAAATACATGCAAGTTTTTGTTGGGTTTGATCGTGAGTGTTGGTTTTTTTTTTTTTTTTTTTTTTAGGGGTTGATCGTGAGTTTGGTGACCATGTTTGTTTTTTTTTTTTTTTTTTTTCCTGCCAAGTTACTCCCATTGGTTTAATTAGATTCAATAATTTGTTATGTTTAATCAGGAACAGACCCAAGTGTATGGAGTTGGGGCCGGTGTTCCTACTGAGATTCGAAAAACGATATGTTTTTGTTGGTAAAAAATATAATAACACTACTAATGTCTTCGATCACTCGGTCTTTAAATTTATTCTAGTGGCCCAACTGAGAAATTTTTCTGGATATGATTCTAGTTTGACGAGTGATATTCTGTTAAGCTGTGTTTTTTTATTGAGGATCCCGAGATTATGTTTCTGGAGTTTCGACATGATTTTTTTCTCGTACATAGAATTTACTCTAAAAGTTATATACCCTATTTCTGAAGAATAACTTGATATGCGAGAACGGATGTTACTCGAAGGTAGTCGCATATGCCTCCACGGGAGCTAACGGCCTCCTCTTTGCATATGCTCTTTTAACAAGTCGCTCTCGCCTCTGGCATATGTAATGAGATTCATGATTGAGATAGCAATTAGCAAGATGTCTTCGTATTAAGAAAATAATTCTTATAATTACTTTTTTTTTTTTGAGGAAACAACACTTTATTAATTAATATCCGCCAAACAAGCGGCCAAAACGTCGCCAGGGGGCGAGGAACCCCAAGATGTCCTAGAAATAACTGTCAAAGCATGTCTAGCTAAAAGATGCGCCGGGACATTGCCCACACGCCGAATAAATAAAAAAGAAACTGAAGAGAAGCTGGATAAAAGGGTCAAACAATCCTGCATCAAACAGCCCTGAGGCGTAAGATCCTCTATTGGCCGTCGGAGACGTGAAACGCACGCCAAACAATCACTCTCCACCTCTAGTCGTTGAATTCCCAAATGCCTCGCCTCTTCCATAGCCAAGGAAATGGCCTTAAGCTCCATGTATTCCACTGGGTCTCCTGGGTCAAAATGATACGCAAATGTGTGGAGAACTGCCCCGTGAGAGTCTCGGAAAATAATTCCCACCCCTGCGCCTGTCTCTGTAACTGACGCATCCACATTGCCTTTAATCACCCCTTCCGAAGGCTTCACCCATATATCCGGAAAGTGTTGGACTGAGCCCTGCGCCCTATAGGTCTCTAAAGCCGCCACATACTCAGCCGACGCTGTAAGAGATCGCATACACACTTCTTTGAAACATAAACGACTGATCATCAAACACTGAGAATAATAGCGCCTTCCAAATCCCCACATAAGCCATACAAATCTCGCAGATATCCGAGCACCACGATCCTCAAGCAACCTCATAAAGAAATGCAAAGGTGGCCGGCGAAGACGCCTAACACCCCATAGAATGGTGGACGCCGCCAAATTCGATCCGCCAACTCGCACTCAAAAGTACATGCCGCGGCGTTTCCAAAGTCTCTCCACAAGCCAGCGAGACACCATCCCCATATTCCTCTGTGTAATCCACGGCGATAGCAAGGCAATCGGTGAGGCAACGCCACAAGAAGTCTTGAATGCGCGGTATGCTGAGAAAAGTCGCCAGCAGATTCCTCCAAATCTACTCCCCTCCCCGGCGAAGTACCCGGCCCAACCACAGATGCGGTCGGTAAAGTGATAAATCCAGAAAGTACCCTGAACGAGCAGTATAAACGCCCCTACGATCATAATGCCAAATCCGCCGATCCGGGTGCTCACCTGGGGCAATAGTGGTGCCCAAAATAGCATCAGACTCCAGTAGGGCGAAACAATTCTTTGGACCCGTTGTACATCCCACGCCCTAGAGTTGGGAATAAGTAAATCTGAGACCTTAGAATCCCGTGGAATGTCGTGGTCTGCAAAAGGAATACGGAACGAAGGCTGGCGACTAGTCCATGCATCATGAAAAACGTAAACCGATTCACCGTCTCCCACCCTCCATCTCACCCGCTAAGTAAAAGATCTCGCCTCTAAAATATCTGCGCCCGGAGAAATGACGGTCGAGTCCCCAATCTTGTCTGCGAGAATAGTGGTGTCCTCAAAGTACTTCGCATGCAAAACTTGTGCGCCCGCCGAGCACGGGCTGCGAAAAATCCTCCATGATTGCTTCGCCAATAAAGCCAGGTTGAAACATTCCAAGTCACGAAACCCTGGACCCCAGATTCTTAGGTAAACAACAAGCCTCCCTGGGTTCTTCCAATGAATCCGACGCTTAGTCTCGGTGTCTCCCCAAAAGAAACCACGAATCAATTTGCTCAAGTTCCCGAATCGAGTAGTAGGAACCTTAAAACACCTGCATAATAAAGGTAGGGATAGCCTGGAGGGCCGACTTAATAAACACTTCCTTGCATGCAAAGCGAGAGCAACTTGTCCTTCCAACTTGACCACTTTTTCCGAATTTTATCTCTCAAGAATGCAAACACCTGGCGTTTATTTCTCCCAATCTTATACGGTAGCCCCAAATACTTACGAGCCGTCACCCAAAGGAATTTGCAAAGCAAATCCGACACCGCCTCACGCACCCCTACCCGGACTCCTTCAGAGAAGTACAGACTAGATTTATGTAATTCTTATAATTACTTAACTTCGTATTAAAATATTCTATTTAAACAAAGCCAAAGATGCCGGGGTAAGACTCCCGTCTAGATTATACAAAGCGTAAGTGTATCTTGTACGTTTTTTATTTTTTTTTTGTTTTTATTTATTTATAAATGTTGCATATGTGACAAGCTAGTTTTCATTAATAAATAGGTTACAGGTCTACCAAATGAATGGTAAACGGTGTTAGCCACGTTAGATGATACGGTGGACCATATTAAATGAATAAAATAAGATCTTTATATACAAGTTGTATCAAGTGATATAAATTAAAATATTATATTTTTAATTTCTCACATACGATTAAACTGTAATATGTGAAAAATAGTAAAAATAAATGACTTTCATTTACGTCACTTGATACAATATTTATATAATCGTCACACCATAAGATCTCTCGGTAGATAGCGTAAGTCAACGAGCTTTAAAATTTCGTATGAACCTCAGGTTGCTCATCATGAATGGATAGCTTACCGGTGGATTAAAAATAAATAAAAACTATAAAGAATATACTAGCCACAAAACCCGTGCATAATGCACGGGGTAATACAACAATAAAAATTGTTTAACAACTAAAAATGAAAGCAAATTCATAATTTTCAATTAAGGAAAAAAATGTTTTGATCAGAAAAAATTCATAACAATGTACAAAATCATTTAATTATGAAATCGTAGAGAAGATCAGTTGAAACAATACAAAATACAATACACACTGTGAGAATACAATAACTGCAACTTAAAAAAAAAAAAAAAATCACATAACATGTGCCATTTTAGAATGCAATCACATCATTTTTCAAATATACCTTCAATCTCTTTGAAACATAAAATGGCTCGATCATCAAACACTGTGAGAATAAGCGCGCCTTCCAAATCCCCCACATAAGCCATACAAATCTCGCAGTATCCTGAGCACCCTGATCCTCAAGCAACCTTATAAAGAAATCTGCAAAGGTGGCCGAGCGAAGACGCCCTAACACCCCATAGAATGGTGACGCCTGCCAAATTCGATCTGCCAACTCGCACTCAAAAAGTACATGCCGCAGCGTTTCCAAAGTCTCTCCACAAGCCAAGCAGACACCATCCCCCATATTCCTCCTGTGTAATCCCTGGCCGATAGCAAGGCAATCAGTGAGGCAACGCCACAAGAAGTCTTGAATGCGCTGGTCAGACAGAAGCAAAAGCGCCCATGATTCCTCCAAATCCTACTCCCCTCCCCCACCGAAGTACCCGGCCCAGCCACAGATGCCGGTCGGTAAAGTGATAAATCCAGAAAGTACCCTGAACGAACAGTATAAACGCCCTTACGATCATAATGCCAAATCCGCCGATCTGGGTGCTCACCTGGGGCAATAGTGGTGCCCAAAATAGCATCAGACTCCCATGGGCGAAACAATTGCTGGACCCGTTGTACATCCCACGCCCTAGAGTTGGGAATAAGTAAATCTGAGACCTTAGAATCCACCGGAATGTCGTGTCTCGCAAAGGAATACGGAACGAACGGCGTCGGTGACTAGTCCATGCATCATGAAAACGTAAACCGATTCACCGTCTCCCACCCTCCATCTCGACCCGCTAAGTAAAAGATCTCGCCTCTAAAATATCGCGCAGAGAAATGACGGTCGAGTCCCCAATCTTGCTGCGAGAATAGTGGTGTCCTCAAAGTACTTCGCATGCAAAACTTGTGCCGCCAGCGAGCCTGGGCTGCGAAAAATCCTCCATGATTGCTTCGCCAATAAAGCCAGGTTGAAACATTCCAAGTCACGAAACCCCAGACCCCCCAGATTCTTAGGTAAACAACAAGCCTCCCAGTTCTTCCAATGAATCCGACGCTTAGTCTCGGTGTCTCCCCAAAAGAAACCACGAATCAGCTGCTCAAGTTCCCGAATCAGAGTAGTAGGAACCTTAAAACACTGCATAATAAAGGTAGGGATAGCCTGGAGGGCCGACTTAATAAACACTTCCTTGCATGCAGGCGAGAGCAACTTGTCCTTCCAACCAGCCACTTTTTTCCGAATTTTATCTCTCAAGAACGCAAACACCTGACGTTTATTTCTCCCAATCTTATACGGTAGCCCCAAATACTTACCAGAGCCGTCACCCAAAGGAATTTGCAGCAAATCCGACACCGCCTCACGCACCCCTACCCGGACTCCTTCAGAGAAGTACAGACTAGATTTATGTAATTCTTATAGTTACTTAACTTCGTATTAAAATATTCTATTTAAACAAAGCCAAAGATGCCGGGGTAAGACTCCCGTCTAGATTATACAAAGCGTAAGTGTATCTTGTACGTTTTTTATTTTTTTTTTGTTTTTATTTATTTATAAATGTTGCATATGTGACAAGCTAGTTTTCATTAATAAATAGGTTACAGGTCTACCAAATGAATGGTAAACGGTGTTAGCCACGTTAGATGATACGGTGGACCATATTAAATGAATAAAATAAGATCTTTATATACAAGTTGTATCAAGTGATATAAATTAAAATATTATATTTTTAATTTCTCACATACGATTAAACTGTAATATGTGAAAAATAGTAAAAATAAATGACTTTCATTTACGTCACTTGATACAATATTTATATAATCGTCACACCATAAGATCTCTCGGTAGATAGCGTAAGTCAACGAGCTTTAAAATTTCGTATGAACCTCAGGTTGCTCATCATGAATGGATAGCTTACCGGTGGATTAAAAATAAATAAAAACTATATAGAATATACTAGTAACTTACAAAACCCGCATGATAATGACTTTAATATCTAACAATAAAAATTGTTTAACAACTAAAAATGAAAGTAAATTCATAATTTTCAATTAAGGAAAAAAATGTTTTGATCAGAAAAAATTCATAACAATGTACAAAATCATTTAATTATGAAATCGTAGAGAAGATCAGTTGAAACAATACAAAATACAATACACACTGTGAGAATACAATAACTGCAACTTAAAAAAAAAAAAAAAAAAATCACATAACATGTGCCATTTTAGAATGCAATCACATCATTTTTCAAATATACCTTCAATCCTATTAACTACTCAAAATAAAGTGCATACATATCCATATATCAGAAAATTATCAATATATCACAATGAAACCCAAAACCAGAAAAGAAAAAAAAAAACAATCGACCTAAGATGGCAATTGGATCCGTTGTTTTGCTTCAATGAATAGCATCCACGTGCAAAATAAAGTGTCACAGCCGCCAAGTCAACTAAACGTAGTCGTTTTACGCGTTCATTTGTCTTCCCAACAACTTGGTGAAACATCAGCAAAATTACAGATATTGAAACATGAGGGAACTTTGTTCAACAATTAGTAGAAGCCATTTGTGGAACCATTAAAAGAAAGCAAAAGCAAAACCAAAGGAAGATGTAGAGGAGGAAAGAAGGAAATAGCTACATCAACACCAAAAAGTATGTATCCCCGCCTCGTATTTATCAGAGAAATAGGGAGATGCACCTGTGATTTACTTCCACATTTTTTCCTCCTTCTTCACAAAAGAGGTTCGAAAGAGCATGTCAAATTATATATGTTTTGGCAAGTATCTTTAGGCAAAAAATATCAGCAATTGCAACTTGCTAAACGTCTCAACGCCTCTTGATCTTTTCTGAAAATTTCCTCATTTGAATCATTCATGCCTGATTCACTATTGAACACTAACTTTATAGCATTACTTTTACAACCGTGCTTATAACAAATAAGAAAAAATATTAATAAAGCTCAAGGACAAAAAGTATCACCCCCGAAAACAGATAAAAAGAAAAATATTTATAGAAATCATCCACCAGATTTTCAGGACAATGTACTAAAAAACGTCATATAACCACAATACCATAGATGATGTTAAGCAATACACACACACACACAAGTAAAAATTCGGGGGATGGGGTTGGGAAGGGATCGGTACCTATATCATTTTCCATTAATTATCCTCACATACCAATTATATAAGATCAGATAGATTACCTGCATTCTCTAGACTCAAAAACAGGTTTTAGAATAAAGACTGTTAAAGAGTCTCAACTAAAAAATACCTCTTCAAGTTTTTTAAGTGTTAATATAATACACTGTTAGTATCACAATTTCATGATAGTCTTCTCAAGTAATATATCATCACAATCTGAATAAACAGTTCCTGTGACACTGAGGATGGACAGAAGATTATCCAAAAGAGAGGGGAATGGGTTATAGGAGTCACCTAAGTTGTCTGCGGCTGTAAGAGCTCTTTGAGTCTTGTCCAACAAAAAAAGCACCAAGAACGGTGTGAGTAAGAAGTGCGCAGTACATTTTATCTAATGTATCTATAAGAATTCCTTGAAACATGCTTTACAAAACACTGAGTAACAAAGCAAAGCATATTACTGTCTACAAACAATACTTCAATAGAACAGAACATGAAGGTTTGGAGATTGTATAACATTCTTCTCGCAATCCATTTTCCCAAGAAAAAAACTCCGAATTTTCTCAGAATTACAGTAACAATAAAGAAGTAACAACATAATTAAGAAGAAAAATTTGGGGTTGTAATGATAATGCCATGTACATTGTTTACACATGGTGCAAAAGACACCATATCAATGCATGTTGGACATGAAAGTTAAGGAAGAGAAAGCACACAACTGCAGCAAAACATTACTTTTAGGTGCAAAAAATAATAAGGAAAAATATGTAATGTGTACTGAAATCTCACACGTTTGTTTTTAGTTATTCAAGGGATCTTAACATCATCTGCTCCATATATATGCAACTCTTCAATCGTTGTTAAGGAAACAAATACTGAAAACCCTAGGAAAAAAATTTGTTTTTAGGAAAAAATAATCTAAAAAGAATAGGACAAACAGAACAAACCAATCGACATAAAAGTTAATCACACTCTATCTACTAAAACATATTGGTGCAACATTTTAGAACAAAAGGTTGAAAGCTTGATATAATGCATAAAAACAGTATTGAGATGATGGGCAAGCAAGGTTTTGGGTACAAAAAAAGTAGCTTTTCGATCACCAACAACAACAACAACAAACTTGAAATGGAGGCTAGAAGTTCATCTATCATTCGGATCTAAAGCAATTTCATGGATGTTGGTTCATGTGAAAGTAAGAATCCCGACCGTGTGACTTAATGAGTTGCATGCCTCCTGTAAAATTGATTATTCTAATAGCTATGACCGAAACAGGAACAAAATCATCCCACGTAAGACAACATGTCGCCTGCATCACACACAACACATTAATGTAATTTCACTAATATAATTAAGTTAGCTGCAATGCAAATGAACATGGTGAAATCTTCTTACAATTATAATGAACATTAAATAAGATCCAGTGAAAATTCACAACAAATTAATGGAGACAAAGTAAAGATAACCTAGAAATTGGCAGGATAAGTAACAAAGAAAAAAGCAGTAAAAAAATTTGTAGGCGTAAGAGAACGAAAATTAAGAGAAAAAAGAAAGAATAATGCAAATAAGAATTGTGGAAGAAATGACCTTCTTTAAATTATCTACTCCACGGATAAAGATAATGAATTAAGAAGCAAACTATCACAGCATCCCCTACGTGCGGATGATTCGCTTTGAAAATCAAATATCTTGTAAGAGTTCGTCTTCGTCGATGCACCTCGATGCCGTTTATGTGAATGATTCTCGTGAGGTGTTCCCGAATTTTCAGCAATCAATAGTATTTGAAAGTAAGACGACTATTGCTGATCGAGTTTGTTGGAGGTGTGCATGTGGATATACGAATTTTCAGCAGATTATGTCAAATTTGTTTTTTTTTTTTTTTTTGATTGATTTATTTATGAAACCGATAAGGTGGAGTTATGGCTAAGGAGAGTCTTTTCCAGGTACAAAACGGGTCATTAGCAGGGTTTGGGTCTTAATTATGGGTAATTGGGTTAAATTATGCTTTCAAATATATATAGATATAGATATAGATAATAAAGTTTTATCATCCTTAAAAAAATCTTAACACGCCTATTTTCTTAATTTTTTTCTAGTTTTATCATTTAACTTTTCACTAATTGATTCAGATTCAATTTTAGACATGATGTTGATTAGTTTACGAACCGAATTTCAGTCAGGAAATATCAACCGTGCTCTCCGACTGATATTGGGTATATAAAAAACCAAAATTCTGACTCAAATTCGGTCAGAACAAAAGTTATTTCTGACTCAAATTCGGTTAGACAGGATGTTGAATAGTTTACTGACCAAATTTCAGTCAGGTAGTATCAATTGTGCTTTCAGACCAATACGAGTATAGAAAAAAACCAACATCTCTATTCAAATTCAGTCAGAATAAAAATTATTTTCTAACTCAAATTCGATCAGGATAACCTTATGTGTGAAAAGACTCTCATATATTTATTATGCATTAAAAAACTCATGCGATGCTCGAAGATAAAAATATAAGGTAAATTTTATGGTGATCATTGACCACCATAAAAGTATCATTACCCTTGCCCAACAATTATTTGGTCTATTCACGTTTTTCAAACACGTAGATCATGATATCTTAATTTCTCACTTTCTAAAAAAAATAGGTTTTTGTCTAGAAGGACAAACTAATGTTTTTATTAGGCTACAAGGAAATGGATTATTAATTAGGACAAAACCTAATTAAACTTACCAAAATACCCTTTTTGCTAATTAAACCTAACCTAATTAATCTTTCCCTCATCCAGACGCCACATCTCAAAAATGCATCATCGTTCAAAAATCCATCAGCGTTCAAAAACAAAATTCAATGCCGAAGCATTCCTAATCCCCAAATTTTGGCCGCCTGTGTAGAGATGCCAGATAAGGAGACATGATTATTGCCTGGACGATTACGGCCTGTGCGGAGATGCTGGATTTGCATAGAAGAAGGAGACGTGATTATTGCCCGACATTCCTGTGATTATGTTGTCGACTCAGATTCACCCCACAACAACCCCCTCTATTTCCGTCCACCGTCCGACTGCTGCTTGTTCGTTCATGCCGGATTCTTTGGGCTGGATTCTTGGGCAGCTGTTCAGCCGACCCATAAGCCACCCCATTAACGGCGGCCATTCAAAAAATTCTAGACCTGAGATGGAGAATGGTGGTGGCTCCGACTATGAAGGACGTTGTAGCAAAGAGCTCCGATCATGGCAACCGGGGTACATTGAATTAGCAGAGCTCCGATCACGGACGCTGTATTTTTTTTTTTTTTTTTTTGAAAAAGTTTAGGGTTTAGGGTTAATTGTTACTATTAATTTTGTAACGTTACTACATTTTTTGATGTAAGTTTATCTATTTTATTGGCTGCTACTACTTGTTTATTGGCCGTTACTACTTGTTTATTGGCTGTAACTACTTTTTCATTGGATGTTACGACATTTTATGGGTTGTTACTACTTGTTTCTAGGATGTCACTATTTATTTTGTTTTCTTGGTTGTTACTACACTTTATCTACTACGTGTTTAATGTGTAAAAGGTTATTTTTGTCCATTTATTATGAATTTGTCCTTTTTAATAACATAAAATATAGTAACGTCCTTCTGGACTATTTATGATTTTTTTTGTCCTTCTGACCCCTTTCCCCTAAAATTGTTTTGCATAATACTTATCTCAACAAAATAGTAAAATAGGATTGAAAAAAACATTATCATAAAAAGTGGAACTTCAGACATATGATCCTAACAAATTCTTTTTATTCTTAAATACGAAGAAATTGGAACAACAAAAGAGTGGAAGTATTTGGAGTCTATTCCACCGTAAAACAATATAGAGAAAAGAAAAGAAAATTTGGGATGGTGAACAATGAATTTGTCTTTATCATCCCTAATTTTTTAACGTTGTCCTTCCTATTACAGTCTCCGTTCTTGTCATTTATTCCTACTCCAAAAAAAAACACACACACACGGCAACAAATCGTTTTATATTTATAAAAAACGTAAACCACTATTATTCAAACTCTTTTATTCTTATAAAAAAAAAAAATTTTTTACGAAAATAAATAAACCACTATTATCTTTCTTTTCGTGTTTTTTTTTAGGTTAAATGTTGTAAAGGACGTGTTTTAATCTAAAATGGTTGAGAAGGATAAATATGTAATGAATACATATACAAAAATATAAGTATACACGTGTAAGAATCGTCATTCTCAACCATTTAAGTTTAAAACATGTCCCCATATGACTTCGACCTTTTTTTTTTCCGAGAGAAAAAACGTATTTTTCTATGTGGTTTACCTTTTTCAATCGGAAGAATTTGTATTTTGTTTTTAGAATAAAAGAGCTTGAATATGAGTGGTTTATTTTTTTTTTTAAGAATCAAATAATCAAATAGAATACGAGTGGTTTATCAACTGGCTAGAATACGAGTGGTTTATCAACTGTTTAGAGCTGAATCATTCTGAAGGCGAAAATTGTCTTTCAGCGTAATTTTCCTCTTCAGGAAAGTTATTCCCACAATATGTGGGTGTTAGTCCACAATTGTGGTTGTAAATAATTATAATTTCTTCCTTTCAATTGTAATTAAAAAAAAATCAAATAGTTTGTTTCCGGTTTTTTTTTGTTTTTTTTGTGCGGGTGTTTGATGATGGTTTGTGGTTTATTTATTTATTTATTTGGGACAATTATTGAAAATGACGCATATTGGACTTAATTAGGCAAAAATGGCATTCAAAACAAACACTTAGTTATAAGGACAAAAATTAGGTATATAAACACAAATACCCTTAATGAAGATAGAAATAAAATTAAAAAAAAAAAAAGAGGAACAGGCGGCCATAAAGCATTAATGCTGTTGCTAAATTTTTTTTTTCTTTATATTTATTTCATGGAAGCTGAAAGTTTCTATTTTTTTTTTTTAATTTTTTTTTAAATTTTTAATTTTTAGAGCAGGTGCTGAAATATGTTTTTTTTTTATTTATTTTTTTTTTTTTACTGATACATTGACCACCGCGATGGCATGGCCATCTCATTGCATTGACCACCGCGATGGCGTGGCCACCCCGTTGCATTGACCACCGTGACGCACCACCGCGCGATCTTGTGACCACCGTGACGCATTGACCATCCAGGATGTAGTGATCACCGCGATGCAAATGACAAGAACATTTGCAACGATTTATGCGATGACATTTGATTTTTGCTCATCGATTTGGACTATTGGGAAGCGGTGATCACCGGGATGCGATGACATTTGATGAAGCAACACCGTGATGACATTTGATATTTTTCCGACTTAATTTCATAAAATCGATTCTTTTCTTCATAAAATCGACTTCAAATGGTTATATCTTACGATATAAATCTACGATCAACATAAATCTTTCACCTTAATTCATATTTTTATGCGATGACATCGGCAATCATATATGCACGATGATATCAACATTTTATGCAGTGACATCGGCAATCATATATGCGTGACATCAACAATTTATGCAGTGACATCGGCAATCAGATATGCAGTGACATCATCAATCATATATGAATGACATCAACAATTTATGTAGTGACATCGGTAATCATATATGCAGAGACATTGCGATGAAGTGACACCGTGAAACAGTGGCCACCCCCCGATGCAGAGACACCGCGATGAAGTGGCCAACCCCGATGCAGAGACTATCGGGATGCAGTGACATTTGATGAACCAACACCGTGATGACATTTGATATTTTTCCAACTTAATTTCATAAAATCGATTTATTTTCTTCATAAAATCGATTTATTTTCTTCATAAAATCGACTTCAAATCATTTATATCTTTTGATATAAAACTACGATCAACATAAATCTTTCACCTCAATTCATATTTTTATGCGATGACATCGGCAATCATATATCGATGATATCAACATTTTATCGCGATGACATCAACGATTTATACTGATGACATCGGCAATTTATGCGATGACATCAACAATTTATCGCGATGGCATTGACAATTTATGCGCGATGACATCGGCAATCGGATATCTGATGACATTTGATGAAGCAACACTTTGTGATGACATTTGATATTTTTCTGACTTAATTTCATAAAATCGATTTTTTTCTTCTAAAAATCGACTTCAAATGGCTATATCGTTTGATATAAAACTACGATCAATATAAATCTTTCACATTAATTCATATTTTTATGCAGTGACATCGGCAGTCATATATGCAGTGATATCAACATTTTATGCAGTGACATCGGCAATCACATATGCGTGACATCAACAATTTATGCAGTGACATCGGTAATCAGATATGCTGTGATATCAACATTTTATGCAGTGACATCATCAATCATATATGAATGACATCAACAATTTATGTAGTGACATCGGCAATCAAATATGCAATGACATCAACATTTTTGTTGAACTTTTTGACCCGAAATTAGGAAGATTTTTTAGGGGGAATCGAGCTTATAAGCCGCGTCGAGCTATATCGAGTACTTAGCCAGTCGAGTTCGATGTTGCCTTTTTATGGCTCAATCTAGCCCAAACTTTTTTAGTCGATTAGAGCTCGAGCCTAGGGAGTATCGACTCAACTCGGATCGATTACACCCTAATGTGAATGACACTACACTTATTTTACGGTTGTGTCCGTATCATTACTCAAAAAAAAAAGGAAAATATAAAATATCATCCGGAAAAAAAGTGCATGTGATAAAACAAAAATTCATTGACAGAACATATGTTGTTAAACATTATAAGCTTGAAATAGCAACATGTACATTTTTTTTTTTTGGGGAAGCAGTCTGTACATATAAAACAAACAATAAACACTTGAAAAGAGGGGATAAAGCTTAATTAACCACGCCAAGCAACTAACAATTAACATGGAAAAGCAAAACAATAAGCAGTGCTTTCCATCATATAATACAACAAGAAAAGCAATTAAGTACTTTGTATTAGATAACCTTTTCACATGAGCTATATGAATCAATAAAAAAGTGAGATTCCATTGAACAAATCAGAGAAACAAATTCCTTTAGTAAAATACAAAAGCAGAGTTCACAACTGTACAATCACACCCAAATCAAGCATAATTCTACATTCAGGCCTACCACAATCCACACTCTGTGGAACTTTTAACATCTTCTTCTACTAATATTCCAAAACAAACAGCTTAATTCACATAACAATCAAGTTGAACTGGCTGAAAAAGAAACATAGCAAACAAACACAGCCCAAATGACAATACATGAACATCAGTATGTAGAACCTTTAATTAAGAGATACAAGGGCTACCAAAATTATACATGCCTAAAACAAATTTTTCATGAAAGTAAATGTGTAATGTACAAAGGTTCCCATAGAGAGTAGAAGTGTGAAACAAATGTTTAGAAAATGACAAGAATTGATGCTGAACTTAATTATAAATTTCCAGTGGAAGATGTAATACATTAACTTGAGGTTAAAAGGAACACAACCTGCCAATTGAATAGAGTAGCAGCGGCCTTTCGTTCTCTCATCTGTTGCTTCTCTGAACTCTTATCAGAATCATACGTAACCACCGATGGATTTGCTAATCGTAGTCATCTTGGATTGCGTATCGACCCAAGCAACCACCACATCGAGCCGAGAAGACAACCGGAGGTAATTCATCTGCTCGCTGTAGATTCGTGCACCGTCCATCTTACCTTTCTCCCTTATTGACCTTCAATTTCTCGGATTTTTCATCCTTTCCGCACTTTCGTGCCGGGCTTTGAAAACTCTTTGAAGTGAATTTCAACTCATCTGGTTCATCAATTTCTCTGTGTTGCCCATTTTTCAGCCTGCGAAGAGAATGGGATGAGATAATGGCTGAAGACAGAGGAAGAAGATTAGGGAAAGGGTTAATTTTGTCTTGTCCTTATAACTAATGATCTTTTAAGTGTGTCATAAATGCTTAATTAAGTCCCAAAACAAGTACTTATAAACAATTAAAACTATTTATTTTTGTAAGAGTTTGTTTTTTACTGGAATAAAAGAGTTTGAATAAGAGCAGTTTACTTTATTATATGAATCAAATGATCCGTGGCCGTTTTTTTTTTTTGGGTAAGAATATAAGAGTTTGTTGCACCTGGATTATTGATGATGTTTTGTGGTTTGAATAAGAGTGGTTTTTTCTTTTATAAGAATCAAATGGTTTGTTGTCATTTTTTTTTTAAGAATAAAAGAGTTTGTTGCGTCTGGATCATACGTATAGAGTTTTGTTTTCACGTTTTTATAGAGTTTTGTTTTCACGTTTTACATTTATGTTTTAATCTTATTTTATGATTCTGTTGAGATAAGAATTATGCACTTATCTCCTTTTTGGAAAGCGGAGAAATTAAGATATCATGAACAGCGTATTGAAAAAATAGGTATACACCAGGTGATTGAACAATTTGCGGGCAATCTTTATTGCTCCTAATTATGTATAGACTAGTGGAAAATCCGTGCAATACACGGTAAAACATAAAAATTGAAAATGAATACTAAAGAAATGTGATATGTTAAAAGAATTTTGGGTAGAATTTAGAATTCATTCATGCGCATGATTCTTGTATAGGTAAACCGACATAAAAATCGATACACATAATATTTTGTAGCGTGTCTTATTCAAAAGAAAAAATGACCAGCAATGACTTTGGTAATATGCTCAATACTATAGTTCTTAGAAACAAAACATCTTATATCTCCTTCCTGTTGGAAATAACGTCCTAAAGATAATTTGGGTAATTGTTTTTATAATTAATAAATGACAGATTTATTCTCATGTTATTATTTACTTCGTGCTTATAAGTAATACACTACTGAAAACCCCAAGTCGTATCATATGTAGCCATATAACTTAGTGTGTGTCACACATGAGGATTAAGTTTATGGTGATACACTTGAACTATTAGTCCGTGGTGAACTTAATCAAAGTATGGTGTCTATTGATTAAACCACCATTAATGCGCCCATAACACTTTATGGTGTGACCGTCTTATCCGGACGTCGACATTAGTTGTCTAAGTGGGGCATTTATATATGATAAAAGTCATATAGGACTGGACCGATTTAATCTGAGTTTCTCATATAATTCCGTGATTGAGAAATCTTATTAAATCACAAGATGATCATATATGAATTAACCTTAATCCTGAAGTGATTGCATACTCCTACTGGTTTCAGTATAGGGTTTGATGTGTTCGTTAAGGATCGCTAAGAGGTGCGGTCCGAATCACTTTCACGTTGGCACTATTTTGGAATGAGTGAGAAGTGTGTGTCTCACAGATATGGAATTCATTACTTCCTACAGGAAGCAGAAAGACAATCCACTTATTTGTTAATCCTATAAACTGATCGATCCCGGTAGTTCATATTGGTTATGAACTAATTGATCACTAGTGGGTTAATGGTAAATAAGGATAAGATGTATTGAAGAGGGTATACGGAAATAATCCCGCTTCATTACGGATAGTCTATGGAGGGTTAGTTTATACGTAATGATTATATCAATGGACACTTATCGACTCGACTCGACGTTTTGAGAATAAGTTATATCTATAATCGATAGAGTTCGGTTTGGATTTATGGTGGCGTAATTCAAATTAATGAATTAAGTAGAAATATTACATTCGATGAATATTTTATTTAATTTATTGTATTTACTGCTATTGGTTATAGGTCAGTAATTAGGGTTGGCTCTAACACGCGAGTGTTTTCTCGTTTTATGGAACATCGAGAATAAATTAAATAGTTGGTCTATTTAATGAATATGTAATATTATTTACTTTGTAAATAATATGTATAATATAAAAGACATTTTCTATTAAAAATTTACAAATTTGTGGCGCACCATATTGTGGATAATTAGGATAAGAAATTTTCTAGATTATGTCACATGTGTAATTAATTAATTATCTATTTATTAGATAATTAATGAAAAAATAAGAGATTGGTTTTTTGGGAATTATCTCTTATTTTATGGCAAAAATATCTTTTCCTTGTGGGAATATGTAATTGTGGTGTGAAAATGACAACTCTCTTGACTAGTTATTTTCTTATATAAAGAGAGTTCCTCCTAACACAATCACATAACATTTTTGCGCCACACATCAAATAAAAGGAAGAAAAATTAGTTTCTTGCCATAGTAATTAAGAGGAGAAAAACCAAAGGTTTTTCTTGTGCATATTCGAGGAGGTTCTACGGCGAGGATCGACGACCACCAGTCGTCGCTAGCTAGGAGATACAATCCGGAAGATTGTAGCTTCTCTTTCTGTCAATCTATTTCTTCCTTTCCATTGAAGGTAAATATACAACCTTCTTATAGTTAGATTAATTATTTATGTAGATCATATCGTGGTAAAATCGCATGCGAATTTATTCGTAGCTTCCGCTGTGCAAGATCGAGTGTCTCGATCGGTGCTGTGAATCAGATTTGACGATCCAATTATGGATCGGATCTGGATTCGGTTTCACGTATATCCGCGATGTAGTATCGGAGCAAAGTTAAAGCGATTTTGCAATCATGATTGCATAATTAATTAATAAGGAGTGTAATAGAATAAAAACTGCATCTTTTAATTTTAATTTATGCGATTGAATTTTTTGGTTGACGAGATGGATTGGGGTTGGTACATGTTTACCGTTAGATCTATTGTAAACCCGTTTTTGGGTGTAGGATATCATGTAACTTAATTTTGCAATTTAGTTTTCTGCAATTAGATTTATTTTATTTATTTCTATTCGGCCGCATCCCTATTTATCAAATTGGATCCATTCTTCATCAAATCTGGAAGATGGTGTAGTGGTGACGGCGTAGAATCATCAAACTGCAGACCTGAGTTCGAATCCCCTTAGCCGGATTAGTTCTGAAATTTTTGTGTGAAATTTAATTTTTTTTCTGTTTGTTTTTTGTGCGAAATTTAATTTTTTTTCTGTCCGAAATTTTTTCTGTACGAAAAAAATTAAAACGAAACAAAAAGAAAAAAAGGGAAAGGGAAATCGAACTCGGGTGGTAATGAAGGAAGAAAAAGCTTCAACCAACTCAACTAGAAGGCTTTTTATTGAAGATCTAGACCAGAAAATTATATACCAAGCAGCGGCGGCGGTTCATTAAAGATTAGAAATTTTTTGAACCTAGGGTTTATTTATTTTATATATTAGATACGAAATCAAATGCATTCATCTACCGATTAGTTTACTTTACGCATTTATTTTCATGTTTGATAATTTATGTGAGATAACCATGCAATGACGTGCATCATATTAATGAATTCCACTCCTAGCATATGCATACATGTAGATAATTAATCGTTAAATTAATTAGGCATTAAATTAATTAGGCATGTATGAGACGTAATTAATTTAGATTAATTTTAGGAATTAATTAAATTAATTAAAACAAACGGAATTTTATCGGGATATAAAATTCACATGATAAAATAAAATTTACTAAATTTAATTTTGGGATCTAAAAATCATTCGTGGATTTTAATTATGTAGTGACTACATAAAAGAATTTTAATAATTGAAAAATTGTAAAATCCAGAAAAGTTGGACACCAACTGAGCAAAAGGTTCGAAAATTGGTTCAGGCGGTCAACAGGGCTTCAGCTCGACCCGACTTGTCCGTCCAAGTGTGAAGTTAGCCACGGGGGTCCGGCAAGGTCAAGCTATCCGGCGAGCTGAGGATCAATGGGGCAACCTTAGCCTGATTTTCAACCCAGCACCCGCACACGTCGCGACGGGGTCGGCAAGGTCAAGCTATCCGCGAGTTTCGCTCAATAGGCGGCCTTAGCCCGATTCATCCAAAGCGATCGTGATATGAACCAACGAAGAGGACGGGTCGGCTTAGGTAATCCCGACACCGTTCAGTGAACTCGGTTAAAGCTCAACCAGGGTTTAATACCGATAAGTTGGTGATTGCTTTTCAAGATTTATTATTTTCAAATTATTGAGATAAAATTCTACGATCCAAAATTTTATCATGACATTTGGTGAATTTTAATTGTGTAGTGTCTACACAAGAGATTTTCTAAATATTCGAAAAATTGGAAAATCATGGATAAGGTGTCGCTAGTTAGACGGTATTTGGAACCGATAAACTAGTGGGAGCTTTTAATTTTGTGATTTATTGTTTTTGGAATTATTAGAAAAAATTCATAAAGTCCTAATGTATTAGGGTTTAAAATTCTTGGTGAATTTTAATTGTGTAGTGTCTACACAAAGAATTTAAAAATCCAAGAATTTGGAAAATCGTGAATAAATGACACTAGTTAGACGGTATTTGGAACCGTTGAACTAGTGGGAGAATTAATTTAAATATTCATGATTTATTGTTTTTCGGATTGTAAATAAATTCTGAAAATCCTAATAAGACTACATATTTTTCAAAATAACGAGTGGGAGCGGGGAAGGTGACAACCGAACCCACGGCCTCTACTGTTGACACAAGCACGTGAGAGAATGGTGACGCCTCGTGCTGCTTTGATTTCGGCCCCCTACGGATGGCCTTCACCGCTATCAAAATTCAAGGCTTGGTTTCCGAAAGGATAGGATTTTGAGTACTAGTCGGGTCACTGACCTACCCTACGGCGGCATACTCGGGGCATACTTAAAAATATGAAACACTAGGTCACACTCACAATGATATTTTAGGAAATATCTTGGCTGAAAAAGAAAGGTAATCAACAATTAAATAGGAGATGTTCGATTCTTAAATGGTTTAATTGTTGAGAGAGATTGTCTCAATTTAATCATCATCTCTTTGACCTACCCTACGGCGGCACTGTAGGTGTTAGATTAAATCCTTGGAATTGTAGGATAAACTACATGCATGACATCACGTTCATAATTCCTAAAATTTATTATTTGTTGTGGTGTATGATTTGATTTATATTTCTGTCAAAATTTATTTTCTACAACTGCATATTATCTCATGGTATCTAAACTGCTAAACATGATAAATTGACTAATGATGACTTCGTAAAAGTGGAAAAGTAACAAGAACGTTGAACTCACAAATCGAGAATGCAAATTAATTTTTCGGAAGAGGATGTTCCTCTTGAGTCTACAAACTTAAGTGACATTGATAAGTATGTCACTGCTGTTACTTGTGATAAGCGAGAGACAAAAAAAAAATTAGTTCAAAGATGACGAGAATGATTTGGTATCAATTTCTCCAGACATCCCATAGTTTACGAGTAGTGTCTACTCTTATAAACTGCTGGTTCAATGTCATTTCCTTTAAAGAAAGCCAAGAATGGGAAGGTAAATGTCTACAATCGTAAGTCATCTAAACTAAATAAGTTAAAGGCTAAACCGAAATATTAATAAAAGAAAGTAAAGGATAAGGAAAGTGATTACGGATCACCAACCTATGAATCCTTAGAGACTTTCTTAACCGAGTAATTTGACTTAGAAGTTAAAGTTCTTTTGTAAGAACAAGGTAGCTGGGCATTCATGATAAAGAGTAGACAACGGGCAGTTATTTCAGCTAAGATAGTGGGAGTGATATAAGGAAATAAATTTCGGATTTTAATCCTTGCATATCAGAGAAATATAATTTCTAATTTCAGATTCGTTGGAACAAATAGATTCACTTTCACATCGATAATATAGTTGCCTTAAAGAAAGTGAATACGACATTTGTATACGATTCTGAGACTCGGACTTTTGTCTGATAAAGTTAGAACCACTAAGTAATGCTGAAAAGGTATATGTAACACATCATAAACTATTAAGGCAAATGGTTTCCGTATTTAGATAAATGATTCTTCAACATCTATTAATTGGTGCATATATCCTAAAGATAAGATCTTGAGACTGGCTAAGGGTGATTCCTATCTCCCAGTCTAAGAACACTATCGCAAAGGAATAATGACTAAGTAACCCTTTCAATTTTGAAAGGGTAATAGAGCTGAAGAAGTAACACAGCTTGTTCACACTGACCTTCGGGTTCTTATGAAAGATACAAGCTAGTGGGAGCTTTTGAGTGGCTGACACTATGTCTGACGAATACTCAAAACACTGATTAGTTTATCTAAATATTTGGAGGAATCTCTGATATTACCAGAGAAACCAGTATTCCATGCTCAGATATAGGCTATAGCATAGTTTTGGCTCTGATGCTTGGCCTACCTCCGGGTGAAACGATTTCACTGAAAGGATAAACCATGTATTGTCTTGTATAGTAATTGATATGCTACATTACACTGCTTAACTCAATTAAAATATTGATTGCAAAATAACGGTTCACATTATTATGTAATACCGAGAAGTCTACCTTGAAGATGCCTATGAATTTGTGGATAATGAGTGAATTACATTTACCCCACTTCCGCAAATAGAGGCATTTAGCACTAGTGCTTGAAGGTAGGACTGGAAATTTTGTATACACGTTCAGATGGTGACTGTTCATGAAATATCTTAATGCAATGAGAAAAAGGTTGGTTATAAGATTCTTGAGATCAGACCGTGACGGTTACACTGTCACATCCTTTCTAAAAGAATGTTTAAATAACAACCTTAGACCTTGAAGTACAGTCACTCAAGGAGTTACTATCTGATTTAATCAGACCACATCCAACATTGGTTGTTGGGGATTACGCTGATAAATACTACTGAACCAGATCAGAATGTCAATCCACCCAAATGCAGTGGGAGTATGGTTTATTCATTGACTCGCTGTGATCATGCAGACTTTACAGTCTGCTGAGGGTAATTGATAACCTACGGTCTTTTGGAATGACTATATAGGATTCTGATAAAAAGAGGTTGGTTTAAAGCCATAAACCGGTAAATGGAGTTTTGGTACTCCAATTCTGTTCACACTTTTGTAGAACCACCTGAGTGTCTCAGGCCTACTGGGAGAAATTGGATCTACATGAAAAGAGTCGAATGAAAGAGAACGTTTAACTTTCTAAGCAAAGCCAAGTGGTCCAGGGGTAATTCCCTAAGAAGTAGAGAGTTAACCCGTGGTGATGCCCTAAAAC
The DNA here is from genome assembly GCA_026214975.1 of Gentiana macrophylla. Classification (NCBI taxonomy): domain Eukaryota; kingdom Viridiplantae; phylum Streptophyta; class Magnoliopsida; order Gentianales; family Gentianaceae; genus Gentiana; species Gentiana macrophylla. Next base: position 30,975,870 of record CM047810.1, on the reverse strand, counting down.
TCTCTCATCATTCCACCTTGCTTGACTCCCTGGAAAGCAGAAAGACTAACATGGGTGATGCCCTAAAACTTTCTTGCCGTACAAAAGAGCTTGAATTTATTCGGAACAGAAGGGTTTTAGCTTAAAGCCTATGGTAGATTGACTGCCTATGCTTAAATCCATTGGTGGATTAAAGTAAACCTTCAAGTCATTAAAATTCACATGTTTTGAAATGTGTGGGCTTGACCAAAATATTGATGAGTCTTTTGTAGACTGGAGAATCAATATTGGTAAAGTAGTAGACGTTAGTGTTTATAAAGGATAACACTGCAACAGTTGAGGACAACATGAGTGTGTTATCTGAAGTCAGGAACTGACGAGCCAAGCTTCTCTAAATTAGAGATGTGGACTGTATTCTTAGAAATCGATTCGGTCGAATTCATGAGAACAAGTTGTGGCAACGTCCCATGCATCTTATTGGTTAAGATGATAATGCATTTTCGTATGCAAATTTCAACGAGAGGTTTCCTACCCAACCCCTCACGGAATATTTCTCTCAATCTTCGGATTTAGAGAAAATGGGATACGTTCTCTTTTGGATAGAGAAAGTCAGGTTATTAAAAGTCGATTAAAGTTGAATCTTGGATTCGGACGTTGAGCAGCAGTATAGGGCATCCTCAAGTACCTTTAGAGAACGAGGAGTCATAAGCTTGAGTATTCGGGTGCAAACCTAAGTATTGTTGATTACACTGATTCGGATTTTTGTCGCATTAAAGATGATCGTGAATCGATCTCAAGCTCGGTGTTTACTCATTGTGATGGAGCTACAGTCTGGAGCAATCCAGCACTGCCAATTTGACTCTGTTAGTCGAATACATAGTAGCTTTCATAGCAGCTAAAGAGGCAGTGTGGCTTGAGGGGTTCTTTGTTTGACCGGGAAGTGATTCTAGGTCTCGATGAGCCGATACCATTTTACTGTGAAAACAGTTGAGAGGTAGCTCATGCAAAGGCTCTTCGCAATCACAAGAGGTCAAAAGCATATTGAGAAAGAGTACCACCTGTTCAGATAGATCGTGTAGAGAGGCGACGTTTCGGTCCTAAAGATCGCCTCGAGCCGGCAACCTAGCTGATCAGTTTACCAAGTCACGTGGCATCTATTGTCACTGATGAGCGCTTGGCGGGTATAAAATTGGGAGATATGTCTCATCTGCTTTAGAGCAAGTGGGAGAATGTTGTGGATAGATAGAATAAGGGTGTGGTGCTCTAAAAACAATCATTGCTTGTCTTTACGGGAAAGTGGGAGATTGTTAGATATAGTGTGCCCGAAAGACAATTGTTGCTTGTCTATACGGGCAAGTGGGAGATTGTTGGAAGTAACGCCCGAAAGACAATTTGTGTAATTATTTTTATAATTAATAAATGACAGATTTATTCTCATCTTATTATTTGCTTCGTGCTTATAAGTAATACACTACTGAAAACCCCAAGTCGTATCATATGTAGCCATATAACTTAGTGTGTGTCACACATGAGGATTAAGTTTATGGTGATACACTTGAACTATTAGTCCGTGGTAAACTTAATCAAAGTATGGGGTCTATTGATTAAACCACCATTAATGCGCCCAGAATATTTTATGGTGTGACCGTTTTATCCGGACCGTCGACATTGGTTGTCTAAGTGGGCATTTATATATGAGAAGAGTCATATAGGACTGGACCGATTTAATCTGAGTTTCTCATATAATTTCGTGATTGAGAAATCTTATTAAATCACAAGATGATCATACAGTATAAGGATTAACCTTAATCCTGAAGTGATTGCATACTCCTACTGGTTTCAGGATAGAGTTTGATGTATTCGTTAAGGATCGCTAAGAGGCGCGGTCCGAATCACTTTCACGTTGGCACTATTTTGGAATGAGTGAGAAGTGTGTGTCTCACAGATATGGAATCCATTCCTTCCTTCGCTTTGAAGCGAAAGACAATCCCTTATTTGTTAATCCTAGAAAGCGATCGATCCGGGAGTTCGTATTGGTTATGAACTAATTGATCACTAGTGGGTTAATGGTAAATAAGGATAAGATGTATTGAAGAGGGTTTACGGAAATAATCCCGTATCATTACGGATAGTCTATGGAGGGTTAGTTTATATGTAATGATTATATCAATGGACACTTATCGACTCGACTCGACGTTTTGAGAATAATCGATAGAGTTCAGTTTCGGATTTATGGTGGCGTAATTCCGGAATTAATGAATTAAGTAGAAATATTCTGTTCGATGAATATTTTATTTAATTTATTGTAGCTACTGGTTATAGGTCCATGGTCCCCGGGTTGGCTCCTAACACGCGAGTGTTTTCTCGTTTTATGGAACCTCGAGAATAAATTAAATAGTTGGTCTATTTAATGAATATGTAATATTATTTATTTGGTAAATAATATGTAAAATAGAAAAGACATAATCTATTAAAAATTGACAAATTTGTGGCGCCCCATATTGTGGATAATTAGGATAAGAAATTTTCTAGATTATGTCACATGTGTAATTAATTAATTATCTATTTGTTGGATAATTAATGGAAAAATAAGAGATTGATTTTTTGGGAATTATCTCTTATTTTATGGCAAAAATATCTTTTCCTTGTGGGAATAGGTAATTGTGGTGTGAAAATGATAACTCTCTTGACTAGTTATTTTCCTATATAAAGAGAGTTCCTCCTAACACAATCACATAACATTTTTGCGACACACATCAAATAAAAGGAAGAAAAATTAGTTTCTTGCCTTAGTCATTAAGAGGAGAAAAACCTAGGGTTTTTCTTGTGCATATTCGAGGAGGTTCTACGGCGAGGATCGACGTCCACCAGTCGTCGCTAGGAGATACAATCCGGAAGATTGTGGCTTCTCTTTCTGTCAATCTATTTCTTCCTTTCCGTTGAAGGTAAATATACAACCTTCTTATAGTTAGATTAATTATTTATGTAGATCATATCATGGTAAAATCGCATGCGAATTTATTCGTAGCTTCCGTTGTGCAAGATCGAGTGTCTCGATCGGTGCTGTGAATCAGATCTGATGATCCAATTATGGATCGGATCCGGATTCGGGTTTCTGTATATCCTGCACTTCCACTCATGATTTATTACAGACAACAAATGGAAATAAGTAGCATGCCCCACCACATTTTCTACCCCATGCTGATATGGAAAATTATGGAATATGAGTATCCATGTGGTTACACATGTCTTGAAATACTGGAAATTAAGATCTTTTCCCCAAACTTTTTCTGTCTCCCTTTTGATTCATCAGGAAAGTGCCTTAGCATGATAAATGCATCAAACTTGAAAAGTTGAAAGGAAGCATGAAGAGAATTTTAAAAAATCATTGATATAGCCATATGACGACATCCATCGAGACGTGCGTAATATATATATATGAACTAAATGAGCAAGATGAAATATAAAAGCATCACATTTCAAGTAACCTGGTGGCAATTATAACGCTGATGACCATAATCAACATCCGGAGGAGCCTGAGTATAATGACATCGGTGACCCAGCCCCTGTACTTGGTCAGTGGCTGGGCCACCAATCAATGACATTGATAACTTCCTAACATTCTTTACTCTGAACATGACATGTACATCACCAAACCAAGAAACATATTACTTAAACCTTAAGGAGAAAAAAAGAAAAAAAAAAAACACAACTGAATTGTTCATCAAGCAAAACACAACCATAACCCTAAACAAATAAACTAATTAAAATTGTTAAACACTTCCTTGAGATCTTTAAAACTGATAATTTCCCTTCACAAACCAAAAACTAACCGTCGAATGCTTCTAAGAAATAATAGGCATCGAAACAAAAATGGTCAAAATAACCCACTATAACTTACTTCACTCATTCACCTAGAAACACAGATATTGCAGAATCATCAACATAATCTAAGGAAAGGGGTGAGGAACTCTAAAACATATATTGCCACGTATCCTTGGCTAAAGAACCACAAACCGCTCACTATAAACATCATCATGCTTGCTTATATAAAAAAGAGCCCGTTTAACTCTAAATACCCGGCCCAAACCCAGGTTTTCCCAACCAAAAAAAACACACACACACACACAACCAACCCTCAACCGGCAGTTTCCCCATGATCCTTTCAAACCTTAGCCAATGTAACCACCACAGCACATGATCCATAAAACACGATATAAAACACCAAGTATGACGTTGAAAGAGTGAAAGATGGACACACGCATGCAGCCCCTTCATTGCACTAACATCTTGCCAATGCGACCCTCGCCTACCTTCTAAAGGTTAAAACCTCGACTCTCACGTACATGTGCCTAGGCGAGCACCTTGACACCTATGGATCAATGGAAGCGACGGATGTTGCACAAAATCTTTGCATCTTATTCATTGCACCACATGAGTTTATTTATTAAATCAACATTTGATAATAAATCAACGAGTAAATCAAAAATCAGCCAGCAAAACAACTGTGTTCACCTGCGCAGAAGAAAAACCACTTCCTCAAAACGCAATATTCACGTAGAAATCATGAATTGAACCTTTCATTAATGATGAATAAAAATGTGTTATCTTTGTCCATGACAAAACATGATCCCATCAGAAAACAGATCAGGAAAATTAGTGTAGTGAGGTAACTTAAGGCATCTATTATGCATATGGTAATGTCCAAATAGTAAGCAATGTCATAAAAAAGTGATAGCAAGTTTCAATTTTTATCAACTTTCCTGCAAGTATTCCCAATCAAGTGTCCCCAAATAGTGAAGGGCACTCGTTTTTTACTTGGTCGCTACAATCTTCTTCATCAGAGTCTATCATTGCATCATCAAATTGTATATGTTGATGATAACCGGTATTCTAGAAAAGATGTAACAAATTATGTGCTAGTAATACTAAGAACATCAGAAAAATCAACATCTATTCAAGTTCCATCGCGAACAAAAAAAAGGCTTACTCTCAATTTGGGAGAAATGATACAAAAAAGGGCTTACTTTTAGAAATAAGGGCAACACCTGTAGATCCCTCCTGTGATGTATTTGTTATGAGCAACCCGTTCTCTGGAACATAACAACATCAACGCTACATTCCGTAGGCTTTGTGTTGTTGGCCTATCCAAAGGCAACATCATTAAGTGTTGATCCCCTCAAAAAACATACTTTTGGGATAAATCCGAATAAGAACAAAAATAAAATCACAAAACTACTCAAAAATAACGTTTAAATGATGATAATACAACTCTAATATTGGGAAAAACAGCTGAACTTCGAACACACAATGAGACAAAGGCAGCCTTCCCAACACCTATAAAGTGATGCAAATCATGGATCTTCAAATTTAGTTTTCCTCTGTTTCGAGAAGAATTAGGGAAAGAAAATTCTGAAAATGCCATCTTCCATGGTTATCAGTAGAATATAACATGAAATTTGTATGACTTTTCCAAAATGTAAAAATCGCAATGTGGTGCAAATGCCACACAACATTTTTCCAGTCGTAAAAACAATCAGAAACATACATTGGGAGGTAGATTAGGGTCCTCACCTGAGCCAAGTACACATCATTTGATTCTTTCCAGCAAATCCTACAAAAACATTCTAGGTAAACCTCACCACAGCACTCAAATGCAAAAAATTCACCTCCACCTCATAGATAAATTGGAAAGTTCAACTCCACCTCAATGGGATATAAAATCTACATACACATATTTGAAAACACCCAACAACAAAAAACAAACAAACCCATAAATCACAGAATAAGTATATTGTTCGGAGGATTTTGCATCACTAAACAAAAACAATTTATAAAACCCTAACCTATATGCAAACTAACTCCTAACCGACCGAATATCGGGTAATTGCTAGTAAAGCGTAATGAGTAAGGGGTCGATCCACAGGGAATTGGGCTGTTGAATCTAATTTTATTAATTCCTCTAAATTATCACTCAAGAAAACAAATAAAGGAAAAACAAACATAGAACAAATAAGATAAATCTAAGCTAAGAACAATAAAAACGACCTAAGCTAAAGATACATGGGATCAAACAGAATACAAACTAAGTGATCTCAATCCTAGTTCATCTCATGATTTTAATTCAAATTGTGGTTTCACCTTTACACGAGATACAAATTCCTAATCTCTTAGTGAATCCGTTTCTCAAGCTATGAATTCCTAATTCCTTAGTGAATTCAATTATCGATCTCTCCTCTTCCGAATGTTGAGACCAATATTCCATACAAAACGAAGGTGTAGATTCAAGTTAACTCTCGTATTTTAGAATCTAACAACCTAGATAATTTACCGATTAACTTGTCACGAATTAACGATTAAAGATCCTATCTTTCTATGGTGATCTAGCCTAACAACGATTCTCATCGGCGTTAGACAACGATTAGTAAACAATCTCTCGATATAGTTCACACAATAGCATCATAATCATAGAAGGATACAAAATAAATTAAAGATCATAAAAATAAACTAGAGATTGAATAAATTAAAAGAGATTAAACTCACATAGTTCATACAAGAAGGTTGATCTTCAAGCATCAACGATGAAAAAAAAGCGAGAAAAAAAACATCCTAATCTAACCCGGATCACCCGAGCACAAGGCTCGGGTGATCGGCCTCAAAACCCCTCGGAAGTGCGTTTGCTCTTTTTTTAGGTGAATGGTAGTGTGTATTTTTGTGTGGTGATGGAGGTGTGTATATATAATGGGAGGTGTATATGGAAGGTATCATTTGAGGGTGTGTATAGGGAGGTAGCATTTGAGGAGGTGAGAAGTTTGTTAGGATGTAATGATGAGTTTGTTAGTTTGTTAGGATATGGTGGGTAGGAGATGGTGGGTAGGGGTGATGAGTCATGCAAGAGTTAGTTACAAGCATGTGGAGTTTGTTGGGAGGAATCTTTGCCATCATTGAAGGTAACATGCAAGGAAATGAGCCAAATATCTCCCAATTCGTCCAAATTTCAGCTGTTTGGAAGAAAAATCATAACTTGAGTTGTAGACCTCCGATTGATGTGATTCAAAATGCGTTGGAAAACTCATTTCAGTATCTACAACTTTCATCAAGACCTCGTCCCCTGAAAATGCCTCTAAGTTGGGTCAAATTTCCATCGAAAACAGGTTACGGTAGAAGTGCGTTGGAAAATATTGATCCGTTGATCTCGTAAACTCGTGGCATCTTCTTCTCTTCCTCAAAAATCCATCTTTTAGGACTCAAAACATATTATTTGGCTTGGCCTTGGGCTCCAAGTTTGGTGAGAAAATATCCAAGATATTTATTTTGTGATCAAATAAATATCCAGAGGAATATCTTGGAATATTCTTAAAATATCCAAGATATTTATTTTTACAAGCTAAGCACATGGGGTGATCATTCAAGCCTTGGACGCCCGTCCACTTCCTCCTGACGCCCGTCCGCTAAGTTTCTGAACTCTACGACCGATTTCGCTCAGGTGGGCGCTTGGATTCACTTCTTTGGACGCTTGATCCACCAAGATCACAAACTTGATTTCTTTCCTTAATCTTCCAATCTTCCATAAATCTCTTTAGCTCTTTCCAACTTCGAATTTAGCTCTCTAAAATCATCTTTTCCATCATCAATGAGTATCTACAAGAGGATCAAACATACCAAAGCGTAACATAATTCCAAAATAATATAAATTCATCATTTAAGCACATAATTCATTACGTTTTGCAATTTAACTCTTAAAAACATCATTTACTCAATATTTCAATATAACATTTCGATTTCTATGGAAAACATCCATATATGGGGGAAATTGATAGAAAATATATCGTTAAAAATCATACAATTTGACCCTAAACATATATCACCATAGAAAGCAATAAAGGAATAAGAATTAAATTTGAAAAGAAGAATATAGCTAGTTCTCAGAAAAGTGATTAAAAGGGAAGGAAACAAAATTTAATAAGCTTACGTACTATATGACCTCCTTCCGCAACAAAATCCAGTTGTGATTGATCCTTTGAAGGAGGTTCACATGCTGCCCTGTAGTCAATGCTCTCAATTTAGCACAAACCTAGGAATCTTAGCAGATAAAAAAGAACATATATGAATAATTTTGAAGGCTGGCCATTCAACCCATGATTCTCGATTCACCCATACAAAAACTTCAAATGTAGGAATCTTTAACTGAATCTTTTAGTTTACGAATTACCTTGAATTTCTCCGGAAATTGCCTCTGATTTGAGTCTCTGGGTCCTTCCATTTGTGGTTTCTTAGACTTGAATCATTGATTCACCAAATCTCGTTCTTTCTATAAAGTCGTTGTAGAGTGAAAGCTTTCCTTCTGATAAACCTTCGATTGATTCAGCCTTGACTGAAGTCTGAACTTCGTCGATTCTTCTTCGTCATTTGAATCTCTTAATGAGGGGATAAATTCACCCATTCTCTGATTCCCTGCCGTTGAATGCAACCATTTCTCATTAGGTTTTGGGAGAGGGGGAACATGAAGGAGAATGAGAATCGGAGGACATTGGAAAGAGGAAGGGTCGGTGAGAGCACATTCCATTTGTTGCAGAGAGACGTGGGTGGCCGGTTTCATGGGAATTGAGGGAGTAGTGAGTGGTTTGAGGAGTTCCTGGCGTAAATGAAGGAGAAGGCTTAGTCATGTGTGGAGTAAACAGGTCGAAAGTGGGTCAAAAACGGGTCAATTGACACAATTCGGGCTAATTGACGGTTTTTTCTCTATATATATATATAGATATAAATATAAATATATATATATCTATATAGATATTGTGAAACCCTGACTTCTTGTGTATTATAATTTAAGGGTATTTTCGTTTTTTCTTTTTTCTTTTTGGAATAGTGTTGAAAAGATTGTTAAGATATGTTAGTGGTACTTTGCATTACAGCCTGCATTTCAAACCCAGAGTCGTCCGTGTATTTCTTAAAGCTCTACGCCCAATTAAACAAGATGGGGCCTTCTTAAAGAAAACAAACATTTTTAAAGAATGTAATACACATTTAGAATAATAGACTTATTGAACCTAAGAATTTCCGGGCCCTAAATTTAAATATATTTTTCAGGGCTCTAGGTCATGACCTTGTTGGCCTATGCCCAGGGACGGGTCTGCAAACCCTCACATGAGTTACACCTTACTAGATTTATTGATGCTGATTCGGGCAGTTAGCTCATTTGATATGAGGTCTCATGGAGGTTATTGTGTGTATATTAGTGATTCTTCGGTGTCATGAAGTTCTAAGAAACATGGGGTTATTTCTAGATCTAGTACTGAGTCAGAATATAGAGCTTTAGCAGATTTGTCAGCAGAAATGAAGTGGCTGAAGCAGCTTATGAATGAACTAGGTTACAGATTTCTGGAATACCAAGGGCTTGGTGTGATAATGCTGGTGCTACATTCTTGGATTATAATCCAGTTTATCATACTAGAACTAAACATATAGAGGTTGATGTTCATTTTATCATAAATCAAGTTTTGGCTATGTAGCTCCAAGTTCTGTATGTGCCTTCTTCTCAAGGACGTAGCTATATGGAGGGCTTAGGGGGGCTAAGCCCACCCAGATGTTATTTTTGGCACATCAAAAAACATATATAATCCAGTTGAACAAAGTCAGTAATCTTAATATAGCTCAACCAGCCCATCTAAAGATAAATACCTTGCTCCGTCATTGCTTCTTCTGATCAGATTGCAGAAGGTATGACTAAAACCTTGTCTCCATTCCTTTCACTAACTTCAGGGACAAACTCAATGTAGCATGTGCACCATTTCGTTTGAGGGGACTGTTGAAGATAATAATAAAAGCTAGCCGTTGGATCAGTTTAATATGTGTATGGCTTAGATTTTGTTTAAGATCTGCTGCAGTAGGTTGTTAGTAGATTCTCTTCTTGGTGTATTAATACCATATATCTGCTGGCTGAATGGTGTAATACTTTGAATTACTATCAATTAATATTAAGATGTTCTTCCCATTTTCTTAAGTATAGTTGTGTAAATTGGACTGGGCTTTGAATTTTTTTTGGGGGACCTTTATTATGGCGGCTTGCATCGACTATAGTTTTACGGTTGGCATGACAATTGTTTGCGGCATTCAAAAAATTACTTCGAGTACTATGATTATTTTTGTGTAAAATAACGTCAATGAAAACCGTTCTTATCAACCTTATCAACCTTCTTTTTAAACCACTATCTTATTTTATTGTTCTTTTAACCCAAATAAGATTGAAAACTCGTCCATATCAACCTTTTCCTATTGAAACGAGATTTGAAATGGAAATCTCACTTGTTACTTAAGGATGTAATATCGTCGGATGGATCATAGATCCACCCGATTACGCAGCGGAAAATGCAAGATCTAGATCTAAACAATCAAAACACATAAATAATAGATCTAACCTACGAGGGGGTTAGATTGCTTACCAGTTTATTATGAATAAACGTCAAGAACAATCTTCAATCCAAGCTAGTTGAGAAGCCAAAGTCTTCCAACATGTATCTCCAAGCACCACCAGGTGGATGGTGTTTCAAGCCGCCGGACCTCCTCGATATGCTACCTTAGAAAACCCGAAGTTTTCCAAAACTCGAACCCTAAGTAAAAGAGCCGAAAATTCTTGCTCTAATACTTACAAAACCGCAAATTGTGATGTGTATGTCTCTGTGTGTGTTTTGGGCAGAAGTCTTCTCTTTATATAGGAGAAAATCATAATTTCCAAGGCATTATTTAATTAATACAAAATCAATTAAAATAATCTTTTTCCTTAAAAGATAAATCTAGAATATTCCCAAATTAATAAGGATATATAAAATATTTTCTTTTCCTTAAATTATTTAACAAATAAATAATTTAATCACTTGTATCATATAATTATCAAGAAAACAAATTTCTTGATAATCAACCAAGCATCACACGCCACTTTCTTCTTGACCAATTAGGTCAAGAAGTCAACACACTAATTTGGGCCGAGTCCACGAAAAATGTCGTTTCCATTTATTTAATTATCTAGTCCAACTAAACAATTAATCCACATATCAATTAAATAGTCCAATCTAACTATTTAATTATAATCGAGGTGAAACGACGAGAAAACAAATATGCTATATTAGGAGCCACGTTGGAGACCATGAACCCATATTCAGTAGCTACAATAAATTAAATAATATTATCCGTCAGACCGAAAAATAATATTCAATCTATTAATTCCGGGATTACACCACCATAAACCCAAAACTGAACTCTGCCGAATATAGATAACTTACACTCAACCATGAGTCGAAAGTGTCCACTGATATAATCATTACATACGGATAAATCCTCCATAGATTGTTCGTTTCGATTCGGGATATCTCCGTAAACCCTTCTCGAAACCTCTTATCCTTATTTACCATTAACCCCCTAGTGATCAATTAGTTCATAACTAATATAATATGAACTCCCGGGATCGATCGGTTTTAGGATTAACAAATAAAGAACTGCCTGCATCTACTTCCGAGGAAGGAATGGATTCCATATATGTGATAGCACGACTACTCACTCATCCCAGAATAGAGCCAACGAGAAGTGTTGGACCACATACTGCAAAGTGATCCTTACTAATACATCAAACTCTACCCTAGTCTAAGCAGTTGTCTGTGATCACCTTGTTAGGTGTAATGCCCGAAAGACAATTATGTAATTGTTTTTATTTAATAAATGAAATGATATTATTATTCATATTTATTATTCTCATAATTACCGATGTGACAATAATATTTACACTACAGAAAACCCTAAAGTATATCGTTTATGTAATCACTTAACTCAGTTTATGGTATATACACGGGAGGATTGAGTTAGTGAAAATGTACTTAAAATACAATTAGCCCGTAGTGAAGTTAATCGAGAGTATCGGTCTCTCCTTTAACGTGCTATTAATGCGCTCGAGAACACAATAGTGTGATTGTCTTATCCGGACTTTCGGTTAAGAGAACCTAATGGGGCATTTATATATGATAGATATATCATATGAAATTTGGACCGATTTGATTAGAGTTCACGATATAATTCCGTAATCGAGAATTCTTATCGAATCAATGGATGATCATATTTATGGATATATCTTAATCTCGAGGTGATCACAGTCAACCGCTTGAATCGATTATGAAGTTTGACTTGACGGTTAAGGATTACACCGAGTCCGTGGTCCTGATTACCCCATCTTGGCATTGTCTTTGGATTGAGTGAGTAGTACGTGTTATCACAGATACGGAATCCATTCCTTCCATTTATGGAAGTAGATAGACAGCCACTTATTTGTTAATCCTAGAAACCGATCGATCCATGGAGTTCATATTACATCGATTAGCTACCGGTGAGTTGTATGAATTAATTGATCACTAGGGGTTAATGGTAAATAAGGATAAGAGGTTCTAAAAAGGGTTAACGGTAACTTCCCGATTTAGAATGAAGCAATCTATGGAGGATTAATCCATATGTAATGATTATACAAGTGGGACGCTTATTATTGTTCTCGAGAGGAGATAAATATAATCTTATAATCGGAGGAGTGCGATCACGGGATTATGGTGGCATATTCCTGTGATTGATTTATCGAATATAATTATTACATTCGTAAGATAATTATTTATTTGATTTATCGGAGCTTACTGATTATTAGTCCATGGTCCCCGACGTGCCTCCTAATATAAGCATAGCTATTCTCGGACGTCGAATCCTAATAATATTAATTTAGTTCTTGTTGGACTTTATTAAAACGATATGTGAGTTAATTGTTTAGTGGACTATTAAATTAGTTGGGCTAAATAATTAAATATGTGGAAAAGACATTTTCCATAATCTTGGCCCAATTATTGTGTTATGGCAAAATTAATATTGACTAGGTCAATGTATGTAAATTTAAGCCCCATGCTATTTTTTATGGAACAAGAAATTGTTTTCTTGTGTATTAATAAGACATGTGATAAAATATTTATTGGATAAATATTTATGGAAAGAAATAAAGATAAATATTATTCTAGATTTGTTCTAGAATATTATGGGATTATCTTTTATTTAATGAGATTATTATAATTGATTTTGTATTAATTATTAAATCCTTGGAGGTTAAGTTTTACTCTCCTATATAAAGAGAGTTCTCCTAAGCCTTACAACACACACAATATTTTCGACCTACACCTCTTAGAGAGGTAAGGTGAATCTTTCAGCCAAGGGGAATAAGGGAAAAATCTTGGAGATTTTCCGGGTAGCATATCGGAAGGATTCGAGACGAGGATTTCCTTCCACCGGGAGTTGCTTGGATCACACGTACGGAAGATCGTAGTGCTCTTCACGCCTTGTTCGTTCTTTCTATTGCGGTTCTTCAACTTGGATTTTGAGATCCAAGAGGTATGTTCTACAACCCCCTTGTAGATGTAGATCTAGTTATTTTATTACGTGTAATTTATAGATCTAGATCCTAAAATCGCTTCCGTTGCGGATGGTATTACTAACACACCTCAGGATTAAGATTAATCCATATATGATCATCTTGTGATTCGATAAGACTTCTCGATTACGGAATTATATCGAGAACTCAAATCAAATCGGTCCAGCCCTATATGATTATCATCATATATAAATGCCCCACTAGATGCGCTTATTACCGATAAACCGATAAGATCACACACCTAAAGTGTTCTCGGGGCGCATTATTAACATATTAATCATGAGACCCGTACTCAGATTAATCAACGCTACGGATTAAGTTAATTTTAAGTACATCTCACTAACTCAATCCTCTTGTGTATAGCCATACATTGAGTTATGTGATTATATAAACACGGTACTTAGGGTTTTCAGCAGTGTCTTAATTATAAGCATACATGCATATAATAAGATGAATTATTAATTCTGTCCTAAAACAATTACATAATTATCTTTCGGGCACTACACCTAACAGTTACTACTCTTGTAATAAGTGGATAAACAATTCATGGGCACATGTAACCATATTTTTAAAATCTATTTTCACTTAGCAAGAGAAAAGAGGGAGGATTTACGTATATAATATATTCATCCATTTGTTATAACAATTGTATTATAAAATATTTGTCTAGAAGCCTATAACACAAATAAAAACATCTTACTTTCTTTGGTTAAAGTATTGGTACTACTTTCCATGATGTCTCAAAAATGCCATAAGAAAAAAGAAGATTGGGACCTCAGCTTAAAGCTACCATATAACGGGTCCCTCATACCACATGGAACTGTCACCAGTGATGTAGTAGAAGTCCCGGATTTTCAAGACTCGTAGCCTAAAAACCAGTATCGAGTAATCACTCAAGGATGAGTGGCAACCGATCGACATATCTACACCCGTATCTCGCTCCCAAACGGTGAATCATCCCAACAAAGACTCGTAGCCACTATAAAGCATTTTAACCTCTGAAGCTACTTTACCATTTCAACTAGAGAAGCTCACTAGTGAAAGTCAGTGGTGCAATGAAGGACATCTGCATCAATCTTTATCAAACGATAGAGCATCGTGGAATGAACTAAAGATCAGCCTTCAACCATCCCAACTAATGAGATAAGGCATGCCATGGATAACGAAGAACCTTAATGATTAGTCTAGAGATTACCCTAGGAAGTAGAGGACGCTTTTGAATAATCCCTTTGGTGGATTGAAATCCTTTGGTGTAGTCCCTTTGAATAGTCCCTCTACAAGGCAAATTTCATGTTAAAAGCTAGTTTGGTTCCCTGAAATTTGTAGCAATGTATGAGAAAATAGTGCTGATAACATTTGTACAATATAAATGGATGACAATGTTGATAAAAAAATGTTTGACCTCATGACCTCCTGTTCTGATATTATGTTAAATCATCATCTCTTTAAAATCTTAAGCTGATTAGGAGGTAGATAATAAAATCTAAAAACACTCCGACTATACATAATACATCTACATAATAATATAATTCAATAGTGTAATTTCTCTCTTGCATAATGATCAGACACAAACGTATCACACCCGGTGATAAACATTTGTGACACAAGAGTTGTGTCTAGTTGGTTCCGTAGATCAAATTCCCTAAAAAATAATATTAAAAAAATAAAAAGGATCAAATAGGGCCGGAGAAAAAATTGAATGGCTTTCAAATTTAGCTAGCCGTTGGTAGGAAAAAAACAGATGATAGTCTCCCTAGTTTCCCACTAACATTCTTGCCTTACTGATTCCACAGAAACGGTTAAAAGCAAAGAAACGGAGAAACAAAATTTGTGGTTTGTTTTTTTCCATTAAAAGATTCAAAATTTGCAAGTTGCTCTGTATTTTCAGGTATGAATTTCATGTTTGCTTCTAAATACACTTGTTGATTTTCTTAAGCTAAGACTACAGAGATTTTGGAGCTGTAGGAATCATGATGCCATTGACTCCAGAACAAAGTCGGAAGGTGGGGACTGGGGTGGCACTCCCATCACCGGCGCCTTTTCTTACTCCGAGACTTGATCGGCGGAGGCTAGATACTAGGGCTAGCGACTGGAATTGCAATCGTCAGGACAAAGATAAAGAATCAAATGTTCAGGTTTTGCTTAGATGCAGGTACCATTTTCTTTTTTTCCGCTTGTCCTATTCTATGGGTTAGAAGTTTCTATTCACATGTCGCCGTCCGTCTCTTTTAATTGCTTTTTGAATTTTCTGGAGCTTTAGATTAAAATTTGGAATTTTGCATATGGAATTTGTAAAGAACAAACTAGTTTCTCTCTTGCGTGTTCTTTCATGGAGACAGCTTACTGACTAGAACCTTTGTCTGTGTGTGTGTTTAATTTATTTATTAATTTATTTTTTGTGAATCAGACCCCTGACAGAGGAGGAGCAAAGAATAAATGTGCCTAAGGCTGTGACATGTAATGAAAGAAAAGGTGAAGTTACTGTTCTACATAATGTTGGTAACAAGCAAGTTGATAGACTTTTCACTTTTGACAAGGTATTCTTTTCCTCTTGTTTCAGTAGTTTTTCTGCATTTTGCTTTTGTTCATTACATGAAATATTTGCCCCAGCTCTTAAATTCTCTTGAAAATGGTTGAAAGGTTTTTGGTCCAAAAGCACAGCAAAGATCAATTTATGACCAAGCTATTTCGCCACTCGTCAATGATGTTCTCGAGGGCTTCAATTGCACCGTATTTGCGTATGGTCAAACTGGTACCGGTAAAACATTCACCATGGAGGGAGGGATGAAAAACAAGGTCTTTATTCGCTTTTTTTGCTTCTAAGATTGTTGCATTTTTTATTACATTCACACCCGCTTATATCTTCTTTGCTACAGGGCGTTGAATTGGCTGCAGAGGCAGGTGTTATTCCAAGAGCGGTGCGTCAAATTTTCGACACACTCGAGTCTCAGAATGCTGACTTTAGTATGAAAGTTACCTTTCTGGAATTATATAATGAGGAAATAACTGATCTTCTAGTCCAAGACGATGGAAAAAGTTCGGATGAGAGACCGAAAAGGTCCATCTCCTTGATGGAGGATGGGAAAGGCTGTGTTCTTGTTAGAGGCCTTGAAGAAGAAGCTGTATACAGTGCAAATGATATTCATATTCTTTTGGAAAGAGGGTCGGCTAAGCGCCGAACCGCCGATACATTGTTAAACAAACACAGCAGGTACAAAGTATATAGATGTATAAAAGATGATAAAGGGTGAAAAATTATGTGCTAATCAAGACTGTTATTTCTGCAGCCGTTCTCATTCTGTGTTTAGCATAACAGTTCATGTAAAAGAATCAACTGTTGGAGAAGAGGAACTTATCAAATGTGGCAAGCTTAATCTTGTTGATTTAGCAGGATCGGAGAATATTTCTCGCTCAGGTTCCCGCGAGGTAATGCAAGTGGAGTACTGTCTGATTGTGTCTAATGATCTAATTCAGGAAAAAAAATAGGTCTCCCTGGTAGAACTAATGTGCTAAGCAATTTGTAGCTGGAAATATTTAATGATTTCAATATAGGGTCGTGCTCGGGAAGCTGGGGAAATAAACAAGAGCTTACTTACCTTGGGTCGTGTCATAAACGCATTGGTGGAACATTCTGTTCATGTACCGTACAGGTTTGTTCTAACACACTGTTTTTGCATTGAAACATATGCTGGTTGTGATATATTCTCCTTGAATCATGTCTGCTTCATACATTGTTATGTAGGGATAGTAAGCTAACTAGGATATTAAGAGATTCACTCGGAGGGAAGACAAAGACTTGTATCATTGCAACAATATCTCCATCTGCTCATTGCTTGGAGGAAACTTTAAGTACTTTAGATTATGCATATCGTGCTAAAACGATAAAAAACAAGCCCGAGGTCGGTCATTGAGGAGCTGGTTTCTTTGTTCCAATTATTTCTAGTTGCGGAAAATTATGTTGGCATTTAAATGAAGGTACTCTGTGCAGGCAAATCAAAAAATTTCCAAGGCTGTGCTGCTTAAAGATCTGTACCTGGAAATGGAAAGGATGAAAAAAGGTATAATTTTGCATTTTTCTAATATCAGTGCTGTGGTTATGAACATATCTAACCTTTCATGGAAATCGATTAGATATTCGAGCTGCAAGGGAGAAAAACGGCATTTACATCTCACATGAAAGGTTTCTGCAAGATGAAGCAGAGAGGAAGGTACTTCGTTGAACAAAATCTTCCTGTTTTTAAAATCCTGATATACATAAGAAGGGATTTCTTATCTTTATTGAGAAATCCATTCTCGAGTATCTTGAAATACTTGCCTCTCATAACATAATTGCACAAAGACAAGTAAATCTGACTCTGTAAACTGAAACATTTTTGTGAATCTTGAGTTTGTAGCACTAATCTGTAAAAAGCTGGCATTAGCTTCTTTGCATTTGTTTGTCCAGTTATTCTCTTTATCATTGGATATATTATTTTCATTAGAGTTTCATTAACACACGCTAAAACATAGATATTCTTCTCTGAAGGTGATGATTTTCTCATTATAAAAAGAGAATCGTTGCTCTAGGCTGAAAATCAAAGCAGACTGAGACCTTCTTTTAGTTGATTGAAATGTCTTTAGCACAATTATTCCCATGAGCTGCTAACGTCCTATATTTTTCAGGCAAAGAATGAGAAGATAGAACAAATGCAGAGTGATCTAGGCATCAAAGAGAAGGTACAAAGTAATTGGACATTGTTATCATCGTCTTAACTTAATCAGTTGATTAATCTACCTCTATTTACTCTAGCAAGTTGAGAATTTCCGGGAACTGTATCTTACTGAGCAAGAAGAGAAGTTCAACGTTCAAAATGAGCTCAAGGACTGTAAGGTACATGCAGCATTGAGCAATAAAATAGTGTAAATTTCTATTTCCACATTGTTTCACGTGCTAAGCTTATAATATCAATCTGCTTTTTTTTTTCCAGTCAAATCTAGAAAACCAAAAGAATGCTTTGCAAGATCTGAAAGAGAAGTATAATTGGGCTCTTTCTAGGCTGAAGGAGAAGGAGTTCTTTATTTCCAAACTGCAACATTCCGGTAAATAAGAATCTCAAATAGAATTAATGACCTATTGCAACATGCAAGCTAATGATAACTGTGGAAATACATGGACAGAAAACTGTTTGGTTGAATGCGCAAAAGAGCTGCAGTGTAATTTGACCAGTGCATCCGAGGATTTGAGTATTTTGTTTGCAAAAATTGGTAAGCTTTCTTGATAGACTTGTGTGGCAGATGCACTCTATTGTTTGAAACTAAATTTTATATTTTTACGTTAATCAATACATTGGTGGATTCCAGGATTGTTGTCGTTGTTTTATCATATATCATTACTCAATTTCTGGAAATATAACAATCCAAATTCATTAAAACTGCTTTATTATTTTTCATGATCTTATATGTTTGAATGGATTCTCTCAATCAGCACCACATTTTATGTGATTCAGTACATCCTATTTTAGCCTTGCTTCTGACACTTGAATGTATTTTAGAGAAGAAAAATAGGTTCGAAGCAGATAATCACGGTTTACTCCTTACATTTGGTTCACAAATAGACCAAAGTCTTAAGGGCCTGCACAAGACCGTTTTGGGGTCATTGTCTCAGCAGCAACAACAAATCAGATGCATGCAAGAACACGTCTCTTCATTTTTCGCCAGCAAAGTTGACGTAAGTATCTGAAACACATAAGAATTGGCTTTCCAACTTTGTTTTCTTTCGAAAAGATAATCGAGTGTTGCACTTTACTCAGACGACACAACTCATCGATTCCAAACTGAAGAACATGGAGGATACCTATATCTTAGCAACTGAAGCTCTGACAACATTAGCAGATACTTTGCAAATGAAAGCCTCTTCAGACACAGAGCAGATGAAATCTCTTATATTGTCTCAAGCAAATACTGTGGAGAACGTGTGTAACCTCTTTACAAATCTTATCTTGTATGGTGCTGATCTGCATATATCTTGCTATATTTATTAGTCTCCCCCCTTTTCTTGTGCAATGTAGTTCCTCAGGACCACTTCTATGGAGGCCAAGGAAATCATATCTCATCTTCACTCATCATTATATGAGCAAAGAAAATTGGTGGCGTTTTCTGTCCAACAACAGCAAGAGGTTGATGTTAGCCAAAATGTTTTCGTCTAGAATTGTTCGTTTTTTTCCTTAGCATATAGTTGATAATGGGTGTATTATTATTGGCTTCAGAGTTTACACAAAAGTCTCGGTTCAGCAGAAGTGATTGCAAAGGCTACTGTCAATTTCTTTACGGATATTTACCAAAATACTTCTACGCTTATGGAAGTTATTGAGGAAAATAACAGGAACAAATTCTATCAGTTGCAAAATTTTGAGGCGAAGTTCAAGGTTTAGATACGCTTATCATACGTTTCCTGATTATTAAGTTATACTGTCTCATGATTCCTTTCTAATTATATATGTCTTTTGCAGGAAGAAGCTCTTAGAGAAGACGATTCCGCCATTGCTAAAATTGCAGAAGTGTTGGCAAGTCTTACAGCTAAGCGAACGGCTATGGTGAGTTGTCTATAGTTATGCGTTGTGCATACTTTTGTACATGTACGATTCACTTATCATCTCGTACTTAACTCTGACATGGCTAAAATCTAGGTGTCTGATGTCTCAGTAGAGCTTAAGGACAGTACTGTACAAGAAAGCAAGAGATTGCTCCAGGGGTTGTCCGATGTTCAATTGGTCACAGTTGCTGGGAAAAACGAACTTTTGCTTATGTTGAGAATGTAAAGAATGATTATTTGGAGGACACGTTTGCATCCTCTGAAAGGATTGCTACAATGGAAGATTGCCTACTGGACTGGTACGCATTTACTGAACTGCTGAAACATGCAGGCACATACAGAAACACCAACAAAAAGAAGTAGCACATATGCACTTAGTTTTGACTTTGTTGTATAATAATGATACTTCACAGCTGGTGGTAATCTGGATTTGCTGCATTTTACCGAAAATCACAACATACTATAGTTCCAAGAATCTGGAATCAGTGTATTCTCTGGAAACTTAGTTGTTTTTTTTTTTTTTGTGATAGTGTGAACAAAGTGGATTCCCTAAATCAGCGACAGGAAAGTGCCGAATCAGGTTTTCATTACATATTAAACAGAAATCTAGCAGAGACAGAGTCAGCTGTTCAGTAAGTTCACCTTAGTGTTGTGCTTTTTCCAATGTTCCATTGCTTTTCTTCCGCTTCTTATACACGTCCTTTTGTTTCTACATGACAGGAAAACAATTGCTGAAAATCAAACAATGCACGATGAACTCATGTGCCAGTCCTCTTCTGTGTCTACTGAAGTGCATTCCCAAAATCAAATTTTGCTGGAACTTGTTAATGGTATTCCAAATGTCCTATCAGTTTACTTTTTTTTCTTCTAGATGATTTCAATGTCCATCTGACTAAGTAGTCCATTTTCCAGACTCTCTGGTGCAGGATAACGAATTCGAGAAGCAAATACAATCCGTGTCAAACATTTGCTTGGATGATCAGAGTACTTTACGAACGAATCATGGCGAATCCATATCTGACATACGCAATAAAACCGAGCAGTGCCTAAGAAAAGATTATCTGGTATATTTTCAGATTTCTTCGCCCATACATTGTAACAACGGTCCATTTTACTATACCATTCCTTTTGTAGCTTCCATTTACCTGACTGCCTCTTTGTAATATTTTCCACAATTTCATGTGATTAATGTGGGGTTGTACTTCAAACAGGTTGATGATGAGGGCAATAACGACATTCCTGAAAAGAGAAACGTGCAGATTCCAAGCACCGCATCCATTGAGGAAATGAGAACAGTTGTATCTGATGCTAATTCAGCAGAGGCTAAGGCAAGTTGCATCAACGCTTTACACAAAGTTCATCCACAACTACAGCAACCGTGTTTGGAATTTTCACCGAACAGGACTCCATTTGGGGAAGTTAACTGATTGTGTAAGGTTTTCTAGTATAGCAGGACAAACACACACTGTGTGTGCCTAGAAAAAAGCTGTGTAATGGTTCTGAATTTTTGTCTTTATGTTTTAGCCACCAATACGGCGGTTAATGTGTAAAAGATGATTCGAATACTCAAATGACTATTCCAGAATTAGATCATCATTCTATGGTGTATTTTGACGAATGTGGCAAGTTTGTTACATTGGTTCCAGAGGCGTTCCTGTTCATTTTAGGGACCTGGGAAAAATGAATGACTCATCGGGTATATGTACTGTTGATTGATCATAATGAATTTATATAATGATCAATTTAGATTTATCATAATCAATAGTATAGATGATGACCGTTGTGTCCGTAATATTACTCAAAAAGTTGTGAAATTTGTTTCAGTTTTTTTTTTCGTTCTTTTTTTTTTTTTGGGGGACGGGTGTTTGGGGGTGGTGTTGTTATTATTGTTCACCATATCATGTGTTGTTGCCTTGCAAAGGACAAGAATTTCATTGGTATCTAATCGAAAGCATAATCTAATATTCAAAAGTTAAATTTGGTGGATTAGGCGTTCAAAACCGTGTGCTTGCTTGCTGTCTGCACGTAATCAAATCCACATCTGACAAATTCTTTGTTATATACTCCCTCCGTCTCACTTTGTTTGAGACATTTGGAAACTTATAAAAATTAAGAAAACATCATTTAATGTGTTGTCTAGTATAAGGCTTTTCCATTTTTACCCTTTCTATTTTATCAATTCCCTTTCTGTATAAAATCAGTCCAATATTTATTACTCCTAAAAATTCACAAATACCATTTCACAAAATCAGTCCAATACCATTTCCTAAAATTATGGGTACTTTCACGTTCTTCTTTTTCCTTTCTGTATAAGGTGAATAACAGTAGGCCGGGTATCATATTTGTCAATAAATCCAGTTTTTCTTCAGGCAATTCACCCAATTGGTGTGAGGGCAAAGCATAGCCACAATCCATACAAAAATACCCAAGCTTCTTATCAAATAAACTTGTGGGATAACAACATTTGATCCGGATGAAAGGGGGCTTTATCTTTTCTGAAAATTTAGCACATGAGATGTGCAGATAATAATTGGGAAAATTCATAAGACAATTGAATGACAAAATTAGAATTACTGTAATATAAGACAACATAATGACAAAATTCATGTTTTCTAAATCAACTTCCTCAATCTAAGATCCCACAACACCACTTCACTTCTAAAACTAATTTGGAAGATATATCTTCAACATAGGTAAGACCATTTGTTGCTTCTCTTGATGTTCGAAAAATTCCTCCACATCTTCGGGAAACTTGTTTAAATCAAAACCAGTACTAGCAGGAGTATTCAAATCGATATCCAATTTCATCCTTTTATTTGCTGCTTTCGATTCACCACAAGAGATGGAGGACGAATTAGAATGTTGGTGTTCAATCAATTTTATTCCTTTCAGCATGTCATCTTGTGTAATCTCTTTTAAATCCCTTCTAATATGCAGAGAAAAATCATCATTGATGCCTTCATCGTCCCAACCATCTGCCCACAACATCGGTTTCTTCCATTCCGCCCGTGTCTTCATCTTCCCGGCCATGGATCAGTTTTTTCCATTTACTCTCTATGTCTTCAAACTCGTTGACTGGAAATAACTCAAATTCATCATTATCTTCAAAGACATCCAACTTCACCTCCTGATAAGCTGCCTTTGATTTTATATTGATGATGAAATCCATTTTGAAGGTTTTTTTTTTAATCATCTACATGAGCTGCTAAAGTGAGATTTAAATAAGAGTGACTTCTGCTGGTAATGGGGAATACGTAATTTAAAAAAAAAAATACAGACTTCATCTCCTCCTGGTAATATGAACAGTCTCATTAATGGTCACTAGAATTGATACTCGGAGAAGTAAATGAGTCTTCTAGGAAATCAACGTATAAAAAAACAAAACAAAAAAAAAACCAGACTCCATTAGGGGCAATTTAGGTAGTTAAGAGACAACTTTTAATCTAATTTTAGATATGGGACTTATTTTGAGACACCCCAAAAAGGAATAAGTCCCAAACAAAGTGAGACGGAGGGAGTATGATTTATTATTATAATGATAGAGTTGACGTTTTTTAATGATTATAAAAGCATACTTTCCCTCATATATTGTAGCATTTCGGTTTTCGGGAAATAACAGACGTGTCATTTTGCGAAAACGAAATATTATGTGTGTGTATTAATTGGGGATTTTTGGATTTAATGGTAATTATGGAGTATTTAAGGAATATAACTCCCCATTAACCTTATAACCTATCAGTTTAATCAGAAATTAGTTCTACGTTCTCTAAGAAAAAGGCTGTGAGCAAAAGGACATACAACCAATTTCTCACAGAGTTCTTCACCGTTTTCAGATTCAAGTAGAGTTTAAGAATCAGCGTGAAGAGGGGATCGTTGTGATAACAAAAAGTTCAGAGTTTGGAAGGTATGAAATTTTCGCCCTAATGGTGTTTTGTTTGAGTTTGATGGATTAAAACTCATAGATTTGTAGTTATGTTGTATTAGAAACATGTAATCAAATTTGATCTAGTTTGAGACTGATCACATAGGTTTTCGGTGAGAAAAAAAAACCGTTTTGCTACAGTTTTTCTGGGAGTTTGGATTTGGATTTTCTTGCAATCAAGTAAGAGGCTCTTCATACGATTTAATTGTGTTTTGGTATGATTTAATGCAAGAAATCGTGTTTAGACGTTACTACGGAAGTATGTGGTGTTACGGTGTAAGAAAGATGTGTTTTTCTGCGAATTTGCTGTCTATTTTGGTGTGGAGCATGTTTGGAATTGGTTAGAATTCGTAAAATGTAGAGAAAGCCTAGTTTAGGGTTTTTGGCGCGCGCCAAAGGTGTCAGCGCACGCCAAAACGGTACAGCGCACGCTTAGGAGTTTAGTGTACGCCAAAATGGCCAGAAAACATCTGAATCTTACTGGGAGCTTTTAGCGCATGCCGAGACCTTCAGCGTACGCCAAAAGTAGACCAGAAGATCCTGAATGTTTCAGATAGGTTTTAGCGTGCGCCAAATGGCTTAGCGCACGCCAAGGCCTCTGTCTTGTGTG
The DNA here is from genome assembly GCA_026214975.1 of Gentiana macrophylla. Taxonomy (NCBI): domain Eukaryota; kingdom Viridiplantae; phylum Streptophyta; class Magnoliopsida; order Gentianales; family Gentianaceae; genus Gentiana; species Gentiana macrophylla. The sequence continues at coordinate 30,951,347 of CM047810.1, read as the reverse complement.
TTGAATAGTTTTGAGCCATGTGTTGAGTTTTGAATGATGTTTCTTGATTTAATAACATTAAATAAACTTGAACAAGCCTTAATTTAGCTTTTGATACGTTTGATTCCGGCACCGGATGGATTCTTCCTAAGAGTTGAAGTTCGGGACCGTCGGAAGAGCATGAACAGTTTGTGCTTTGATGAAGTAGTATTCATCAATGTCTGTGAATGTGTTAGAATGTCGTGTCTAGCTGTCTAAGTGAGAGAGTAGAGTTGATAATGTGAGGTTTACCTTGAAAATACTTAGGTGGTTAGTTAACGTTTAATAAAGTACATATTTGAGTAGTAAAAGACTAAACATCATACCACTCTTGGATAGACACCAGACCATATCGCAGTGTGTGGGCGTTCAGTAAAAGTGAATAACTCTGCTGGCCCATAAACGGCTGATTGGTAGGGGGGCTTCGCCGAAAGTGTACACTATCAGAGTCTACTGGAATAGGCTTCCGTGGCTATTAGTGTGATCTACTAATAGGTTGCACAATATATCTCATGGCGGATATACACCATACGTAGTGCTTTTGAGTGCGATTGTAACATATATAGATAAGGTAAGCTAGAAACGTATAGTCATGACATGTTGATGGACATGGAGTGAACCCTATATTGAGTTGGTTGTATAAAGACGATTTAATAATTGTGAATCTTGCTTTATAATCTTTAATTAAATCATACTTTCTACCTCTTATTAAATACTTTGTACTTACCTTAAATGCATATTTGTTGTGTGTTTGGGGATGAGAAGATGAACATGTGGATCCGGGGTTTGACGAGGAGTTTAATGACGACGTCTGACGATGTTTACATTGAAGCTTTTATATTATTTGTTCTCCTTTGACGTTTTAGACTAGTTTATTACTTGACTTTGGATCACGATGCAATTTCCTTTGAGATTTTTTTTGTAATATATTCCTTTTGTTGGATCTTTCGGAGTTTTTCGTTGTAATAGTATACATTTCCATCTTTAGTTGAATGTTTCTATTCTTGTCGTTAGAAAAAAATATACCCGAGTATTTAGCTTCTGTTTTTGCTTAACTCGGTACGACGTATTATAGGCTTGCGTATAATGTGGAATTTATTTTATACGTGCCGAATGTTGTTTTTCTGGATAAGGACTCGGTGTCCGAAAACGGGACGTTACATATAGGATACAACAATCAATGACGGATCCACCAAAGTATAAAGTATATTTTTTTAACAAAACATTATCGTTTTAATAAGAAAGGGTTGAATGCCTTAATCATGATCATCAGATATGCAATCGGTGCAAAACTTGTAACATGGATCAATATTTCCCACTTAGTTGTTCCCTCCCCCCCTTTTAAAGGTTGTTGCGAAGACATGAGACCTATGAAACCTAAATGCCCTAAGTATAGAGGAAATTCACCCTCTTTTACGTTTACCTTTAAAAACCCTTTTTTGATTTTGAGAATAAAAGAAGCAATGATATCCAATTTATCTATTGAACTAGTAAAATATGCAGCCGTGTCCAACACGGTTGCAGCCCATTGTGTGTATAAATATGGGTGTGTATAAAATGTATACCACAAACATTTAATATTTTCGTTCCACAAAAATTATCTGTTTTTTGTTTTGCACACAGATTAAAAAATCAAATAATGTGTTGTATTTTAAGTATTAATAGACATATACGTCTTTATCACATAATAAATGAATCTTTAGAATATGAAATTAACAACAAATATTAAATGTAATGATAGTGAAATATATGAGAAAAAAAAATGCATTAAATGCTATATTAATTTTCTAAATGAATATTTTGTATGGGACGGGGTAGTAATATTTTAGGACACGCATTTATAATCAGCTACTTTATGGTAATATCCCTTTTGAGCAATTAGCTTTCATAATATTTGATGAAGTTGATGATGTGCTTTTGTTCACGGCAAACTCTATCCTTGATTCAACCAAGGCCAGCTGCATGAAAAACCTTTAGGCAATCAATTATTTTATTGAGTAAAAAAAAGAAGCATTTCATATAATAACATGTAGACAATCATTTTTAGAGTATTATGCTCCTTTTGTTTTTTTTTATCTGTCATATTTCAGAATTTAGTCTTTTTTTTTATTTATCTGTCATTTTACATTTCTAATATATCATTTATTATTTTTTTCTTATTTACCGATAAAGTATTTACATCTCAAAAAAAAAAATACATTTCCAATCTGTGTGATTTTTCTTTCTACGACATATAAATAAAAACGGAGGGAGTATATTTTTGGAGTGGACATAACATTAATTTTAAGTCATCAGGATTCACACTACTTTGTAGCAAAAAAAAAACACATATAAAACTAAAACCATAATAAGGGACCATAAGAACATGTCAAACATTTACAGATTTTCTGAGTTGTTTTTCCCCATTTCAACAAACCGGAAGGTTGTAGCTGCTAACGTAATTGGTGTGAATAATTTAGGCTTCGAGGAAGACGCATTGGGAATGCAGTACTCAAAACTTCTGCATTTATTTATTTCAACACGAAAAAAAAAAACAAACAATAGTTGAATAAATTAGCTCTTTAAAATTTCAAAAGAAAATGGAAGGAGTGCTACAATAACAACAACACTAACAAGCATATAAATATGCAACCAATCACATTAACACAAGCATAAAAGCAAGGTAAGTAATGAATCAAGGAAAAACATAATAAACAAATAAACAAATAAAAATCGAAGATAAATTTTAACACATCTAGTCAGTCCTGCTGTAAATATGACAGATTTTAGATACATGAAGTATGCGAGCCAACAAAATACGCTAAATTTAAGAACAATACACTAACCTCATCATCTTCAGTGTGTTCATACCAAACAAACCAACACCAATGAAGAAGGATAAATGCCTGAAAAGAAAATAGAGGAAAGAGGAGAGCTGTAATTTGAAAATCAATTAGTAGGTAACAACTTACAGAGAGTGGGAGGGGTAGGTGAATCGAATGGTTTCAGAAGAGATGGGTCAGAAGTCATAAGGATGCACTACAAAAAAACAGCAGTTTTGCGACGGAAGATTACCGTCGCAAACAAGGGTTATTCCGTCGCAAACCATGATTTGCGACGGATTTGCGACGATTTTTCTTTGTCGCATTTTTTAGTCGCAAAACCCCAGTTTTGCGACGGATAAACCGTCGCAAATTGTTTGCGACGGATAATTACCGTATTTTATTTTATTTGATAATTATAATTTCCGTCGCAAAAAATGTATAGTCCGTCGCAAATAACAAATAGCGACGGAAATATGCCGTCGCAAACATGTAAAATTGCGTCGCAAAAATGTATAATCCGTCGCAAAAATTTATAATCCGTCGCAACTTATTTTTATTAAATAATTTATTTATTTTTAGATCTTTTCATATCCGTCGCAAAATGAGCCTTTTCCGTCGCAAATACCATATTGCGACGGATATATTCCGTCGCAAAAATATAAAATAAGCAGAAAATTATGCATTTGTTTTGCGGCGACCCGGCCAAACCACCATTTGCAAAACAGCCTTAATTTTCCCGGTAGCATTACAATTGCTACCGGCTATCAACAACAACAATATAAGCGGAATACGATATCAAAGGGGATATGTCAAAAATACGTCAAAGGAAATGCCAAAAATGAATAAAACGATATGTCAAAGGGATACGATAAGCCAAAATAAATAAAAATGTATCAAAACAATGTCACCCAGTCGGAATTCGTGTACTACCTAAACCCACGTCCACCTCCTCCAGGTCCGTGATCGAGAATGGTCATCTCTGTCTTTGCCTCGTACCGGGTTGCATCCTCCGGAGGATCTTTGCCTAAACATTTGGGTAATCCACGCCTCCATCTGCGCTAGTCTGTCATCCTGGCGCTTTCTGTCTCTCTCTAGCTCCTCCAACCTCGCTGGGTTTCTGCATGAGTGCATGCATCTCTCGCCATCTCTCAGGTGAGGCGGGTGATTATGCCGGAGAGTATGTCTCGGCGGATGAGTGTCGAGCGGCGAAGCAGGCTGTCGTAGTACATGGAGGCGGTGACCCCATGCCAAAAACTCTCCCCTTCTTATCGTAACCACCGGTAACGCCGTAATAAAGACGCGACTCGTCGACGAGGGTGTCATTTGCGTCTCTGGGCTTCGCCTTCTTGAGGTGAAGGCGTCACGCAAAGTATGATATAAATTTGTTAGTAACAATAATTACATGATATATATATAATGTATATATAATATTTAGAATACATAACGTACCATGATTTTCTCAAACTTCCTCGAGGCGAAGTTGCCCGACTTCTTCTTCTTCGAACTACTCACCGGATCACCCGCCCGATAGGCGCTCCTCTATTGTCCTCCATGGCCCGAGCGAAATCGATAACGCCGCGTCTGCCCATAGCATGTGTCCCAGGGATCTTCCCTTCCTCACCGGATCCAGAAGCTCGGTTTAGCTTCTTTTTTATGAGATGTTTCCTGGAACGCCTATTCCGACATAAGATAAACAAGTTAGTACATACATATATATATATATAAAACAAGTATTGTTAATTAAATATTGAATAATTGCTTACGGGACTCCCAATCCACTCCTCGAATCGACGGAGAATATCCGGGGTCATCAAAGCCGAGCACGGGGTTTGTTTGAGCCCGATACATATAATCGGGGACCCTGTTGATAGCATACCGCTCAAAAGCTTCCACTAACCGGCGCTCGTGGCGTAACTCAGAAAATTTGAAATGACCACGCAACATAGTTATATATATATATGTTATATGTATAGTTATAATTATAGTTATATTTATATATAGTTATATTTATATGAGCAGCGTACCTAAATGCGTTCCACCACCTATCCTGCTTTGCTCTGGTGGGCATTATGCCACGTGGTGGCAAAAGTGTTAAGCCCATTGATTATGGCGTTCTTGGCCATTTTCTTGACATAGTTGTCGGTAAACTGTCATATTGAAAACAATAAGTTGTTAATATATTTGGTTAATCAAAATATAAATAAAAATACAAACAAATTAAAGCAAGATATGTATTAACTTACCATCTCCCCTCGGGATCAAAGCGGCAATCCAAGGTCACCATTGACAATGACACCAAAATCCTCCTCGTTCATCTGGTGTATCTCATCATCCAAACTCTGCATGCTGCGAGGAGGAAGGCGCTCCGGGGAGGGAACTACCCTACCGCGTCTACCTCTACCTCTACCTCTACCTCTACACGACATCTATTTGACACGAGAAAATAGCGTTTATACTAATATAAATGCAATTATAATAAAAAAGGCGTTTATACTAATTAATAATAAATTACAATGTTTAATACATTATTATTCACTATCATGACAAAATAAAATATTTAATACATTATTATTCACTATCACTACTAGAATGGAAGAGTTCTTCCTCCTCTTCATCAGTATCTAGATCATCAACCGATTCTTCTTCCTCTCCATCTTCTTGTTGAATGAAATCCTCCATCTCATCATCATCCAAGTCATTATCCCCAACATCGGAGTCAACATCGACATCAACATCTTGGTGGACAATGTTAAGAGGATCGAGATAATCGGAAACATCATTGATCACTTGTTCTTGAAAGCGGTTTCCTCGGCGGGAGCATCGATAGTCGATCTTGCCTTTGTTTTGAAAACAACCGACCATTGATCTTTGTCTTTTTTCAAACTTGGATATGGAGCATAGTAGACTTGCTCGACTTGATAAGCCAGAACAAATGGATCATAAGCGCCATATTTCTACCACGATGAACTTCAACTATCTTATAATCTTTATGCACATTCATGCCCGTTCGAATTATCAAACCAATCACATTTGAACAATACGGCTTTGTAGGCGGTCGAATGTCCATAATACACCAACTCAATGATTTCATTTAAAGTGCCATAATAGTCGGCACCTTCCGTGGAAGCCGACACAAACTCCGTTGTTGGTGAAGATTTACCAATATCAGTTGCCGGTTGAATGTCCGAAAGTTGTAGCCATTAATCGAATAACGTTTCCAAGTTTTGACTTGACGAGAAGGACCACTTGCCAAAGCTTTTAGCAAATCATCATTCAACAATGATGCTTGTTGTCCAAACCATTTGGTAAATTCATGTTCATGTTTATTCCAAATATACATCGAGGTCAATTGAGGTCATTGAACACGAATAAATTGCTCGAACAATCTAAGAATGAATCATTTTGTCGATTAATGTATATTTGTTCGAAAAAAGCGTTAAGCATTGTATATATGTAGTAATGAGGTACTTACAGTTCATACGGTTTCATGATTTATGATTAGCCAATACGTACTTTGTGCACAAAGTCATATTCTTTATTATCCAAGAACCTCGTCTTGCACTTCCAGTTGTTGTACCATTATGATCACGGAATAACTCAGGTAAATCGAAGCGATTTGCGATGCGAAGTCTCACCAACAACAAGATTCTTTGCTTTTGTTTCAATATGATCATCGTAATACATAGAGCGAAGTTTGAAATCTCTTCCAACAAATACGCATTGCATATTGATCCTCTACGAAAGCTTTGTTACCAATCTTTTGTTTTAAGTGATTCAAAACCTTTCGAATGGATACATCCATCGATATTGCAGGACCACCAACTCGACCTCATCACGGCAAGTGTACGGTAAATGCTCCATCGAGAGTAAAAAAGCGCTGGAGGCAAAATCTTCTCTAACTTGCAAATAATCTCGGCAATGTTATTCTCTAAGCGAATCACGTCTTCTATTTTTAGGGTAGCGACACACAAGTCTCGAAAGAATTGACTTATCTCGGTCAATGCATTCCATTCATTTTTCGGAATCAATTCTCGAAGGGCAGCGGCAACAAGCGTTCCATAAAAGCGTGACAATCATGGCTTTTCAAACCACGTAGAATGTATTCATCATGATCTACGCACCTACTCGGTCGAAGCATAACCGTCGAGGAATTTCAACTTGGTGACCCATTCACACAACACTTTTCTTTTACGCTTGTCAAGAACAAGTGTACAATCAGGCGCTTTCGCAAAGCTCTTTCAAATCTTTAGCGATTTTGGACCACAAGCGATCTTGCCTTTAACGTCCATAACCGTGTCAATCAGTTTTTCAAAAGTTTTCTCAATATGCATCACATCCAGGCAATGTCGAAGCGACAATGTTTTCCAATACGGAAGATCCCAAAAATGCTTCTTTTCCACCAACCATTCTTGAGTTTTTAAGCCGTTTCAAGTCGAATCTGAGCCATCAATGATGCTTGGTAGGTGTTGTACAAATTCCATACCTCCTCACCACTCAATCTACGGGGTGGAGTCGCGTGTTCATCTTGTTTGGACTTCAAAAAACCTTTATCGGTCACGAAAAATATGGTCTTGAGGGAAAGCGCGATGACAATCAAACCAAGTGCATTTACCACTATGTTTGAGCGAGCGACTTGTTTCCATCACCACAATAGGGACAAGCTTTCACACGGCCGTAGTCCACCGGATAACATGCCATACGCAGGAAAATCATTGATAGTCCACATTAGTGCGACCCTCATATGAAAATTACTGTTTTGTGGATACATCGTAAGTAAACAACCCTGTTTCCCACAATTTGCTTCAACTCTTAATCAATGGTTGTAAATAAACATCGAGGTTTCCTTCGGATTTTTCGGCCCGGTACAAGCAACGATAAGAATATAAAGCTGTCTTTTCATGCACAACAGGCGGAAGATTGTATGGTGTAACCATGGTCGGCGACAAAGTAGTTCTTCCCAAAATTACCAAAAGGTGCAAAACCGTGCATGCAAAGTCCTAACCGCACATTTCTAGGCTCCTTAGCAAACTCGGGTGCATTTGGTCAAAATGCTTCCAAGCTTCAGCGTCACTTGGGTGAGCCATTATACCGCTTGTCTGGGGTTTTCGCGTGCCACCTCGTTTCCTTGCCTATATGTTTCGTGGCGTACAACCTTTGCAGTCTAGGTCCAATCGGAAATAAGTCATCACTTTGTTAGGCACACGTTGACCTCTTGCGTTCGTTTTCGGTTTATATCGATCAAGGTCACACTTCCGACACTTGTCAGATTCGCGTCCTCCTCCCAAAATAACATACACCCAGCGGGACACACGTGTATTTTCTCATGGGGTAGCTCTAATGCCTTTAACAACTTTTTGGTTTGATAGAAGTTCGAGGTCATTAAGTTATTCTTCGGAAGAATATCTCTATCAAACCGGTAACCCCGTCAACGCATTTGTGAGAGAGGTTGTGATCACATTTCAAAGTGAGCAACCTAGAAGCCGCGCTGCGATGCGGAGACACTACTTCCATCACATCTGAGTTCCTCTGCGTTCAAAGCATTTCAAAAAGCGATGCAACCAGGGTTTGGTGTCTCATTGTTCTCCTCTTGGTTAAGAAATTCTTCTCTTACGTGATCAATCCTATCACGTGTCGTCGTCATTAACCATGTCACGATAAGGGTTCACATTCCGTTCTTCTTTGAGCGTTGATCGGAATGGGAAACTCTTCACCATGACACACCCAATCATAGTAGTTTGCGCAAAACCCATATTTAGTTAAATGTAATCTCACGTCATGTTCGATTGAAAATTTAGTGTTCTTACACTTACTACATGGACACTTCATCATTCCATTATTTGCCCGAAGCGAATCTAAGCGCTTTGCATGTTTTATGAATTCCTCCACTCCATTCACAAATACCGGGTTAAATTTCTTGTTAGCATCCAACCTCTCGTACATCCAACTCCGTTCTATTCTCTTCATTTTCAATCCTACACATCATATCATACAAAATATGAGACTAACAATAGTCTTTGAAGGTTGTCTCAACACTTTTGCAAACTCGAGTTTTACTCAACTTACTATGAAACTAACAACACTATAACCTAAATTTTGATTCATGGTCAAAGGTTCGACGTCAAAATAATTCGGAGGCTTTGCCGGATAACAAAGTACCCCCCAGTACCATTTTCCAAACGGGTAGGAACAGCACCCTTTGAGGACCTTATGTATGTTATGCTTATCATGTAAGCACATACTTATCATCATTTCAATCCAAATTCAACAAACCAATTCAACCAACATCCGGTTTCTAAACTAAGCATTTTCAACCAACATCCGGCTTTGCACATACTTAAGCATTCAACAAACCAATTCAACACACCAATTCAACCAATTCAACCAACATCCGGCTTTGCACATACTTAACCATTTTCCTAACTTATCTAACTAATATACATAAGTAAGCATTTTCTAACTCATGATTACTACACATATATATCTATAAATCTATACTACATATGATACACTATATAATTTCTATAAAAACGAAATAAAAATATACATATACCATATATATATATACATATACATATACATATACATATACATACATAAAAATATACATATAATACATACATAAAAATATACATATACATACATACATAAAATATACATATACATACATACATAAAAATATACATACATATACATATACAATATATATATACATATACATACATATATATATATATATAAAAAACGAAATAAAAAAAATATACATACATATACAATATATATATATACATATACATACATACATATATATATATATATATAAAACGAAATAAAAAAAAATATACACATACATACATGTGGGGAGGAGGGGGGGGGGAAATCGGGTCAGGGGAGAGGGGAGGGAAGAGCATACTGTGGGTGGGCTGCGGCGGTGGTGGGAGGAGGTGGCGTTGCGGAAGAGCTTCAGCGAGGAGGTGGGGGTGGGGCGGCGGGAGAGAAGAGGAGATGAAGAAGTGAAATGAGGAAGAAAAGGAAATCGATCGATATCCGCCATTTTGCGACGGAAAATAATGTCCGTCGCAAACAAAACCTAATTCCGTCGCAAACATGTGCATCTGATTAATGAAATAAGTTATAAAAATTTATTAAATATTCCGTCGCAAACAACAAAAATTCCGTCGCAAAACTCCGTTTTGCGGCGACGAAAATAAAATCCGTCGCAAAGTTTATCTAAATTTAGAATAATAAAATAATTTAATAAATTTTTATTCGATGGTCCGTCGCAAAATGATAAAAAATCCGTCGCAAATTTGCCCGCCAAGTGAAAAAAATCGGTCCCGCCAAGTGTCCGTCGCAAACATTAAAATATCCGTCGCAAACGTAAAGTTGCGACGGAAATGCGGTCCGTCGCAAAAATGCCGTCGCAAAACTGCTGTTTTTTTGTAGTGATGGGTGATTTCCATTTCTCTTTCTCTCAATTTTTTTTTCTTCACAAATGGTGAAATTCCAAGAAAAAGCCACATCAGCATTAGATAGACTAATAAACTGCCATGTCAGCTCCTCCAATGTTTTCTTATTACAAGAGGAGGAAATGATTTGTCCATTACATTTAAAGAATTGATAACAGGATATAGTAGAAAGATTGCATGTTCCTTGATTGATTGTGCTTACACCCATTGTTCATATATATCAGAAATACACTAACTAACTTGCACACATCTCCATGCTCACACTTATCCAACACCTACTTCCTTATAAGGAATATTACACATGGCACTACTATGTGAATCCAAGTGTTACACACATGCTAGCTTATTATAGATAATCACTACTACTTATCCAATATTCTTATCATCCCCCCTCAAACGAAACTTGGTATACACAAGATTGAGTTTGGACCGAGCAGCAGCAAAAGCAGTAGACCCAAGAGGCTTGGTTAAGGTATCAGCCAATTGGGAAGCTGAAGGCACATATCTGACAGCCAGTTGTTTTGCAAGAGCTTGATTTCTGACAAAAATGAACATCCATTTCGATGTGTTTTGTCCTAGCATGAAACATAGGATTATGAGCTAGGAATGTAGCACTTGTATTATCACACCACAGCACAGGAACCTGTGACAGAGGAATACCCATTTCAGTAAGCAGAAACTTGAGCCAACTAACTTCAGCAGCAGCTTGAGCCAATGATCTGTACTCATCTTCAGTACTAGATCTAGCTACTACATGTTGTTTCTAGGATGATCACCCAACTAGTGAAGCTCCTAGACAGATGCAGTAACCACTGACTGATTTCATATCATGTGGAGAAGTGGCCCAGTGAGCATCTGAATAACCTTGAACAACCAGGTCAACTGAAGGCTTAAACTGCAATCCCAGATGTAGGGTACCTTTGACATATCTGAGAAGCCTCTTTACCCCTTGCCAGTGTATTTCTGTGGGAGAGGCCATAAACTGACTAAGAGTATTAACACTGTAAGAAATGTCAGGTCTTGTCAAAGTTAAGTACTGAAGTGCCCCAATAGTGCTCATGTACATTGTTGGATTGGACATCAATGGTCCAGCATTAGGAGTAAGATGCTTAATTATGTGACACCATATGAGTGGAACAAGGTTTGATATTGTCCATTCCAAGTTTATGAAGTAGTTGTGTGGCATAATGAGCCTGTGTGAGATATAAACATGTCTTGTCCCTGTAGGCTTCCACCCCTAAGAAATGACTAACTGAACCAAGAGACTTCAGGGCAAATTTCTGGTCCAATCTGGTAATAAAAGCAGCAATAGAAAAATCGGAGTTGCCTGTGACTAAAATATCATCAACATAAACAAGGACATACAATGTAACTTTAGCATCTTTAAAAACAAACAAGGAGGTATCAGAAGCTGATTGCTTAAATCACAGAAACAGAAGGTAACTTTTAAGTGCCTCAAACCAGGCTCTTGGAGCCTGTTTCAATCCATAGAGAGCCTTTCTGAGATGACACACATGATGTGGCTTAGCAGGATCCACAAAACCAAGTGGCTGGGGCATAAATATGTCTTCCTGCAAACTTCCATTTAAATAGGCATTATTAACATCAGTATGTTGCACATCCCAATCAAAGTACACAGAAATAACTAAAATAACCCGGATAGTAGAAGGCTTGATTACAGGGCTGAAAGTATCATGAAAATCCACCCTATAATTCTGACTGAAACCTTGAGCAACTAGTCTAGCCTTGTATTTATTCACTGCCCCATTTGGATTCTGTTAGGTGTAATGCCCGAAAGACAATTTTGTAATTGTTTTATTTAATAAATGAAATGATATTATTATTCATATTTATTATTCTCATATTCACCGATGTGACAATAGTATTTACACTACTGAAAAACCTAAAGTATATCGTTTATGTATTCACTTAACTTTCGGTGTATGGGATATACACGGGAGGATTGAGTTAGTGAAGATGTACTTAAAATACAATTAGCTTTGTAGTGAAGTTAATCGAGAGTATCGGGTCTCTCCTTTAACGTGCTATTAATGCGCTTGAGAACACAATAGGTGTGATTGTCTTATCCGGACTTTCGGTTAAGAGAACCTAGTGGGGCATTTATATATGATAGATATATCATATAAATTTTGGGTGATTTGATTAGAATTCACGATATAATTCCGTAATAGAAGTCTTATCGAATCAATCGATGATCATATTTATGGATATATCTTAATCCTGAGGTGATCACGATCCAGCTGCTTGAATCGAGTATGAGGTTTGACTTGGCGGTTAAGGATTACACCGAGTCGTGATCCGAATTACCCCATCTTGGCATTATCTTTGGATTGAGTGAGTAGTACGTGTTATCACAGATACGGAATCCATTCCTTCCATTTACGGAAGTAGATAGAGCGATTCCACTTATTTGTTAATCCTAGAAACCGATCGATCCATAGAGTTCATATTACAGCGATTAGCTACCAAGTGAGTTGTATGAATTAATTGATCACTAGGGGTTAATGGTAAATAAGGATAAGAGGTTACGAAAAGGGTTAACGGTAACTTCCGATTTAGAATGAGCGATCTATGGAGGATTAATCCATATGTAATGATTATATCAGTGGACGCTTATTATCATTCTCGTGAGGAGATAAATATAATCTCATAATCAGAGGAGTGCAGTCACGGGATTATGGTGGCATATTCATGTGATTGATTTATCGAATATAATTATTCTGTTCGTAAGATAATTATTTATTTGATTTATCGGAGCTGCTGATTATTAGTCCATGGTCCCCGACGTGCCTCCAATATAGCATAGCTATTCTCGGACGTCGAATCCTAATAATATTAATTTAGTTCTTGTTAGAATTTAATTAAAACGATATATGAATTAATTGTTTAGTGGACTATTAAATTAGTTGGGCTAAATAATTAAATATGTGAAAAAAAGACATTTTTATAATCTTGCTTTAAAAAAAATGTGTTATGGCCGAAATTATTGTGACTAGGTCACAAGGAATGTAATTTTCGGCCAAGGCTTGTTTTTAGTCAACAAGAAATTGTCTTCTTGTGATTTAATAAGACATGTGCACAAAATATTTATTGGATAAATATTTATGGTAAGAAATAAAGATAAATATTATTCTAGATTTGTTCTAGAATATTATGGGATTATCTTTTATTTATTGGATTTATTTATTTGCAAAATAAAATCCTTGGAGGACAATGATTACTCTCCTATATAAAGAGAGTTCTCCCAACTCATATACACACATAAAATTTCGACTTCACCTCTTAGAGAGGAGAAGAAAATTTTCGGCCAAGGGGTGAGAGAGGGAAAATCTTGGAGGTTTTCCGGGTAGCATATCGGGAGGATTCGAGTCGAGGATTTCCTTCCACCGGGAGTTGCTCGGATCACACGTGCGGAAGATCGTGGTGCTCTTCACACCATCTTTTGTTCCTCATATTGCGGTTCTTCTACTTGGATTTTGAGATCCAAGAGGTATGTTCTACAACCCCCTTGTAAAGTAGATCTAGTTATTTTATTACGTGTAATTTATAGATCTAGATCCTTAAATCGCTTCCGTTGCGGATGGTATTACTAACAGATTCAACTTGAGTTTAAAAATCCATCTATTACCAATAAGTTTCTGCTGTGAAGTTGGGGGAACAAGATCCCAGGTCTTGTTTTGCATTAGAGCCTTAAACTCAGATTTCATAGCATCAAACCACTGATGTTGATTCAATGCTTCAGATACATTAGAAGTAGGTTCTGGTAGTGCTGAAGGAGATTTAGAGGCAAGATAAGATTAAGTTTTGGGCTTAAAGATCCCACTCTTAGATCTGGTTTGTATAGGATGATGGGGAACATGAAGAGGAGGATCTGCAGGAAGAGGTGATAAGGAAGGAGATGGCTGATTAACAAAGCCAGGTGGTTCTGATGAGAAATGTATAGAGTCAGATGTGTGGTTTGTTTCAGTAGAGGGTGCTGGTGAAGCTATAGAATTTTGTGCATTGTTGTTGATAGGGTTATGTGGTGGAGCAAATAAAGGTGTGGTTGGTGTTGGTGGACTTGATGAAGTGATCTGATCATTAGATTGATCAGGATTTTGAAATTCAGATAGAGCAAAAGTACTAAGGGAAAAGACATAGACATAATTTTGTGTAGGATCAATAGACTGAGAAGCAACAGACTGGTGGAACCCTATCTTATAGGGAAACTCTTCTTCATTAAAACTAACATGCCTAGAGATATATACTCTACCAGTAGGATCCAGACACTTAAAACCTTTATGATGCTCATTGAAACCAATAAACACACATTTCCTAGTGTGAAAGTCAAATTTGTGTCTGTTATATGGCCTAAGAAAAGGAAAACAGGCACAGCCAAACACTTTTAGGGTAAAATAAGGTGTCTTTTAGAACAGGACCTATACTCTCCTCCCCAGTTAGATTGCACAATCTTAATAGTTGAAGAAAACTGGTTTTCTAAAAGTTTTTTAAAGTGTAGAAAGGCATTTAAAGCATCTGATTTGTTTTTGAGAGGATAAATCCAAGTGAACCTAGTGAAGTCATCCAGAAAATATATGTAATAAGTGAAACCAGATACAGACTTAACAGGTGATGGCCCCCACAAATCAGTGTGCACCAGTTCTAAAACATGAGTAGTAAGAGTATCAGACTGTGAAAAAAGAGCATGATTCTTGCCATACTACCAGGCATCACAAAAGACCATTTCATTAATTACAGGGGCATTACAATCTTTCAACACATAATTCATAACCTTAACAGAAGGATGTCCGAGCCTTCTATGCCACAAGACATCATTTTTAGGTCTAACTACACTACTAACATAAGTACTAGGATTCCTTGATCCAATCTGCTACATGGAGGAAGACTTGATACAAGGAGTTGAAAGGGTATTTCTGGATTGAAGAGATCTTTGAGGCTGAAGGAGAGGAAGTTGATACAGACCATTGACCACTTTACCTTTGAGCAGGATTTGACCTGTGACTTTGTCCTTGACAAGACAACCAAGATTGTTACACTCAACACAAACATTGTTATCAGAAGTTAATCTAGAAATACTGACAAGGTCTTTAGTGATTTTAGGAACATGAAGGACGTGGTTCAAGTATAAAGTGGTGTTAGGAACAGGAAAGCAGGAAGAACCAGGATTGGAAGTTGAGAACCATTACCTACTCCCAAAGTTCCGAGCCATTGTATTCACTTCCCAGTTGCATTTTGCTGAAATCTGAGGTAATGTGGTTTGTGGCACCACTATCTGGATACCAATTTGGATCACTTATAGTATCAAGACCAGCAAGATAGGCTGCAGGTGACTGCTGATTGTTGCTTTGATTTCCTTGATTGCCTGAAGATGGATTGAAGTTAATATCAAATATGTACCAACATTCAACAACTGTGTGTCCAGTCTTATTACACAGTTGACAAGTAGGCCTAGAATTGTTGTTTTTGCTGTAGCCATCTCTTCATCTTCCTCTGATTTTGTCCACCTCTACCTCTCTGGTTGTGGCTCTGATAGTTGTTGATACCTCTGCCCCTGTTTTGATAGGCATCTGATTTAATAGCTGCATTTGCAGAAGCCTGAGTGAGATCCAAATTGGCAGTAGGATTAAATCTAGATATCAGTCTTTCATGAGTGAGCAATTGAGCTTGGACTTCCGGTCATGACAAGGATCCAATCCTGGAAGTCAGATTTACAATAATGGATTCATATTCTTTACTCAAACCACCTAGGGTAGCTAACACCAGTTCAGACCTTGTCATAGGATAGCCAGCTGAAGTGAGTTTATCTAAATAATTCTTCATCTGGATCTATCCAATTTAACAGAACATACTTGATTCAAGTTACCTCTGAGAGTTTGGATAGGAGCAAGACTCAAAGGAGGAAGGATTGGCCGTGTTGACATCAACGGAGAGATCTGAGAGCTGGAGTTTGCCATAAAACCAGCTGGAATGGAACTCTGCATAAATCGCACTAGAGAAGTAGAAGTCCCAATCTGATGAAGACCATATGGAGATGTTAGTGATTTGAAAAACTCCGGTCATGGTGGATACTGGTGGCTGAGTCATAGATACGGGATTACTGTCAATCGTACCTTGACTAATCGCCGAAGAAGACGGTGGCGCCGCCGCCATCTGCGCAAGCACGGTGGCTCCGATACCAACTTAAAGAATTGATAACAGGATATAGTATAAAGATTGCATGTTCATTGATTGATTGTGCCTACACCCATTGTTCATATATATCAGAAATACACTAACTAACTTGCACACATCTCCATGCTCACACTTATCCAACGGCTACTTCCTTATAAGGAATATTACACATGGCACTACTATGTGAATCAAAATGTTACACACATGCTAGCTTATTATAGATAATCACTATTACTTATCCAATATTCTTATCAATTACACATTAAATCATATGAGGTGTCATATCATTATTTTTTCAGTATTGATCAAAGTGTAGAATTGATAGATTGATATGGTTTGATTATGATCAAAGATAATAAAAATGTATAATGAAAAGATATAATGGACATATGTATCCTTGGAGGTTAGGTAACACTTGAGATTCATTGATAAAAGAGTTTTTTACATGTTTTTTTTAAAAAAATAAACGGAACCAGGAATTTATGGTCAGGTGGGCTAATGGAATATATCGATATGATCGGGTGGGCTGGATTAAAATAATTAAATGTGTTAGACTAAAATTTATAAATTTTTTGATATACCGAAAATAAAAATCGGATAGGCTGCGCCCACCCAAGCATAGGCCTAGTTATTTTACTTTGTTGTCTCCCCAATGTATTATTTGATGAAATGTTATGGCCTATGATTAATTATGATTGGGGTCACTTTCTTGTAGGATGGCGGATAACCCAACATTAGACTTTAATATATGGTTTAGTAACAATTATTCTTTTTGTATGAGGATGTGAATATAATGTCTATGCTTTTAATTTAATCCAAGGACGGAGCCAGGAATCGGATCTCGGGTGGGTTAGTGGAGTATATTCGGACAATCGGGTGAGTTAGTGGAGTATATTCGGACAATCGGGTAGGCTTAAATAAGATGTTTTGATGACATAAATTAGATTATATAAGATTTTTGTTGTAGAATTTTTTTTCACTAGATGGGCTTAGCGCCTTAGCCTTCCTTAGCCCTTGCTTTGGCTACGTCCCTGATTTAATCCTATTGTACTTAATTATAATTAATCCATTGCGGATAAATGATGCACATAGAGGATAAGCGTGATAATGAAACCCTATATTTAAACGACTAATGATACTGACAAAACGGTTATACCATAGCGAGTGATAAAACGGTAATATACACCATTGATCATAATGAGTCTAAATTGATAATGATATAAATCCAATATAATCAATGATACATATGACTATTATATCACTGGTTATGACACAACTGATGTGTCTGTATCATTACTCTTAACATCAATTATTCTCTTGAGGACCTATTGAATTATCCATCAAATATCTCAAAAAAGTTTATATTTATTACAAAAAAGAAAAAGAAAAAAAGAATTGTTATATTAAAGGAAAAAAAATTTGAAAAAGGAAGGCATCATCACTATTCCCAATGTTTTTCTTTAACGTGACGCAATATTTCCACATTGCAAATGAAATAAAATATTTCCTCATGGGATTGATCACCATAAAAAAAAGAGAGTAATATATTGTTTAGCCTTCCCTGAAGGGACGGAAAAGATATGTTAATCTTGTGATGGTACTGTTTAATTATTTTAATCATATGAAAGTAATTAATGAAGTCATTGTTCGAACAAAGCTGTACTGTATTCATGACATGTAAAAATATTACCAGCAAATTGTAGCCGGCCATTATATAGTGATTAATTAATTTAAAATCATTAGTGAACTTTGTCGGGTTGATTACGTTATACGTCATCTTTTTTTATCTCTATGCTTATAGTATTTAATTAAGTGCATTGATGAGTTTTCCTGAGACAATTGGTTAGATTACTAATTAAAAACGGATTGAAAATTTAAAAAATAATTACTCCCTAATGATCATCCATTTATTGCGTAAGATTTAACGAGTAAATCTAATGGTTGTCTAAATCAAAAAGATTCGTGATTAGTATATGTTGTAGCTTTATGCATATGGGAACGAAAATAGTTGCACAGCTTAGCAAAAAGGTTAAGTTTCCTAAAAAACATACCAAAAAGGTTAAGGAATTCATACCAAAACACTTTTTACGTGTTCATTTAAGTAAGCCTAATTATCTGTCGTTTTTCTAATTACAGTTTTGCTAAAGCACAATTACCTTTCGTGGAACCTGTCTTTGATGATCGGTCAATCCTAATTTGACATTTAGTTTCGAATGCAATAAATGAATCTAATTTGATAATGTATTTTCGAATCCAATAAATGAATCCAGTGAGGACCCCAATGATATATAAATGAGTTTTTTTTTTCTCGAATTATAAATGATTTTGTTTTAATATGGCAGTTCTCAGTCAATTTATATATGTTATTTATATTTGTTTTTAACAATATAACTATTTTGTTTATAATGTAATGGTGGGAAAAGCTCTTGCATTGTATCACGTTTTTGTTTTTGCACTCACATGGGGATTTTGTCAGAGTTGTGTAAGGGAGGCTCTATTGACTCATCGACACGCGAAAGATTCTTCTAACGACCTCTCTTCTGTTGGTAGCATAATTGAGAATTGTAAAGTTTTACTTCCGACGATGCCCAAAATCGTCAAGTGTCAAATTAGATTGTGTTCGGATAATTGGATTTCATGAAGATATCCCAAGTAGTAAATTGGTGGTTTACGAGCCTTGTCAGTCTTGCTGATGTCATCTAGAGTATGGAGCCCAATATCGGAACGAGCCTCTGTCGGGCCATTTGAAAAGAAGACCCGAATAAATCATGTCTAATAGGAAATAATTGTATTTATTACTAAATTGTATTTATTGTGTACATTTGATTAGCGTGATTGGGGCAATGACAATATTTAGTTTCCTAGCTTACGATATTACACATTTAATGTGAGATTTTTTTTTGTTGTATATATACATACTAGTACATATTAATACATCAAGTCATTTCTCCATTAAAAACTAGGACCAAAGGCTACTGAAATAAGAGGCCTCAATAGAACCAGTTATGAGCCGATCAGAAAGCAGCTGACGGAGAATCTTTGACCTGCAAATAAATGATGGAAGCTTCGTAGAAAGCCAGAATTGGGAAAACGGAGACTGTTGATGTCCATCTTGCCAACAAGGAGAATGAGAAACCAAACTCTCATGTAGTTGGACTTGGAGCATCTGAAATTGAAAAGCCGAAAAAATTCTTGGCCAGCCTTGAACAATCCAACTGCTTCATGGCTTTTACAGGTACATATTTCAATCACCAAAGAATAAAAAATAATGCAGAATAGGTGATTGATTTAGTAGCGACTAATCATATGACATTTGATATGTCCATATTTGATACATATGTTCCAAGTTCCAGTAATAAGAAAATATTGTGGCTGATGGATCTATGATCATTGTTGCAGGTACTGTAGGATTTAACCTTATGTGACGAATCACTTTAATCCAGGATCGTTTATGCTAAACTATCAAGAATCTGAATGAAAGATAAAACGGAAGCGTACCTGAATCCATAGCAGCGGAAACCTCACTCTGGTGTTGTAGGATCGGTCTTCGATATCTACACACCTTCCAGTAATTTTCAGAGGAACCCTTTAGAATTCCCTGTAGTTCTCTTTCTGGCAATGGGAGTCAGAGGAGAATAGATCGGTGTGTGACCTAGGGACCATGACCCCTTTATATAGTTAATTATATTTTAGGTATTTTCGATTCTACTCATCAACGAAACATAAATTGCCCCTTAGTCTCTACACATAAAAGGCCCATACCCTAATGATACATCATAGCCCAATAACCATAAACCGTATTAGATCACTTTTACATCGGGCTAATCTTTATTGACAGTCCATAATAAATAATTATTTCACATATAAGCCCAACGTTGGATTAATGATCCAACAATCTCCCACTTGGGCTATATTTGTAACCTTATAATTATTTATCACAAAATAACCGAATGAGCGCTCAACTTTGCTGTCGTCACAAAAGAATGTATCAATAACAATCCCGTCTATCAATTCCATCAACATATGACCAAAGCGGCCTTCATCACATCTATCGTGACGGGACCCATCAATGATCACATATGCTAATAAAACTGAATGACATGGATCATGATGTGGATGCGTAGCATGGAAAATAACATGACATGTGATCTTAACATGTATATTTCCAACTAGTCCACCTTAAACTTAATGAGATCAAAACCGTATATCGAGATCAAAGTGTGAAACATCAAAACTTAAATTTCTGCAGAAACAACTATAATTGTAACTTTAACTTTAACCATAACCTTAACCTTAAACTGAAACAATTGAAAAATGTGTCTATATCGAAGCAAACATTATCAATTACAAACTTCCACTAGGGAGTGGATATGAGCAAACCCATATGAGCAATATGCTCAAGAACATCTTAGGTGGTTGTCCCTTAGTGAGTGGATCCACAATAATGGAGTTTGTCATGATTATTTCAAAAGACACCATTCCACTTTGAACTCTATCTTTTACAACTAGGAACCTTATATCAATGTTCTTAGACATTGATGAGCTCATGTTGTTGTTGGGATAAAACACTGCGGAATTATTATCACAATAAAACCTTAGTGGTCATTCAATGACCAAATTTGCAGCCGTGAAACATATTTCCGCATATATATCCCATCACTAGTGGCTTCAAATGCCCCAAATTTTGTCTTCAATGTCAAAGAAGCCATAAGTGTCTGCTTAGCACTTTTCAGAAAAACAAATTCTTGAAACAAAATAAAGACAAAACGTTACGTGGATTTAAATGTATCTTTACATCCACCGAAACCTGAGTCAGCATACCGAATGATCTCTAACTTTTCTGACTCCAGATATGTGAGCATCTTATATTTTAATTTTTGTAAGTACTTTATAACCTTATAGGCTGCGACCAAATGACCCTTTTCCAGGATCTTTTAAGAATCTGCTCAACCTGACTGAAATGTACACAATAACCAGACATATACAAACCTAAGCACACATTAGACTCCCAATAAATAAATCAAAGAGAATCTTTTGCATTTCCTCCTACTTTATATCATTAGAAAAGGCACAGTTTGAGACTAAACATGTCTCCCTTAGACACAGGGGTACCATGTGGTTTACAATCCAGCATGTCGAATCTCTTAAGGAAACTTTATCGATATAGTATATTTGTAATGATCCAATAATACCTCAGGGATAACCCGATATACATGGATCTTGGCGAACTTGCGTCGGCTAAATCTTTCAACTCAAATCGGACGAGAGAAATGATTTAATTTAACACTCTCAAAATATATATAATTCTACTAGTTATCATCGATTTGTCAAACCAAGAGTATGAACCTACTTCCACTAAACTTATGGTAGATATATTCATCAACTGAATCTGCCTCTGAACTAAATGAGACAATGATTTGATGAAATCTAACATACTATTGACGGGAAAACTATTTGAGTCCATAGATGGGTTTCTTTATTTTGCAAACCATATTCTTTGCGTCACCAAATGCAAAGTTTTACGGCGACACCAAATCAATGTCACCCTGTGATAAACATTGTCTTTACATCCATCTAATGTAACTCATAATCCATATGAGCAAGTAGAGCCATAATTATCCTGAAAATGGCCTTTCAATGAAACCAGAGAGAAAGCCTTTTATTACACTCATTTTGCATAACCTTAATCCACTTATGAGAGTTGGAGCTTTCCATGGCTTGGGGAACAGTAACCGGATCGTCCTCCATAATTCCAGGATCCTTATGCTCAAAGAGGTAAACAATATAATCATACTGAATTGTTGACCTCATCTCTCTAGTGGAGTTCCTAAGTTGCGGTGCCACTGATTTCTCATGTGGTACCTCATATGCTCATTTTGCTCCTGTATAGGTTCTTGAGGATGTAGAGGTTGCCTAATTGAAAGTTCATGAATATTGCCATAAACCGTATCTGGCAATAGTATACATCCCATTTGGGAAAACAAATTGTTACCAACTGCCACTGTAGGGAGAGTCATGGTAGGATCTTCCTTAAAGACAATATTTCATACCTTATCTTCCCCCCAAACTCAATATCCTCAAGGAACCTTGCAGATCCCGTCTAATAAAAAAAAATGGAAGTAGGACCATAGAACTTAAAACCTCTGGATCTCTTATAAAACACCACACATAACAGTTGACCATTCTTAAGTCCAATTTTCATTCATTTGGTTTATGAGGACTAAACTTAGTTGGACAACCTCCAATATGATTACACCGATTACTAGGTTTTCCTAGTCCAATATTTTTGGTTACTGCTGTAGTGGTATTTATTTAGTATGAAAGCTGCTATCTTTAATTTCCATAGTGACTGCCATTTGATACAAGGAATTAGAAACAAATAATCGTCTATGAATGTTATACTTTGTTGCTGAACATTCCAACATACCGTAGGGAATAAACAGCAAGTGACCATAAGCATCAATTCTAAGACGTACTTAGAGCAATCACATACCTAATCTCCTTGTATTGGTTTGTTATCCTTTAATACAACCTACTCAGCTGACAAGATCATCTGACATATCAAGGGGACCAAATGTTCCATCTGACACAAGCCTTTATATTCTCTTTCGAGAAATCTTCCATAAATGCTAAGGCCAAACCATGTAGGAACCATCATCAGTTAAATTTGATTTGTGCCATCAAAACTAAATGCAGAATGTTACTAAGGATACAATGGTATCCACCAAATTTAGATTATCACTGAAAGTCAAATGATTAGAACATATTTAATCTGAATACTGGAAAAAACTAAAGGTGTCATTCTTAATTGAACAAGAATGTCCTGATTTGTCCAATCAATAAATGAAAAGCTGAATTCCACCATAAAGACATCATGATAAGTCTATTCCAAGTCTAAAAAAAATGTTCAATCTTTGGTAACAATCTAGTTTCTAAATAGCTGATGAGAGTCAAATTGGCTATAATTTTCTATGTAATTATACCCCGTTTATACCTCATTTTATATGTTTTCTGAGACATTTGGTTGTATTTTGATGTATTTACACCTTGGTTATCATTTCGGGACCTAGGACGTAAAGTCCGGGATTCTCGGTCTTTTTCGGTGTAATTTACTATACTCTCGGTCACCCTAGTGTCCTGTAGGGATTATGTGTGGTATTTGTTGTGATTTTATACAGGAATTAGGTGTTTTAGAAGGGTGGAATGCGAGTTACGAGGATTGGAACGTGTGCCCGAAGCTTAAACGTTCAAACGGATCAAAACGCGGTGGTACTACAACCTTACCTTCCATTTATCTGCATTTTGATCTACCTTAGAGGCATTTTATGGGCTGGACAACTTCATGAAAGTTGTAGAAAATTTCATTTTCTTTCCAACGGATTTTGAATCACTCGATTTGGAGCTCTACACACAAAGTTATGGCTGTTTTTCTGAGGGTGTGTCACTATAGGCTGCCGCCTGTCAACATAGGCGCCTGCCTGTGAAGCCCCTTTTCAAGCAAAAACTTGCTGAACCATTTTCTTCATGGAATTTTTTGACAGGCACCCGCCTGTCAGTCCAGATCTGGAAAAACACTATAAATCCCCCCTCTTTTGATCTAGATCGAGTCTCCTCTTTTAGATCGGTTTTGACATCTTTTTTCTGCATTTTTTCTTCATCTCCCTTAGATTAGATTAGTTTAGATGTATATTAGCTTATATTAGTTGTAGATCGTTGTAATCCAGAGGATCTCGGTGATAGCTTGACGCGTTATTGACGGGATTTCGCTCGGAGATTCGATTTTCTACGCCATAATATATTCGGTATTTCATTTTCATTTCTTGTTCTTGCTTTCAATCATGGTTTATGTTAACTATTATTGTTGATTGCTTGTTGTTATTCTTAGTAGAATGAGTAGCTAATAGCCCGATAGTCGAGTTATGTGATAGCCTTCAAAATCGAATCTTTAGCTCGTTGATTGAAGTGTTTTGATGTTATGATTGTTAGATTCTCGGTGTTGTTATCGTTATAGAACTTATTCTTAATGACTTTTATTGAACTCACGACTCGATAATCGTATTTCACGTATCGTCTTTACATATGTATTTTGCGAGAGGGTACGGGAAAAGGGGTTCTAGGATCACCCTGTAGAACCGACTGAGTTGTTCAGACTCGGTTTCGTGTGTGAGGTTCATATCATTGTTAATGAGCGTCTCATAGATCGTAGACCGTGTCGGGTAAGTTAAATCCGGTCAGCGGACTGTTGAACCTGACATAGGAGGGTAGATTATTGAATTGATGTCTATACTCGGAATTAGGAGACGACACCCTTTGAGTGACAACGAGGCGGACTGTTGAACCTAACATAAGAGGGTAGATTATTGAATTAATGTCTATTTTCAGAAACAAGAGACGACACCCTTCAATGATGCCGAGAACATTAGAGTTTGTCGAAACACTTCCGGAAACGAGTTAGGGTTAGAGAGTAGTTGGTTGGATCATAGCTCGGCTATCTTGTTTTTCATAGTTTAAACCCTTTTCTTTTGTGCATATTTAGTTTGTAGAATCGGTGATCTGACAAATCACCATGTTCAATTATTGTGTTGACCTGAACTAGGGACGAGACCGACTTTGGTACTCGACCAGATTCCCTGTGGGATACGACATTGACTCACCAATTCTAGGCTACAGTTGACCCGGTACACTGCCGGTGAGATTGGACACTTAGAAAAGGCCGATCAATAGCCTTAAACTTTACTGCATCAGCATCTCCCTCAAATATGTATCTTTCAACATCAACTAGTGATCTATAATGCTAACAACTCTGCATAAACACACTTAAGTAAATAGCAACACCGTAATCTATCCACCAAGTGTGTTGAGGCACAAAATTCAAATGAACTCCTAAACAAACCAATAAAGGAAAAACTTAACTTTATTTGCTCAGGAAGCATGACACATCAAGCAATCTTTCATTGTGTTCCTACCTATTGGCATAAGAAACAACCAATATCCTTATGTTTTCGCTTTTGCCCCTATTGTTGAATACCAGCAGCTTCCTTAAATTTTATTGTGCCCTTACCTTTAATGGTGACCATATTTAGCACTTTCTGGTTGCCCAAATTTAAATCATTCAACTTCTTGCACTCAGTGGGAAATCAATTTCTTCAACTCCCACCATTCCGTATGTCAGTTATAACTGACATTTAATTTACCATATTGTGCTTGAAGATAAAGAATGATAAATTGCACCAGTAGTCCATCACAGATATCCAAATCAAATATCTGAAGTTTGGAAATCAAATAAGCTAATTTTATAATGTTCCCTTATGTTGCATTAGTCCTTGTACCTTATAGAGACTAGCTTAGACAAGACAAAACATGTCTCATCTTTCTCTTCTTAGACATGGTGCAACTTCATTAAACACAAAAATTCTTTATTGGTCACCACAATCCTTAGCAAATTTTAAGAGTATCTGGAATGACTTCCTATATGATCAGTCGACTCAACCTGTTTGATCACTCTCACTTCTCAAAGTACAAATATGTTTGACTTTACTATCCTAACTGAGAGGTTTAAGAGGATCATACCTAAATGTCAAGTCTAGATCCATTGTGTCAAGGACAAATTCAAGTAATCATTTCCAACTCTTTAAATTATAGGCAATTTGGAGATATATAATGCTTAAATGAGCAGATATACTTTAAAGCAGAAATTATAATTAACTAGAGAAAACAACTGAATGACCTTAGGCTCATATATATATGATCCGAAAAATATCCAAAGTCAAACAATTGTATGATATATTTTCCCATCACAAGATGCCGGCACGACATTAATATCTCATCTTTGGACGATAATACTAACTCGTAATTGACATCTTGGCGTAGTGATCAAACACTGACAATAAGTCCTGTCAAATAATAGACCAATCTTTGGACCGTATCTATTACCCACATGGAAACCGAATAATTGTCACGTATTTACCACCACATGTGTATTTATAATTCTACCAAATAATATCCTTCCTTTGGGCCGAACACTATCTAGCGTGAATTTATAAACACACAAACATTTTTACATCCCACCGTAAATCAATTTCCACGTAGAGGTCACTTTGGCGACATATCGCTTCAACAAATCCACTTAGAAACATAATAAATGCAAAATCCGCAATATATCAATGTTTGATTTTACTGTATTGACCTTTCAAAAGAAAAGTTCTATCAAAATTAGGTCGCTTATTTCTTCGAATCTTACAATTATACATATATATAGACCAATTATTAAATAAAAGGTCTATCCGAACAAAAGCCAAAAAAACAATTAAAAAAAAATGTTGTCTAAATCTCTAAATATATATTTGGAGTAAATGTCGGCCAAACCTATTAAAGTCCGTATTCCGAAAAAAAAACTACAATAACTAATTTTCTTCAACCGGTCCTTTTCCTTTTTTTTATTTTATTTTATTATTATTATTATTATTTATTAATAAGCCAATAAAATAAAATATATATAAAATAAAAAAAACATACTAAAACCCTAAAAAACCTTCACCTTGCCGTCACTGTATCTACCGTAAGAAACTTCAACTTTTTATTCATCCTAATGCAATTTGCAGAAGATACTTCGGATGATCATTTACTGTTCTGAAAGCCGCCGCTTGAACATTTTATCCATCAAGGAATAATAACTTCTCTTTTTAATTCCAATCCCGAAAAGAAAATTATTTTCGGTGAAAATTAACACCTTAACTGGTATTGCTGCTGTCAATTAGTGGATGACAACCAAAGGTATATATTCATATATCAATAGAACTCAATTACAACAGACAATATATAAAAAAAACAAATCTAACAGGCGGCAGTCATGTACTTCAATAGAATCAACAGTTCAGTTCCGTAAACACAAAAAAACCTCAATTTAATCGAAATCAAAACCGATTCTCGATAATTTAACATAATTCTCTCTGATACCACTTGTAGGATTTAACCTTATGTGACGAATCACTTTAATCCAGGATCGTTTATGCTAAACTATCAAGAATCTGAATGAAAGATAAAACGGAAGCGTACCTGAATCCATAGCAGCGGAAACCTCACTATGGTGTTGTAGGATCGGTCTTCTAGATCTACACATCTTCCAGTAATTTTCAGAGGAACCCTTTAGAATTCCCTGTAGTTCTCTTTCTGGTAATGGGAGGCAGAGGAGAAAAGATCGGTGTGACCTAGGGACCATGACCCATTTATATAGTTAATTATATTTTAGGTATTTCCGATTCTACCCATCAATGAAATATAAATTACCCCTTAGTCTCTACACATAAAAGGCCCACACCCTAATGATACATCATAGCCCAATAACCATAAACCGTATTAGATCACTTTTACATTGGGTTAATCTTTATTGACAGTCCATAATAAATAATTATTTCACATATAAGCCAACGTTGGATTAATGATCCAACAGGTACATGTTCCCAAAATTACTTCTAACATGATTTCCGGTTAGAAATTACTACTGATTCAAACTGCAATGTTATTTTTTCTAATGACTCTTGTTTGATACACGAGAAAGAAATGAGGAAGAAGATTGGAGCTGCTAAAGTAAAGAATGTGCTCTACTCTTTGGATGGACATAAGAATAAAACTAAACATTTATCTTATTTTAGATCTCCAAGTGATAAGATTTGGTTGTATCATATAGATTAAGACATTATGCATTTAGCAATATGCAAAAATTGTACCCTGATCTTTTTGAAGGAATAAAAAAATTGAATCATTGTTTTGCCATGAATATCTGTTAGCTAAGCATGAAAGGAAACCTTTTACAAACATCAGTGAAAGATGTAAAACACCTTTTGATCTTATTCATAGTGATATTTGGGGGTCTATCTAGAATATCAAATATCACTGGAGCAATGTGGTTCGTATCTTTCATTGATGATTGTACTAGGAAAACTGAGTTTATTTGCTTAAAAATAAATTTGAAGTTGCTATTGTTTTCCAACAATTCTTCACCATGGTGAAAACTCATTTTGCTACAAGGATTAAAAGGTTATGAATTGATAATTCTAGGGACTATTTCAATCAGTTCCTTATCCATTGTCTTTAGAAGGAAGAGATAATTCATGAGTCTTCTTGTATTAACACTCCACAACAAAATGAAATAGCTGAATGCAAGAACAGACATCAGATGGAGGTGACTAGGGCTCTGATTTTCCAAATGAGGGTCCTTCCACCACCTTTTGTCTACCCACCAGTATCGGTTTATCCACCCCAACAAGTTCCTATCTACCCACAACCAACAGCAGTTTATCCACCACCTCCGATCACGTATATACCGTCAATATCTATCTACCCTCCTTATTAGACAGTGTATCCACCAACTCCACCGGTTATAGTTTATCCACCCCAACAAGTGGTGTATCCCTCTCAGCCACTAGTTTATCCTCCACTACACATTTTGGATGAGGCAACCTTTGAGCCTTATGTTTCTTACCCACCTTATGTGCAATCACAAAGACCTTATTATGCACAACCGGAGATGTTGAGACTGAATCCTCCATACCAAACATACCATCCTTACCATCAGGAACCACAAGTCTCCTACCCCTATCAGGCCCTTACTAAGTAGTACCCTCCTCCGGGTTACCATCTGGAAAATGTCCCAGCTTATCCCCAAGGTTCCATATGTTACACAGGTTACCGTCGTGCTTTACCAGCCTACCCACCTCATAGAAATGAGTCACGCGATGATGCTAGATTGTTTAATGACTTGAGAATGAATAAACATCCTCTCTATCATGTGAGCAAGGACCCGACTGAAGCCGAGATGGCTGATGTAGCAAAGTTGTTTAACGGTATGGTAATACCGACATGAAAGTGGGCTAATCTGGACAAGACACTTTTGAATGAAACTGTTAGGAAATCAATCGAGTAGCGCGGCGAAATTTCAAAAATGATTTCCCAATCCAGGATCGACTTCGTTTAAACAATAAACATACAAGAGAGGGGACAGTAATATTACCTTGGTTGATCTAAAAGATTGACGCTTTGACCGTCCGGTGGGAGTAGATGTGTGCGAGCCGTCCATGTGTCCGGCCTCTACCAATAATCCACACGGGCACCTCACCGGAATCCGCCAAGGATTGCTACTAGAAAAACTCAACTATTAGGTCGACCTTTTCTCTCTCTATAATCTCTATCTAAGAAGCTCTCTTATTTTTTGTAAGAACAATTAGCTCTTGGAATTATGGTGTACAAAAGAGCTCGTCAATCCCTCCTTTTATAGACAGATGTGGCGCCCCTATGTCTCCTAATCTGATTGGGAGAATTTCGTAGTAGATTGAGGAGAAAGAAAACATTTTCCTAATAAAATAAGAAAAATATATTTGATTGATTTATCTCATTTGATTTAATATCATATATTAAATATTTCCAAGATATTGCCAATATCTAATATTGATTATCTTTATCTTATTACCATTCTATTTTCCAAAAAAATCAATTAATATCCAATATTAATATTATGGTAATCTTATTAATTAAATTGCACAATCCAAGTGTATCTAATACACTTAAAATGGCACCCCATATTGCCACAAGTTGGCATCCGGAATATTCTTTAATTAATATAATGCTATGATTAATTAATTCACAAAATACATGTATATCATATATACATATATATTTCGAAATATATGTATCTATATGCATATTTAATTAATCAACATAATTAAAATATTGTATTTAATTTATTCATAATAAATAAATACCACCATATTAATTTACCATTATAACATTTATAGTCTTGAGATAAAACTTTCCTTATTTGGTTATCAACTATAATCACATTTTAATCCGACTTGATGTTTATATGTGTGTGACCTGATAGGCTTCCGAATATGTTGGCCGTAGACATAAGGTGCAATTACGAAAATGCCCTTCGCCTCTAACGATCATGGATAGCGTCTAGCAGCACGTCCATGACCCCCAATCATCGGAAGAGTCACTACGCAATAACTACCTTTCATGTGCTCGGTTAGCGTGTAAATAGAATCCTATCGCTGTAGTAATATCCATATGAACGTGTCTTGATCGTATCATATAATCTGGATATCAAGCTCTCTCGGAATAACTCATTTACTCCACTTTGCAAAGATTCATGAGAACTAGACATTCCTCATGGGAAGGCCCTTTCGGATATTCACTCCTACTCATAGGGTACGCGATTCCCAGGCGACCTAACATGTATACTCCGCATGCTTCAGTATCATACCCGATCACTACCGCACGATCGCCCCATGGCTAAGGGAAACCTCAATAGTGTCAAAGCATGACAATCTCACCGTGATGCCATGTAGACTCCGGTCCTAAGGATAATTACACAACCGTCACATAGTGTGACACTTAACTTGATGTAAGTGGGTCGATCCCTAACGTCACGCATTCTCTAATACACGTCCACGTCACGGTCCAAATGTCTCTACACTTCGATAGATGAGATATATCCTGACCTTAAAGGCGAAGAAGACATATAATACGTGCTAGCTTTGTTTGTACTATCAACGCATACTGTTTAATAGTACATAAGCACAGAGACATTTATGTATCAAACTTATTAAAGCGATTAGAGATCTCATCAACCATAATCGCCTATTATGGTTTCTCTATCACAGTTTAATAATAAGAACGTCATCATATAACAATTCATAATTGGTTCTTTAAAGGAACAAATATATGACAACAGAAAACCCATTTACTATATATGTATTATCATAAAGAAATAGTAGAAATGATCCGACCCGGTCGGATCCGGTCCAACCCGATTGAGTTTAGAACACTATTTCAATAGAAACAACCTGAGAATGGACAGATATGGTAAAAATATACAAGGAAGACACCAGATATTGGCAGCAGTTTAAGGGATTCTTCTTGCAGGTGTACTTCCCACCTAGGGGTGGCTCGGGCGGGTCGGGGTGACCCGCGGGCGGTTTGAGGCCAGGTAGTGGTGGGGGGATCAGGCCCAGGCCCTATACACGGGCTTAGCGGGCCGGCAGGGGCGGAGTTTAAGGTGGGTGGTTTGGTCCTATTGGCCCTGGCCCTACAGCCATGGGCGGGTTTAGGGCGGGTCGGACCGGGTCCGGTTTTTTATGCAAATTTAAAAATGTTAATAACTTTAAAAAAAAATGATAATAACCATTTACATAAAAGATAATAAACATAATACATGTTTTAATAATACATATAAACATATAATACATGTATTTAATACATATAATCAAACATTTACGTTTTTTATTATAAGATAATATAATAAATGATAATAAACATAAACATATAATATTATCAAAAGATCATATTTTTATTAATCGTAAATAAAAATTACATTTACATAATACATTATTACAAGTTTACAACTATTGTTTACATAAAAAAATTACATTATTACAATAAATTATATTATTACAACTTTACAACTATTGTTTACATAAAAAAATTACATTATTACAACAAAAATATAAATAAATGGGCTTGGACCCGATTATTATAATAATCAAAATTACTTCCTCAATTCCATTGGATTTTTGGTAGTAACTAGTAAGTAGTAAGTGCTAAGTATATCGGGGTAGAATTGGGTTTTGGCATTTGGGTAGTAAATATGTGGAGGTAATAGGTATGATGATTGAGTTTTTGGTAGTAACTAACTAGTATGTAAGTATGTTGGAGACTTTCATGGGGTAGTATATTTGAGTTTTGGCTCTTTTGGGTAGTAACTACTAACTAGTAAGTATGTAACTATGTTGGAGTGGAGGTGGAGGTATGAATGTAATAACTAATAAGTATGTTTGGGAGTTAGAACTTTGGGCCTTGGGGTAATTTAATTCAATGGAATGGAGGAAGTATGATTTTGTAAATTATAATAATTAGGCGCTACGTATCTCAAAAGAATCAAAGCCCACGTAGTTTGTGTCACTTACCTTGGTCATTGGATGGATTGGTAGATGGTTGGGCTTAGTATTCATAATAATCATTCGTTGATGGAGATCTGATCCGGATGTTGTGTATTCTAACCACGGATCTTCTTCGTCGCTTTTATCTTCTTGAACTCCATGTCTTGTGTCCGTCTATTGGCTCTTTCCCAATCCACATTGCGAGACACATATCTTGACCGACTCGACGGTCAAACTCGTCCGGTAGTCGGTGGCGATTCTTCTACCGAACTAAATGCAGACTCGGACGCAACAGTAGAAGCAGGAATAACAAGTATATCCCTAGCTATTGCGGTTAAAATGGGCCAGTGGGTCTCTTTACTACGCCAATATTGTAAAATATTAAAGTTATCTTCGTCAATTATATCATCAGTGTTTAAATAATTATCAATTCACGGATCTTGCGTTCGATGTTATGGAAGTTGATTTACTTTTACTTTTACCTAATATATTTCCTAAGGCACCAAATCTACTGCTTTTAGGTGGACGACCACTAGTACTAGCGTCAGGGTTTCTCTCAGCATAATATATATCATATAATTTAACTAAAATATTATAACACTCCGTTACATATTTGTCAACGTCAAAATCTGTTATTTCTAAAAATGAATAATATGCAATTAATAAATCTATTAAATTTTCTCTTCTAAGTCCGGGATCAAGCATAGCGGCAATACCATATATGTGAGAGAAAAGTTTTTAAATATGCTAGCCATTTAGTCTTTATAGATTGAATGATTGCATTTAATTCATTTGTTAACCAAAGTACAACCACTTACAGTGCAGACATTATTTGACAACATTCTACTATAAATTGAATGTACATTTGGTTCATAAATCAATGAAAAAACTTTTGTTGCTTTATGAAATTTTTCAAAACAGTGCAACATTTTTCAAACAAGTTGCCAAAGTTCGGAGTAATACGAGTAGTATTACCCTTGTTTATCATTTCTTCATTAAAACATGTCTTGATTGCATCTTTATATTTTAAAACCTCTATAAGCATGTTGTAGGTGGAATTCCACGAGTTTTACAATCTAATGAAAATTTACGGGGCCTTAAACCGTTTTGAGAACAATAATTTTTAAATCTTCGGCTAACATTGCCACTGTATCTAAACGATTTTAAAATAGTTCTTATTGGTTCTAAAACTTCGTATATGTTTGACAAACCATCTTGGACGCACAAATTTAAAATGTGTGCACAACAACGAACATGTAAAGTGAACCTTCAAGTAACAATGATAAATGTTCTTTCATGTATGGTATTATTATTTGTGTTTGCGGATGCATTATCAAATGAAATTGACAAAATTTTATTATATAATTTAAAATCTATTAACGTTTGTTTAATTCTATTAAATATATTAATAGCAGTGAGACTCGTCAAATAGATCAAAAGCAATAATTCTTTTTGTAAGTTATATGAGGATCGCACCAATGTGCGATAATACAAATATAATCCTCATATTGGGGAGATTTCCAACAATCACTTGTTGAAACACACCCTTATAGTTGGAAAACATTTCTATTAATTCGTTCCTCATTTTTTTCATATTGTTTTTCATTGTTGTTTTAATTACTTTTCGTGAAGCGGCTGAATATTGTGGATTTAAAGACATTTTATTAAATTCTTCTAAAGCGCGACTTGAAGCGTGATTAAATGGTTTTTCTTCAATTGATATATAACGAGTCATGCGGTCAATCATATTTTGTCTATCATAAGTAAAAGGCATACCTCCCCCGGGATTTTGAGACATGTACCCCCCGAGTTGGGTTTGAGAGCCATGACCGCCATCTTGTATTATCCGCTTCTCATTAGCAAGGTATTGTATACCATGCTCTTTTTTGAGATGCCGAGTTTGCGTTCCGTTGCCTTGACCCCGAATCCACGATAATTCTTTCGTGACTCCTCTCTTCCTGCACACTAAACAAATAGTTTTAGTTTTTTTAATATTAGGGTCATCACCTTCCCTTTGTGGTAGATCATGAATTTCAAAATATTTCCAAATTAATGATTTCGATTCTTTTTTTATCGCCTGAGGCTGTGGAAGAACTTGGTGTTTCCTCCAAGGGTACTTCGCACTACCACTAGGACCACCACTACCACTACCACTACCGGCACCGCCACCTAAAAAATTAAATATGGTGATTAAAAGCGAATTTAAAATAAACAAAAATAAATTAAAACAAATTAAAACAAAAATAATTGATAGATACATACCAAATTGTTGAAATTGTGGCGTCGAACCATAACTCGAATTCGAAAAATCTTGGGAAAGTGGATAAACTTGTACATCTTGTGAGTCGAATACGGGAATATCACCAAAAATTTCGTCACCGAAAGCTTGTGCAATATTATTATACATATTTGTAGATAGTACTAGAGAGTATAAAAGAGTATAAATTTATAAATGAGTAAAGAGTATAGTATGAATATATGATAGAGTAATTTAATATTGTAGTAGTAAATTACAATTACTAGTAAACTAGTAAGTAGTAATTAATATTATATAAGATAATATGAAGATAATAATATTGAGAATTTGAGAATATTGAGAATATTGAGAATGATAGAGATTTGAGAGAGAGGTGTGAGGAGAATGAATGATATAGAGGGGTATTTATAGGTGTAGAATGAAAGGTTTAGGGGGAAAGTGTGAGGGGGAAAAATTCAAAAGAGGGGGAAAGTGAGGGGGGAAAATTCAAAATTCAAAAAGAGGGAGGGCCGGGGGGCGGGTTGGGCGGGTTCGGGGCGGGCTGGGCGGGCTTGTCTGCGGGCCGGGTTGCGGGCCGGGCCAGGCGGGTCACGGGTTGGGGAAGCTAGGACCGGCACGGCCCTAAAAAATTGGTGGCGGGTTCGGGGCGGGTTAGGGCTCAAAAAACCGGGCGGGTCGGGCGACCCGCCCAAATGCCACCCCTATTCCCACCGGCTAAGCAGTCGAAGAATTTCAGTCGGTACTTCAGGCTCCGATAGAGTGATATGAGCATTATGGAATATCAACAAAAATTCTATAAGATAGGGAAGTAGTTACCCGATGTTATGAATAGGGAGAAGCTGAAGGTATCTCAATCTCTGGAAGGTTTAAGCCATGATATTCTACCCAAGTTTGGAGGTTTCAAGCCACATACCATAGCAAAGCTGATTGATAGGGTTTTGAAGATCGAGAGGATTAACGAAATGAACATCGTAATGGTTGGAGTTAACAGGCCTTTTAAGGAAAGTAAAAGAAGTAGGGGTGATCGCAACATAATGTTAAGAGGACAGAAACACCGCATGCCGCACCAGAAATGCCGATAATACCCAGTGTTCCAAGTGTAACAAGTATCACACAGGTGAGTGCAAACATTATGCAAGTAGTTGTTTCCAGTGCGGCGGTATCAATCAATTCGCGTGGGATTTCCCTTAGAAGAAAAATGTGCCAGCGTCATCATCCAAACCTCAGGCAAGCACTGTTAGGAAATCTATGTGGGAACGTAGCGGAATTTAAAATTTATTTCCTATTAACCCAAGATCGACTTCGTTTAAGCAACAAGCATAAAAGAAGTAGATGTAGAATATACCTTGGATGATCTAAAATAGATCGTCGCTTTGTCTACAGTTGTCGAAGCCGCCCAAGTGTTCGGCCTCTACCGTTGATCCACACGTACAACCCACCGGAATCCACCATTGGATTGCTACTAGAAAAACTTGGTTGCTACACCGATTGTTTCTCTCTCTCAAAACTCTCACTAAAATAAGCTCTCTATTTTCACAAGAACTATTAGTCTCTTGGAATTGTGATGTATAAAAGAGCTAGCCAACCCCTTTCTTATATAGGGTGTGTGGCGCCCCAGTGTGTCTCCCATTCTTAATGGGAAAAGCTTCTGAGTAGATTGAGGAGAAAGAAAATATTTTATTAGTAAAATAAAGAAAATAGATAAAATAGATTTATCTCATTAAATAATCAATATCTTATATTAAATATTTTCAAGATATATATTGTCACTATCTAATATTGAATATATCTTTTATTATGTTATCATAAATCAATTTACACATGTGTATATATCACATATATAAATCTATATAAATATATATATATAACTAATAAAATTGTGCACATGTATATCCTATATACATGTACAACACACGCATGTTCATATATATATATATATATATATATATATATATATATATATATATATATATTAATATCCAATATTAATACACAATAATATAATACTATGATTCATTAATTTTCAAAATCCATGTGTATCATATACATCATGACATGCGCCCCGCATGTATCAAAATACATATATTTAATTAATCAACACAATTAATATATGGTATTATATTTATTCATAATAAATAAATACCACCATATTAATTTATCACTATAACACTTTATAGTCGATATAAACTTTCCTTATTTGGTTATCGCTATAACCGTATTTTAATCCGGCTAGATATTCTTATGTGTGTAACCCGATAGGCTTCCGAATATGTTGGTCGTAGACACAAAGTGCAATTACGAAAATGCCCTTCCTACCTAACGATCATGGAATAGCGTCTAGCAACACACCGTGACCCCCATCGGAAGAGTCACACTCCTTATAAGAAGGCCCTTTCGGATATTTACTCCTCATCATAGGATACGCAATTTCCGGACAAGCAACATGAATCCTATGCATATTTCAGTATCACACCCAATCACTACCGCATGATTTCCCCATGGCTAGGGGAAACTCAATAGTGTCAAAGTATGACAATCCACACCGTGATGTAATGAAGACTCCGGATCAGGATAATTACACAATCGCCACATAGTGCGACACTTAATAAAGTAAGTGAGTCAGTATAACGTATGCATTCTCTAATACACGTCCACGTACAGTCCAAGTGTCTCTACACTTAGATAGACGAGATATATCCCCATCTTCAATAAGATAGAAGACATCTAATACGTGCTCTTCTAATTGTACTATTAATGTCATGTTTAATAGTACATACGACTAGAGACACTTAAGTATCAAACCTTTCAAAGTGAGTCGATATCTCATCAACCATAATCACTATCATGGTTTCTCTCTCACAGTTGACACTTGGGATGTTATCATATATACAATCACAAATTAGTTCATATGGATAAACATAATATATAATAACATGAAAGTCATTTATCATATGTATAAACATAAAGAAATAGTAGAAATGATCCGACCCGGTCGGATCCGGTTCAACCCGATTGGGTTTAAGACACTATTGCAACAAGCACGATCAGGCCAAGTGGTCGCACTCGAATGTTAACGTTAGATGCAGCGGTCTATAAGTCAGATGAGGCAGCGGTGACAAGTACTTTTAAGTTTGAGTCTCTGTTTCGCTATATGAGTTTAATAGATACTTGATATTCTCCGAGCTTCCTAGATCTTGTTTGAGGTGTTTTCTTCTTGTTTTCTAGGTAAAAATTTAGTGTGAGGTTTAGTCTTTTCTTCTTTGTTTGATACGTGTTCCTCAAACACCTCTGCATATAGTAAGGTAGAAACACAACTAGGATTGCCTACAATAAGTTAAGGAAGTCTTTGTCAATTGCAACAGATTTGGGAAAGTCGAGCAGAGTTGACCAGATGATTTTGGAATGTAAAGTTCAAGTGGGAAAGTATAAGTGCAACCATGATCTTATAGTGCTAGACTGGAAATCAAGTTCAGTTGGATTGTAGAGCTAAACTATGTAATCTTCAAGCCTCAGGAAAGTCATCAATCACTTTTCAAGGTTATGCAAGCAAGTCCAGTAAATGTTGTTACCCTATTGTATCAGCCCTTAGAGCAGCGAAAACTATCCAATAATGTGTCACATATATCTGTTATTTTCTCTTGATTCTAAGAAGAAGGGCCCGTATTTTGTAGACGTTCCTATAATGAATGAATACCCTGATGTGTTCCCAAACGAATTGCCAGTTAATACCCTGAATGAAGATGTTGAGTTTGTGATAGATTTGGTTCTAGGAGCAACCACGGTAGGTAAGGAACCTTACCAGATGGTTCTAGAAGCACTGAAAGAGTTGAAGGAACAGTTGAAAGATATGCTTGATAAAAACATCATACAGCCAAGTACATCATATAATCACATTGGGGATATCCGATGTTGTTTGTTAAGAAGAAAGAAGGAAGTGTGATGATGTGTATCGATTACCGGGATTGGAACAACCTCACCTTCAAGAATAAGTATAACCTAACGAGGATCGACGGCCTTTTTCAGTTACATGAGAATAAGGTGTTTTCGAAGAATTGGTCTGCGATTGTGTTATCACCAGCTGAATATCAAGAAAAAGGACATTCCGATAACATCCTTCACTACTAGATGTGGTCATTATGAGTTTTAAGTCGTACCATTTGGACTGACTAATGCACCATTAGTGTTTATGGATTTGATCCAGAGAGTATTCATGCCGTTTTCGAATAAGTTTTTGATTGTGTTCATTGACAACATCTTGATTTACTCATTGAATGAACATGCGCATAGTGAGAATCTGAAGATAGTGTTATAGACGTTAAGAGTGCATAAGATCTATGGTAAGTTCAGTAAGTGTGAGGTTTGGCCCGATTAAGTCAGTTTAATAGGTCATGTGAATTCGGAAGAAGGATTAAGGTTGAGCCGGCTAAGATTGAAGTCGTTAGTAAGTGGCCGAGACCGACGACACTAATAGAGATACGAAGTATTTTGGGTTTGGCAGGATACTACAAAAGGTTTGTTAAATATTTCTCGAAGATACCATCACACCTCTCACTCGGCTCACTCGGAAGAACGTAAGATATTGTAAAGTAGCGAGTTTGAGAATGTGTTTCAGATGTTGAAAGAAAGGTTGAGCACAACCCCAATGCCTTCAAGACAAGGTTTGTGTTGTGTGTTGATTTAGAATGGCAAGGTGATAGCATATGCATCAAGGCATCTGAAACCTCCTAGGAAGAATTACTCAACTCATGACTTGGAATTAGCTGCAGTGGTGTTTGCCTAAAAGATTTGAAGACATTATCTTTATCCCTCACCTTGGCATTATATTTGAACTTGTATGATAGATATTGAATAAAGAAAATCACTTGGAGTTCTAAAAAAACGATGTATAATATAAAATTGATGGAAAAGTAAAAGTTCTCGACCATTTGGAAACAAATAATGATACCACCACAATCAATTGACACAACATTAATCTACGTATATTATTAATTAATATGAGACCTACATCAATCAATATAGATCCTACACAAATCAATATTACAGACCAATGTTGTGTCAATTGATTATAAAAGTTGGTTGTGATTGTATTATTTTTAATTGGAAACGCAGCACACACATATAAGATATTTTTTCATGGGAAAAAAAGACCTGATAAGATTACAAGTTTACAACCACAAAAAAAATCATATATAAATCAAAACAAACACATTAGGAATACTATACGTATAGTAACAATGTCAACAGCTTTGCAACTTGCTCGTCAAAAGTGAGCATGTGACTATCCAAATGCGATAATATTTTGTGCATCGATACGTTTTGATAATTTTTTAAAATTGAATCAAATTTTAAACATTTACTCTCCAGTTGTAAATTCATTTTTCTACGTGATCCAAAATTGTAGGTTTTATGTGATCAACTTGTATATTTTAAAACTATATAGATGTTTTCGGCGACACTGACTCCTTGTTTTCTAAAATGCTGGAATCTTCCGGAAGTATTGAGCCAAAGATAAGGATCAGATCATCGCCTTTGATGTTTAAATAACTAATTCTATATCAATCAGTCATATATATTAGATAATTTATTTTTTTTTTTTTTTGGTTTTGAAAAATAGATAATTTAATGTTAAATATTCATAATTTCACCAAACAAAGATGTAATATCTAAAGTTGAAAATGTAAAGTCATGCTTCAGAAACCGGCCCGTAACTGAAAACGGTGTAAAAATTCTAAGTCAAGACTCATATAAGAATAGAGACTTCATCCTCAAAACCTAGGTTATGAGATGAGAGAAATCTCTTAATTGGTGTGTGAAACAATTACAAGTTCTCAATTTGTGACACTTTAACACGCCCTTCAAATGTGTGCTATAAAGAGCCTAGGTCACATGGCACACAAGGCATATAAAGGCACTATAAGGCCAACAAAGAGCCCAACACTAGAACACAAAAGGGGTGACTCTGATACCATGTAGAAAATCTGAGACCAAACCCATGTAACAGGAAGGACCTCTTCCTCAAAAC
Source organism: Gentiana macrophylla (assembly GCA_026214975.1). Lineage (NCBI taxonomy): Eukaryota > Viridiplantae > Streptophyta > Magnoliopsida > Gentianales > Gentianaceae > Gentiana > Gentiana macrophylla. The sequence continues at coordinate 30,910,653 of CM047810.1, read as the reverse complement.
CTATGTTATGAGGTGAGGGAAATTCATGTCTTAATATGGTGAATGAAACAATCACAAGTTCTCAATATGGGACACTTTAACAAACGGGACGCTCGACACGTAAATTTTTGAATATGTCTCAAAGGTCAGGTAAGTCTGACGTCATATCAGAGTTAAAAAAAGATGCGTAGAAGCAACAAAATTGTAAAGACTTGGAAAACCATGTCCTCCAAACATGAGCCAACCAGCGCAAGCTGACTATAAAGCCAAAGTGCAGAAACACTCTTGGAAGATCAATGATGCAAACTATTGTCATAAATACCCGAAGCAATTCTACCACCTTAAAAGCACTAAAAGTAAACTAAGAACAAAACTAAACATAATTACTTGGCTCGTAGATCGTACTCAAAGGAAATAAAACCAAAGAATCACAAAAACAACAAAAAATCTATCTTATGTTGAGAATATTCTGGATACACAAAATCATTTAGAATAATATTCTTGATACACAAGATTACATAGAATAATCTTTGTAATCAATATCATTTATTGCGTCTACATTATGGCTATGTGGTATAAATACACTGCTAATATACTCAATGAAATCAATGGAAATTCACTTTTATCACTCTCAATATGGTCTTTCAGATCCTGGTCAATCGTAAACAAATTCGTTTGGGTCAAGGTTCGTCACTGTAATCTACACGAACTCTCACCCATCTCCCATGTTCAAGTTTTGTTGGTCCATTATTTTTTTTCTCCGTCATCATGTTCTTTTTTCCGTAGATTTTGTTTTTAGTCATCAAAATAAATCACTCTTATGTCATTATTATATTTCAAACCCCATAAACGCTTCTGCAGGCTATGGCGATTTCTTTTCAATTCAATTGTAAAGTGCGATCTCTTCTTTTCCAATCCAAATTTCTTTGTTTATCTTTATTCTACCTCTTCTCTTCCCCTTCTTCTTAAGGAGGCATAAGTCCCTTTCATCTATTAGGGTTCGTACGACCATCCATTCCAAATTTTATTAAGGTTTTTTACAATCCTCCATTCCAACAATTCTTAATTAGGATACAACCCTCCATTCCAAATTTTATTAAGTTTTGTTTCAACCATGTGTTGATCACAAGGGTGACCACACACCAATTTTTTTTTATTCAACATAAATTCTTCTATTTTTTTGGGTATCAAATCATCTCAAAGATGATACTCCCCCAAATATTTATTCCTCTCTATCGCTTCTTTTTCCATGACTCTACAAAAAAATTGAGTCATCCATTGCAGATTCGAGCAATAGCATGCTAATGTGAAGCAGCTGTTTTCGATTGATATGGAGAAGATTGTTGCAGGCACCATGTGAAGGAAGCAAGATTACTGAATTACGAGCCAATCTCCATGTTCATTCTATCCCATGAGATTTTGGGGCGTGTTGAGAATATTATGGATACACATAATCATTTAGAATAATATTCTTGATACACAAGATCACTTAGAATAACCTTTGTAATCAATCTCATTAAATGCGTTTAAATTATGGCTATGTAGTATAAATACACAACTATTGTACTCAATGAAATCAATGGATATTCAGTTTTATCACTCTCAATATCTTAGCCTTGCTCTTCGGAAAAGTCAATGTGTTCCTCAATACATGCAAGTCTTGTCAACATAAAAGGAAAAAGTGATATAGCGCAGTAGCTTAGTAGGGAGTATAAGATTGAAAAGAGGAAAGCATGTTTGTCATAAGTCGAAAGAAATAACATTAATTCACTTATGTAGTTTATAAAACAGTTTAGTGATTAGGTAGAAAGAAACTGCTTGAAAGCATAATTGCTTAACAAATGTATAATACAAGTTTATGTCCAACTCACGTACTTACATGACATTACATGTCTTGTTTACTTGTCGTGCTACACATACTTGTTATACTTGTCATGATATAATAAACTAACTTGTCATGTTTGCATTGTAAGGAAACCAAACTAGGAACGCAGCGGAATTTAAAATTGATTTCCTTTTCACCAAGGACCAACTTCGTTTAAACAATAAGAAGTAGACAAAATTCATACCAGAATGATCTTAGAAGATCATCACTTTGTCTACGGTTGTAGTTTGTGCACGAAGCTGCCCAAGTATTCAAACTCTACCGTTGATCCAAACGAACCTTCACTAGAATCCTACCAAGGATTTCTACTAGAAGAAAATCAGTTTCTAGGCTGTCTTTTTCTTTTCTCTCAAACTCTCTCAATATGCTCATTATTATATTCATGTAAAATAATATTTTGTAAGTGTGATACAAAAGAGCTTGACACGCCCACCTATTTTATAGGTGTATATGACCCCACATGTGTCTCCCAACTAACTTGGGATTGGCTTCTTGTGTGGAGTAGAGATTATAAAAACATTTTCCAATAAAATAAGGAATTAGGAAAATAAACCATTTTAGTTGATTTATCTGATATATTTAAAATATAATATTAATTGTGCCTTTATTATATTACAATATATATCAATCACACATGTGTGCATCTCTCTCTGTATATATAATACACACATGCATACACACAAATTGTGTATATTATTTATTTAATTAATTAATCAACATAATTAATATCTTGCATTATTATCATAATAAATAAATATAATAATATTAATTTACTACTATAACACTTTATAGTCGGATAAATAATTCCTTATTTGGTTATCACTAACCACGGTTTAATTCCGGCTAGATATTAATATGTGTGTGTGACCCTATAGGCTTCCGAATATATTGTCCGTACAATGCAAAGCGAATTTACTAAAATGCCCTTCACACCTAATGATCGTGATTAACGTCTAGCAACACGTCACGACCTCCAATCATCAGAAGAGTCAAGTACATTGATTACTACCTTTCATATGTGAAATGGTATACCGTGTAAATAGAATCATATCATTGATATAATATCCATACAGTCGTAGTTGAGTGTCGAAACATTAACGAACGTATATTATAATCTGGATATCTTACTCTCTCGAAATAACACATTACTTTCGTTTTGCAAAGACTTTCGAGAATAGGACATTCTTTATAAGAAGACACTTTCGGATATTTATTCTCACTATCTAGAAACGCGAATTCCGGACAAACGACATAAATCATATGCATGTTTTAATATCACATCCAATCACTATAGTATGATTTCCCGTGGCTAAGGGGAAACCTGAATAGTGTCAAAGCATGACAATCCACATCATGATGTTATGAAGACTCCGATATGAGGATAATTCACAACCGCCACATAGTGAGACACTTAATAAAGTAGGTGGGTCAATATAATGTATGCATAATACACGTCCACGTACAGTCCAAGTGTTTCTACACTTCGATAGATGAGATCTGTCACTATATTCAAAAGATGGAAGATATCTAATACATGTTAATCTAACTATACTTTTAATGTCCTATTTAATAATACATACGACTAAATATATATAAGTATCAAATCATTTAAAGTGATTCGAGATCCCATCAACTGTAATCACTATTATGATTGGTGGCACTAAGGACGTTATCATATTGGCAATATTATAATTGGTTTATTAAACGTACAACTATAGAATAACAGAAAAGTCATTTCTCATATGTACAAACATAAAAGCATAGAAGAAATGATCCGACCCGGTCGGATCCGGTCCAACCTGATTGGGTTTAGGGCACTACACTAATAATCTCCCACTTGACCTAAATCCAATCACTCGCACACACAAGATCAAGTTGAAACCCAAGAATCTTATGCAATACTCGCAACCAACCCTAAGCGTAAACGGATCATTGTCCGCCGGAACTCAGGCTATCTTTGAATCTTGCTCCAAATGACCAAGTTAAAAATGAATTTTTATTTGTGGCAACAATGACAATTAAATAGGAATAGGAGAATAATTATCTGAGAAGTCTACTTAACTAATTCCCTGCAAAGTGTCTGTCACAAGGCATTCTGGTCTGAAGTGCCAGAAGTGAGTGCCTTGGTGTTAGGCTTGTGGACTTGCACTCTGCTGTAAGTGAACTGGTCAAGACGATTCCCATGAAACCTTGTGATTCACTAGTCTGTGATAATCTCCTTTTTTCCGGGTTAGTTTACTTGAATCTTAATTCTTGTGATTGTACATCATAAACAATAACACCCCTTGTGTAAGTATCTATGCTTGTTCCTTATTATATCTGTTGAATCTTGCATCTGTTGAACCTGCCTACTGAAGCCTTGTCTACTGAGTAATACTTGTAATAGTTTAGTTCTTAGGCCTAGTCCGTTGTACCTGTATTCAACTCTGTGAACTTCAGATCTGATAATCTTGTTCTCTGAATTTCATTATCCCTTCTGAGTTCAGCTGATAGTTCAGTGTGTTGTTGTTTTGATCAGCTGTGTGTATAGTCTGCTGAGTATCTTTTGCTTCAATATTAGCTCTGTAATTTGCTTTGTAGTATGTTGCATCTTGATCTTCTTAGTAGTCAGTTGAGTTCTGATGATGCTGGAATTTGTCCGGTAATCAATGCGGGTCAATCTCCTATATGATAATGACCTAAAACCCTAGAAACCCTAATTTAAGACAGAGGAACGAGTTTTTTGGTGTGTTCGGACTGAGCTCTCTGAGTATCTCGGAGAGTTGCCTACGTATCCAATAGTCGAATTGGAATCAAGTCATCCGTAGTTCCTTAGGGTTGCTTATATAGGTGATATTTCACCCCTAAAACTTGCTCAACAAATATTATAATTAATAATTAATCCCTAAGGATAAATACGACTCAATCCCTAGAATCAGAGATAATTATGAACATATTTAATGTCAAGATTAGAGTCTTTATGACTGAGCATTCTTTCCATATATAATTATCCTTCACGTGGAATAACAACGGAGCTGTTCGGAATGTTCTCCGCTCACCTCCGGAACCAATCTGACCGAACCGGCAGCTCTCTCTTCGCTGCATCAGAACCGTCCTGCGGTGGCTGGAGGAGGAGCTAAGATCGATCTCCTGTGGTAGACGATCTGCCACCTGCTCGTTCTTAGGCTCTCGACCCTTAAGGCTCTAATCTCATGGAGTGGTACTGCCGACGAACACCCTTAAAGGTGACACGTGGCGTAATTCGGGTCGGGTATCATCATAAGCCCCCAGATCTGGCTTAACTTCTTAGTTGGTCAGATCTGCTCTGTTTGGCGGTTCGACCGACCCTTACACGGTCACCCATTTCAAAAAGGTTTGAGTGCCAGCTTGTAGCCTATTTAATAGGCCATCATTACACATGCGAGTTACGAGGCGTTTCACTCTTTTCCACAACTGACGTCGCTTGAGTGTCAGGAGGGAGGTTATAAACCCGTCCCTTCATATTAGACCTTCTCTCTTCCTTCACTTGCTATTAATTTGAAGATTTCTCTCCAGATTCCCTGTATTTCCAAGTAAGTCTCTAACTTCTCTTGCTTTATTATTCTTCATTTCTTCTTTTTTCCTACTTTTCCCAGTTTATGAGGGCTAGTACCGCCTCTAGCAGCTCCGTCGATAGAGAATTCGAGTCCCATTATGAATCAGAAACTAAGGCCACTCAACCTTTTATTTAGTTCGGTGGCCCTATTGACATTTCTCTGCCGAACGCCGTCGCCGCGTTAATTCCGAAAGTGTGTCGTTACATCGCCCTCTTCAGTCTCAGGTATTACTCGCTTTGGCTTTACCTCATTAAATCAGTGCCTCAGAGCCCATATGACTACTAGAATAGCTATAGGTTGCTTCGGTGTTAGGTCCAAACTAACCCAGGACGGCCTCTTGCAAATCTGTAACCAGTATGGCATAGACATGAACCACTATGCCCCTCAGCTGCCGGGGGGCGTCCATCTCTACGCCCATTAGCCCCAGAGGGGTACTGCACCGTATACAAAGATCAGATCGTCTGCGGCCTCAGGGTCCCTTTCTGTCCGGCATTTTTGGCTGTACAGAGGCATTACCAACTGGGATCTGCCCAGATCGCCCCTAACGGTGTTAGGGAGATCATTGGCTCTGCGATCTTCTTCCGGCTGCTGGACACGGAGTTCGACATGGACCTATTTAGGACTTTTTACCAACACAAGAAGGTAAGGAACCACAACGGGTGGTATTATTTCCCACGCCGCACATACCACCGGAGGGGAGTCACTATGCTCTCCACAGGAAAATCTTCAATCCACGAGTGGAAGAATAACTTCTTCTTTATTTGCAACGACGGACATCCTAAGCTGAGCAACTGGAATTATTTTCCGCTTCCGGCCGATGTGTGCCCCACTACTAAAACAGCAAAATCAAAAGGCAAAATCAAAAGCAAAAGGCTGAACGCCAAAAGAAAGGATATTTCCGGTGCCAATGCTCTCCTTGATTTTGAGTACTGGTTTGATGAATTGATAGAAGCTGCTCGCCTTTCCGACGCTGGCCCTGAGCCCTATTTGAGGCTTACTCAGGATGAGTACAATCATCGTAGGAGCTATTCCCTTAATTTTTTTTGTTCTATGTACTTAATTTTACACCCCATCTGAGTTTGTTCTAACAATCTATTTTCTCAGTGGCTGATGTTGCTGACATCTTCGATCAAGCACTCAATGAGGAGGAAGATGCACCCGAGCCTCAGCAGAACCTGGAGGTTCCAAGGGAGGAGGTGGCGCCAGATCCCGAACTGCCCAATCCAGAGGTTAACCCTGAGACTTCCCTTACTGGCCTCCAACAGGGCGATCTAACCCCTGGAACACAGCGCGTCGAACAGAGAGATGACAGTTTGGTTATTCTGGACGTCTCTGACACGGGTGACCGATCAAGGCAAGCGCCCCAGATCTGGACGAAAGAGGCCTAGACCTGGCCAGGAGGCTTCCGAAGGGACCTCGGGGTCTTCGCCTGAGTTCTTGGCTGAGCTGCCGGACAAAGATCTGGCATCTATTGTAAGTTTTGCTCCTCCTTCTCTGTTCGCCATAGTTGAACCGTACTACCCCTGATCGTCTTACACTTGTTGTTTATAGGTTGTTAAAGCTGGAAAGGAGGTTCTTCACCGCCTCAACGATTTCTCCATACAGAAGGCCTCTTTGGAGAAACCCATTTCTGATCTATCTTCCAGCCGCAACAAACACAAAGAAGAATCCTTGTCCAAAGATGCCAAGATCGCTGATCTGGAGAAGGTCATGCAGCTGAATGAGCTACGTGTTTCTGGAGCTGTTCGTGAAGATGCTCTGACCAAACTTCAAGCTGATCACGCGTCGTTAGAAGCCGCCATGCCTGAGTGAATCGCTCAGGCCATTCATGAGTACAAGAGCTCATAGCATTTTACCGGGGCCCTAAAGGTGTTGCTTAGCTCTATTTTGAGTCATGGGTATACTCTCGGTGTTAGCCAGGCCAAAGAGCAGTGCCCTGAGCTGGTTATCTCAGATCTTCAACACGGTAGGCTCTGCAAGCCGGGCGACAATGAGCTGTACCAGGCCAGGCTCAGGGAATTTCAAGCTGGTGAGGACTTGGCAGAGAAATACGGCCGCCGACCTGCGACTTGCCAGACCGGAACTTCCTCAGCTCAACGCTCTGGTACTCCGACCGATCCGCCACAAGAATCAGCTGCAAATCCCTAAAAAATCAGGCTTTTATTATTTTGTTTGAAAGACTTACACTTTTCAAACTTTTGTTATTTTTGTTCTCGACACTTTGTGCCTTTTTGGCACTCGTTCTGTAATTTTTCCTTTCTTTTGGCGTTCAGCCTTTTGCTTTTGATTTTGCCTTTTGATTTTGCTGTTTTTGTTTTATGCTTAGTCTAGAGGCCCTTGCCCCCTGAAGGACATAGTTTACAGAGCTTAGTCTTTCGAATAATGTACTTCGGCATATGCGCTGATCACCTGTCATGCAGACTTGTGAGGTTTGTTTACTTCAACCTTCCAAGTATCATAGGAAACGTTGATCCTTTTTTTTTTTTGATTTGTCTTGGCAAATTTCTTCTACTGAATCCGACCTGCGGATCAATTCGTTGAGTCTGTCCTGCAGACTTCTTTGTATTTGCCTTGGCAAATTTCATCTACTGAATCTGACCTGCGGATCAGTTCGTTTCGTTGAGTCTGTTCTGCAGACTTCTTTGTATTTGCCTTGGCAAATTTCGTCTACTATGTCCGACCTGCGGATCAGTTCGTTGAGGCTGTCCTGCAGACCTCTTTTTATTTGCCTTGGCAAATTTCTTTCATCGACCGACCGCATGGATCGATTCGTTGAGTCATCCTGCAGACCTCTTTCTATTTGCCTTGGCAAATTTCTTCTACTGAATCCGACATGCGGATCAGTTCGTTTTGTCTGTCCTGCAGACTTCTTTCGTTTTGGTGTGTTCGGACTAAGCTCTCTTAGTATCTCGGAGAGTTGCCTACTATCCAATAGTCGAATTGGAATCAAGTCATCCGTAGTTCCTTAGGGTTGCTTATATAGGTGATATTTCACCCCTAAAACTTGCTCAACAAGTATTATAATTAATAATTAATCCCTAAGGATAAATATGACTCAATCCCTAGATTCAGAGATAATTATGGACATATTTAATGTCAAGATTGGAGTCTTTATGACTGAGGATTCTTTCCATATATAATTATCCCTCACGTGGAATAACAACGGAGCTGTTCGGAATGTTCTCCGCTCAGCCTCCAGAACCAATACAGCCGAACCGGGCAGCTCCTCTTCGCCAGACCGTAACCGTCATGCGGTGGCTGGAGGAGGAGCTAAGATCGATCTCCTGTGGTAGACGATCTGCCACCTGTTCGGTTCTTTGGGCTCTCGACCCTTAAGGCTCTAATCTCATGGAGTGGTACTTCCGACGAACACCCCTAAAGGTGACACGTGGCGTAATTCGGGTCGGGTATCATCAAGTTCATTTGTCTGCTGTATTATCTAGTCTGCTGTTTTGTAATAGCATGTTGTCTACTTCAGTCTGCTGATTATGTTCTGCTTTGTAAACTGAATTGGTTTGTAATTTGAACATTGGACGTTTTTTGTATCCATCTTGACTGTATTAAACCTGATCATTTGTTTATCATTTCAATCAATCAAATAATTTGATCTTAGGTTAATCAATAGTTAATTACTTTAGTTTAATACAAACTTGTTTCCACTTGTGTTAAACGTATTTAACTTGTTCATATACTCTGTTTTTTTTTTTTTTTTTTTTTTTTTTTTTGCAAAGAATCCATAATTGTGTAATTAGTTTAAAAACCCTTGATTCATTCACCTCCTTCTGAATCAAGCTGCGCTGCCTGCGCATCGATCCAACATATGAGATCCTTTTTTTTTATCTTTTATTCCTTACTGAGCAACTACCTAGTGCTTACTCATTATTTTTGGGTTGAGAATATATGCAGGATTGTGAAGAGAAAATTAATGTTTTTTGAGAGCGAACTTAATTTTGTTGTGAATCTATTTGTTGTTCCAGTTGGCGGAGCCTACGATCTTGAAAGCATTATTTCCGGCGATTTTTGGTGGCCCTTTGGTGTGAGGATATGGGGCTTGGGAGTTTGCCGGAGGTTTCTGAGGTGCTTTTTTCCGGTTGTCCAGCTCCGGACTGTGCTTTTTATCTATCATGTTAGTGTTAGGGCGTTTGTCATCTTAGATGTTATTATTTTGCTTGTCCAGTTATTAGTTTAGTTATTAGTTTAAGTTTGTGTTGTATTTTAATATATTATTTTTAATTAAATATGTTGAATTTACATTTATGCATCTAATATTTTCTTTGCATGGTAGTATGCTTGGTTTATTTGTGTGTTTAGTTTTAAATGTGGATGGACCCGGGAATTTAAAAAACGTTGGCGGCTTATCGGATTTTTCGGAGATTTTCTCTTTTGGCCGTTGTTTGTTTTTTGTTTGTGGTTCCGCCCGGTGCCGAGCTTTGGGCCCGGATTGGTCCGGTTTGTTGAAAGTACCGGTAGCGCCGGTTTTGTTAGTCCGGGCTTATCCGGGTTATTGATAATAAGCTTTTTTCGTCGCTGCGCAAAAAAAAGAGAGGATTTTTAGCTACTGTGCTTTATCTATCATGTTAGTGTTAGGCACGGTATCCGGAAAAACAATAATGTATTATTTTAATTAAATAAATTTACATTTATCATCTAATATTTTATTTGCATGGTAGTATGCAATTAAATGTACATCACGAAAAACCAAGTAGTTTGGCTCAAGTGGTAAGTGACTTGAGAATTCTTAGGGAGGTCACCGATTCGATTATCCTCTGAGGCGCATGTTGAAATAGCTCTTGGCCAGGTCTTACCCCTGAGTAAGAGTCAGACTCTGCAGGCACGACCCGGGCCGAACTCGGGATTAGTCGGACCAGTGGGTTCCGGATACCGGGGGCTTTAAGCAAAAAAATGTGTACATCACGAAAATCTCAAAGGGTTTAGTATGTGACCATAATACTCGCTGCATAAGAGTTACGTACGAAAGGATTGAGCTTATGATGAACTACGTTAAACATTGAGTCCGTGGTGAAATTTGACTGAACTACAAATCTTACAGTCAAACCACCATTAGTGTCTTAGAACACTTACAGTGTGACCATTTAATCCGGGCAGTCACCTTAGTGGTTGCACTTATATGTGAAAAGTTTACCTATGACTGAACCGATTTATTTTGATGGTCTAGTAGTAAGTCCGTGACGAGAGAATTTAATTGAATCACTAGATGTCCATTTATAGAATTAAACTTAATACATACGTGAATATAGACTCGTGCTTTCTTTAATCTCGACCATTTTGACATCACTCAGGGATCGGATTCAACCCGAACGATATAAAACCTAGTTTTGGAGTTTCATAAACAGAGGTTGGCTCACCCCAACGAGCTTATCAAAATTTTCAGGCTCCACAGAATCATTCGTGGTCGTGTGGGATCATCCATATTCCAATAGTTAGTTTGTAGCAATGGCCGTTCTGAAGTTTTATTGGACTACACCCGCGATACGACCGAGACCTAGAGGAACGGTTTCTGGAGTCTTTCATGTTTTTCACGCTTGTTTTCTTTATGTACTGGTATGACGTTAGACTTACGTAAATTTTGAGATCAAGTCAAAAATCACGTACCAAACGTTTTATTTCCAATCAAAACTCGGTATTCGAGGAGGGACAATAAACCGTCTCCCTTGTGTTTTTTTTTTATCTATCGTCCATCTGTTGGAGTGTTATGTTATAGTATCACTTTTTTTTTTTTTTTGATGAAATGATGTAGTACTAGTATATAGATATATACTATAAATGACAGATAGGATAATGAGTTAAAGTACATAAGAAACAAAGGACGTCCACAATGTTGTGTTTCCCTCTCCCTCTCCCTCTCCCTCTCCCTCTCCCAATCCGATTCCAGTCTTCGTCTCTTTCTTTATAACAAACTAAGAGGCTAGTTGTACTTGTACTAGTAGTATAAAGAATACCAAGTCCATGTGTTTGCTTTTCCGAGGAACAATCTCCAAAGCCAAACCTTTTCTCTTCCTCCATTTCAATTCCTTTCATCATCTCCTCTCTTCCTTCAAAAGAGGAATTCATTCATTTCCTTCTTCTCCATTTCCATCGCCAATCGATCAACGATACGCAAGAAGCAAAATAAGGAAAATTACTGCATGCTCTGAAGCCCTCTGATATGTAAGCTTCTTCTTCTTCTTTTTTCCTTTTTTCTTTCCATATTAAAGATATTTTCGTTATCAAGAATTCATATGATGAATGTTCAAGGTCTTTTTTTTTTTTTTTTTTCATGATCTACATTGAGTACCCTCTGATTGTGTTGTTTCTTGGGCTAGATCATGCCTGTTTCATTTGAAATGGATGGAATTGGAGGGGGAAAAAACCCAGCTAATTGCACCAGATTATTGTAATCTGTACTTTTCTTCTGCATTTAGGTGATTTTTTATTAGGAAGGTTTAGGTGATTTCTTTTGGTTTGCATTTTTCTACTGTTACATTGGAAATTTAATTTAATTTTTTTTTTAATTGATTTGCAGAGTACTAAAAGTGCTAGTACAACAAACTGAACAAAGTCAGTTATGGGTCATCAGAAAGCAGAAATGAGTTTTGGAAAAAAGATTTTTTTATTTTTATATTTTTAAATTAGCCTAATACAACGTGATTCAGATCATTTGAGTACATTTCTTTTTCTTCTTTAATCTTTTCTTCCAGTTCTTTTTTATGCATACATTTTTGTGCTTCACTTTTTGCACATCTTCCGATGGACTTTAGCTCTGTAATACTACTTTTTAAAATGAAGTGTAGAAAAGTCACTTTTGCACCAAATTGTTGGTTGAATGATTGTGCTTGTGATTCTCCTAGCTACTTCCCATCTCATTATAAAAAGCTTAGGCTTCACTCACTAATGCGTGTTAAAATATAAGTTATTTTAGTTATTTTACGTAGATTAAAAAAGTGATTCAATGATATAAATTTTAATGATAAAAGTAAAAAATATCTTTCGACTATCATTAATGAATTGTTATAGAATTAAAAAATAATTGGATTGTTAATAAATTAGAAGGTCAGATAGAGGAAAAAAAAGTAATAAATGATTAATTGGTAATATAAAATTAATTATGTTCTGGAAAAAGCAAAAATAGTTATAGTGCTTTATATTTTGAGACAGAGAAGTATTTTTTCCCTCTCTTTCTCCTGTCCTCCTCCTATACATGAAGCCATTGGGATTGAAGTAATGATTTAGGCACAACGACTCGATCACAACGGATGACGCAACTTTCTTTTTAAACTTTTGATCATAATGTAGGATTCAATAATCATGATGTAGGCACATCGTAATCAATAATTCAATATTGAAAAAAGATGTTTGTAACCCGCTGTGGCCGGATTGTTGTCATTTTCCCATTCTTTTTATTTTGTCTTGCTTTCCATTATTCTTATTTAACTGTCGCAGCTGCCCCAAACATACAAATACTTTGATTTTAACATCAAAAATTACAACACCACCTCTTGTATATAATTAAAGCAATATTGTTTTCACTCTCTTACCCCTTAATAATAAGTATAGATTTAGAAAAACACAATAAATATTGTTTTGAAAATGTAATTACGATAAATGGATAAAAAAAAATGAAGTTAAATAGATTTGAGGGAGGATGTTTTGTGTGAGAATGGTACTATTTATTATGACTTGGAATGGAGTAGCTAGTTTGAAAGACATGACAAAGTATACCTATATAACCAAGCGTTTCCTCTTCGTTTTTCAAAGACGTTGTCCCCATGTTCCCCCTTCCACTTGGACTTTTTAATACTGTCCGTTGACATGCATGTATATGTATGTAATTTTGGCAGCCATTTGTGTCCTCTAAAAATTACTACATTTGTTTTCTTCTATTGGCCAGCTATATATATACCAAACTTCTTAATCTTAATTTTGTATTGCAAATTGGGCCCTAAATATCTTCATTATTGTAATCGTCAGCAGTACGTATAGTATATATGAAATTCATCTGATCCCAAATACACACTTATTCATGGCTTTTAATATATATATATATACTACTATTTAGCTTTGAAGAAGAAAAGATAGAAGAAGAAGAAGAAAAAGAGAAATGAGAAAAGAGGATTACAACAATTGCAAGACCTCTTGGTCAAAACAGGTGGTCAAGAAATTGTTGAATAAACAGAGATGGTCAGATGGTTATCTTTCCGATCCCATGTCAAGAGGTATATATATATATATTATATTCATATTTGTATGCAGTAAAATAGAATTCATGATTTCTGTTTTTGTTTCGATATTTTTTTTATATTTATAATTAATTCTTTCCTTAACCAGGATTGAATAAAAGGGAAAAGAGAAGGAAGAGTTGTTCCGATCCAGGCAGCGGCATGGTCGTGCCGGAGGAATTTGCCGGTAGATAATGAGTAATTGTGATAATTTTAGTGTGTGTTTTCCGGGCCCCTCGTAAAATTTACTTGCTTTGATAACTTTTCACATTTGATGTTTATTTGATAATCATATTTTAATTTTTTTTTTTAATTTTATAAAATCCAGTTTAAGTTATCAAGTGATATTAATTCAGTACGGTCGCTTATTCGAATACAGTTGACTAGTCACTTTAGCTTTTATTTCTGCTCCTGTTTTGTGTTTGATTTAAAACTGTATGGTCCAGATTGATCCATATGTGTCTCCACAAATGGAGTGACTCCGGGAAGAATTTACCCTGTTTTGAGCTTTTTATTCCTGCCCCTGTCATTGAATTATTGTATTGTGTTTATCCGTCACAGTCAAACCGTGGTGTCATTGAATTATTGTGTTTTTTTTTTTTTTTTTTTTTTTTTTCATGGTTTTCGTTCAGCTGCTGTATTATTCTGACACAAATTATGAAATGCAGTCACATAGTTTGACTGTGACGTGAGTACGACATGAGAAATTTTTACTCGCACTCTCCTCATACGTATTGGTCCGTTGCATGTATGATATGTGTATAAGAAAATAAATTAGTATTTATCTTCTTATACACATGTCGCGACATTCAACGGACGGTGCATGTGAGGACTTCTGAGGTAAGAATTTCCCAAATATTCTACAACTTCCTTTAATTATTCATTGCTTTGGTAATAGCACTCGCCCTTCTTTCTACTCCACATCTTGAGTTTAAAAAGCTACATTCATTTCTTTTTTAAAATTTTATTTCCTTCAATTCAAAATTATGTGTTTCATTAAGGTGCTTCAGTACATTTTATATTATGTACTAACAAAGTGTTGATTTATGATTAACAGAGGGCTGTTTAAATCAAACAAATTTCGGGCAGGACAAGCCGGCTGAGATTAACAACCTTGAGCTCAGGTTCAACTTTAAATTTCTAAATTTATCTGCTTGTTATTATATGTATAATGTATATTTATAGAATATATCAATAATATAGATGCAAACTGCAAGTCTGCAACACTGTTAACTACATTTCAAAATTAAATTAAATTTGAAAGAAAATTACAAAAAATTTGTGGTGTTTAACTTGTTCGATGATGAACTGTGTTTGAAGGACGTTCGTTGGGACATGGAATGTGGGTGGCAAGGCACCCCATAAGGGACTCAACTTAAGAGATTGGCTAAGACAATCCACACCTGCACATATATATGTGCTTGGGTATGTTTTTTCCTTAGTTGCAAAATTCAATTCAATCTTATTTCACGTTTCATTAACTACTTTTATTTATTTATTTTCAACTGAAAAAAAAAAAAAACAATATTATTCCAAAATAATTCGAATTTAATAGAAAAACCCGTCGTTTTTGTACCCAAAAAAAAAAAAAAAGGAATTCTTTTAAGGGGAGTGATAGAGTTACTCCTCAAATCTATGAGTAATGATAGAGGCACAACAAAAATTACACAACGGATGCCACAACAGGATCTCCCACAATCAATTAACACTCATCAAAATCAAGGGTGGAAGATCATGTTGTGGCATCCATTGTGTAATTTTTTTTGTGTCTCTATCATTACTCCAACCATTAGATTAGGTCGGGTGTAGAAATGGTGTAGACTTGGAGAATAACTCTATCATTACTTTTTTTTTAAAGTTCATGATAAAATGTCATTACATCTCATTTTATTTCAAACTTTCTAATGAAATAAAACTGCATTCCATTGATGATCACATTACTCTTTCGGTTATTCATATGTGTATACGACTCATTGATTGATATATATTATATTAAAATCAATGATATAGAAAATTTTATTAATTTTTGTGGTCATTTATTTTATTTTATTTTTTGTAAACGAGACTTTTAATCAAAATATATTTTGTGATCATTTTGTTTTGAGGCACTAATCATAAAGTACATGCACTTGATTTTACTATTATTGTTTCTATAACAATAAAAGGGTGACAAGTTACGTAATGCAATGCAGTTTTATATAATTAATTATCATATATATAACCTATTGTTTGATATAATTCACACGTTGATTAATGATATAAAAGCGTGTTGTGTACTCACACTTTGAAATTTGTTGTCACGTTAGCATCGCATTAATGGAAATGTTACTACCGTAACTGCATGTTGCATTGTGACATAATGTAAGACGATGCTGATAATCGTCCGGGTCAAAGTCAAGTTGCAATATGGGTTATTGGACCCCGAAAGGTCGCTCCAAACAGCTTTTTTTGGTAATTCTGGTGAATATGCCTGCAAAACACACACAGAGCGTTAAATGGGCTCATAGTTGTTCTTTAGGTGGCCACTACGACGCTCAAATCAGTATTTGATAGAGAAAATATAGTTTCAAGCAGGGTGTGGGCGTACCTAATTATGGGGGATGATGATCCCTTTATATAGAGTTTCAACGTGGAGTTAATGCATTGCTGTACATTTTGCTGATGAGAGCGGAGATCGTGGAGCATGCAATTATGGCTTCTAGCCATAATGGGGCGACAATCTCGAAGGCATTGTTGTTACGGTTACTATCGTGGTGTAAAGTTTGCATAATGTCCGGAGTACCCATTTATATGGGAGATACCCTGCACCGAAACGTATATAAGTGACCGATGTGAACTTACACAATGTCGGCATGAAAAGACCGTAGACGTTCTACGTCATTCCGGCTATATGAGATAGAAGACAACCCACGACATAACGGATAGATGTACCGGAGATGGTCATACTGATTGAGGTCCGGTGTTGAGCTAAACCCATGTCGGTTTACTGGTTGAGATAACCTGAATAGGCCTGAAGAATGTCATGTCTGATGAACGGTTATACTAACATAAAATATTCATGAATCATAATGTAGGGCTAACATGGTCGTTTTATTTACCTTTAGCAGTAGGAGCATGGTCCGTCCTTAATCTTACAGCTAAGTTGCAAAGTCTAAGACCGGAACTAATGTAATATAGTAAACAGGTTCCAGGAGATTGTGCCCCTCAACGCCGGGAACATTTTGATCACAGAAGACAACGGTCCTGCAGCCAAGTGGTTGTCACTCATCAGCCAAGCTCTCAACGAAGATGTTGACCTCCCCGTTGACCATGATAATTTCACTCGGCATTCGCCGCTCCATCATGTCCAACAACTACTTACTGTACCACGAAGAATCAGCTCATCGGATTCTATTTCATCTGATGACGGAGAAGATTTCGAGAAAAGTTTCAGGTGCAAAAGTCCGTCCAAGAGAAAATACTGCTTGGCTGCCAGTAAGCAGATGGTCGGACTATTTTTGTGCGTCTGGATTCATTCCGATTTTCAAAAACATGTTAGTGGTTTGAAGGTTTCCTGCGTTGGAAGAGGAATCATGGGATACCTTGGGAATAAGGTACTAATTAGTTTAGTTCTTCTTCTTTTCGCTTTTGATTTCATTTGCTGCAGCTATTTAATGTTAGTTTTGAATGTGTTCCGATTGTGTGATTAGGGTTCCATATCCATTAGTATGATCCTGCATCAGACGACATTGTGTTTCGTGTGCACTCACTTAGCAGCCGGGGAGAAAGAGGGCGACGAGCTAAGAAGAAATTCGGACGTTATTGAAATTTTGAAGAGAACCAGATTTTCACATTCCACAAGATTAACAGGACAATCGGCTCCTCCTGATGGCATTTTGAATCATGAGTAAGTAAATCATGGGATATTGCACTGTACTACGATGGAATGGTGTCTTCCGCTTTATATCCATTAGATGCGCTTGATCTAGCAGGAAATTCTGTTGGCACCACACCATTCCTTGATGCAGTTAATGCTACTTAAACATTCCCTTTTTCACTGATAGTTCACGGTCTTAGTGATGATAACTTATATATTAACAATCTAATCTTCTTGGCAGAAACATCATTTGGCTTGGGGATTTGAATTATCGGCTTTCATCTGGCAGCAGAGAGGCAATCGAGCTGTTAAAGAAGAATGACTGGCAGGCACTTCTTGAGAAAGATCAGGTAATGAGAGTGAAGTTCATGATATTGTCTTGTACGACTAATTCCATCACCGAACAAGGGGAAAAGTGCTTGTTTTACTTTATTTAACACGTTGAATATCGTGTGTTGACAGTTAAAAATGCAACAACGAGCTGGTCGTGTTTTCCAGGGTTGGGAAGAGGGTAATATTTACTTTGCCCCAACTTACAAGTATGTCGAGAACTCTGATCGCTACTATGTCCTTCAACCCTCCACAATGAAAGTGAAGCGGCGCACTCCTGCTTGGTAATGTCATCTACTTATTTTTTAACATAGAATTGTTTGTGTTGTAAAGCTTATGGTTTCAAGGCATATTACTCTTTAAACCCCTTAAGAAACAGAGGGCCGCTTGTAGGAATATAAGTCAAGGTTCCTTACAGTAGACCCAATGACCCTACCCTTACCCGGATCCTGTAAGCACAATGCTTTCATGCACCGAGCTGGCCCCTTCCATGCCATGCCTCTTTAAGAGAGGTTCTAGTCTCCTTGGCAGATGCATTATAGAAAGAAAAAAAAAAAAAAAATTACATTTCCTTTCTTGAACGTTGAGTTCATGCATCCGCTTAATGTGAACATCGATTTAACATTATTCTGAACCTGGACTACAATGGAACTGCAGGTGTGACAGGATATTGTGGAAAGGCAAGGGTCTAAAGCAGTTGTGGTACGTTAGGGGCGAATCAAAATTTTCTGATCACAGGCCTGTTTATTCCCTTTTCTCTGTGGCAGTGAGTGTACCTCCAAGCAACATGGCTAGTGACTTGACTTCAAATTCCATTACTGAACCTTCAGCAGAAGTAACAAAGCTACCTTTCTTAGCAACTTGTGAAGCCCAACTCCATGCACAGAGTCGCTTTTTTCTACTGACCAAAGTAAAGAGCGACATACTTGTACGAAGCAACCCCTTGTTTACATCTACAGCCAACAATTTGACCTGCTCGTAGTGTAGCGTTGTAAAGGATTTTTCACACCTCTGATATCCTGACCCTCTGACCATGGTCTTCTTACATAAAGATGAAGTTTTTCTGTGCATCGAGGATTCTTCACTATTTGGGACTCTCCGAATGTTATTCAGTAGTTACCTTCTTGGTGGGCTTGTTTGCATCACTTGTTGTTTGCTTGGTCCGGTTCTGCTGCTTAAGGGTAATCATGCTCTGGCCACTTAAACAGGTGGCAATTTATGTTCTGGAGCGTATGCCTGTATTATGCATTCTCAGGCTTGAGGAGTGTGATTCAGTTTTTCTCCATTGACAGATATGTGACAGATAGAGTAGACGAAGGTGTTTTGCATTTGCTGTTGATAGATTTTTAAGGGGATTTTATTTTCTTAATAGGCTGGAAGGCCAAAATGGAGGGAGGGGCTGATAAATTTAGAGGCTTTGCCAGCTCCTCTTTTCTTCTTTTCAGCCTCTCGTTGTTCTTTTGTTTTTTCGTTTTTTAGACAATCTTGAGTTCATCAATATTGTCGGTTTTGTTTTACCTCACATAACATTTTCCGGTATGAGTCAATGTTAGATGCATGGGGTCAGTTTATAAATATTTCAGCCCTCAACTTCATTTGAAGTTATGTAAAAAAACAATATTGTCAAGATCTTTGGGGAGTACTCTCCCGTTTTGTTAATGGGTATCTGAACTTTTTCACTAATCAATTTCATCTTTTAGGGATGTATCCCTTGTGTTGAAGGGTATGTAGCACATTTATAGTTTATCATTACTCTTTAATATATTTCATGATCAAAGTCCAATACATGGTGTTATACTATAGATGCAGTTATCTATGATATACTTGCTCTATGTCAGCAATTATAGGTTGGACAGAGGATGTCTAGTAATTAAGACTGTTTCTCTCTTGTCAAATTTCGAACGGCAATGCGTGGATCAAATTTAGTATTTTCTGTTTCCATCACTTGCTGTTGTCTTCTTCAGTGAGCTTTTTTGGCATATCAATGGCAACAACAAGTTCATGATTGCAATTGGTGGTAGCTTCATTGATTGTTTGTTTGTTTGTTGTTGCTTCTTCTTTGATAGTTGGGGGCTCGTAATCCTTTCGTTTACCCCATACGACTAGATAAAGGCCGGTTACTATTGTGATGGCACCCAATAACCTGTTACAGTTTTGGAATTAGCAGTTTCTTTTTTTTTTTTTTTTTTGATATATTATATGTTGGTAAAGAAGTGTGATGATTACCTTCCTAGGTAAAGTGTCTCTGCCAAAGCAAAAGAGCTCACAACAGCAACAATAACCATGCCCAAAGGGCTAAATGCAGTGACAAAAACAGGTCCCCTTTCCTTCATGATTATTCCTTGGATGTAATAAGCGAGTCCCGAACAAAATACACCCTGGAATTATTCAGCATTCAAATATAAGAAAAAGATCGTATGGATAACAGGTTTTAAAAGAAGAGATTTTTATCACGAGATTACTCGACTTACACTGTATACGGCAGCTAGGAATCTAGTATCCCATTTAATCGACCAAACCGAAGGGTTTCCTCTTTCCATAATTAGTGCTACTATGGCACCTTCAACTGTTCCAAGAGAGCATATCCAGGCAGTTAGAGAAAGCTCAGCTGGATATGATTTTAGTGTGACAGCCTACATACAAAATCCAAGAAATCAATTTTATTATCATTTTGCACATATAAAAAAACACTACTTGAGGCTAAATAATTTTATGTATTATATATATATATATATATACTTACTTGCAAAATCATGAAGCTTGCCCAGCTGAAACATCCCGTTGTAATCATTAGGGCGCCTTTGACGTATTGCTGTATATCTATTTGATTGCTTTGATGTTGATTTGTCCCATTTTGTTTTGTCCATGGCAGCATAAGTACCGGTCCTGTTATTAACGTCATGATCATGGCACCTCCAACAGTAGCAATGGTTCCGATTACTTTTGCTTGGCTGTTTATGCTCTTTATCTTTACTTTCTCCAACCTGATACAAACATCACACATGTTTAAGATTCTTCACGTTACGTGGGAGGCATATATGCATACAATACTCTTTGGATTTTCGAGATTACACAAATTAACCTGAAGATACAGGCCATGACAAAGGTAATCGCGGGTAGGACGTTACACATTGCTGCTGCAAATGTTGCTGTTGTGTGTTTCATTCCTAGAAAGTAGAGGTTTTGGTCTATTACTGGCCTGTCAATATATATAAACATTAGGGACTTGAAAAAACAATATATGATTCAAGGAAACTTGATAGACTCTGGTGATTTTGGTCTTGAAGCTTACTCCAGGATGCTAAGAAGTACGAGTTTCCCGAATATTGACCAAGTCATCTTTGGCCTTATTTTCCTAAAGAGAGAAAAAAAGACATGTTTTACAATTGTGTATGTGTGTAGTACAAAAAAAAACAGTAGAGAAAGAGGGAAGAAATGCAGGGACAGACTTGTCTAGAACGATGGCAAAAGGGGCGATGACAGCGGTGGCAATGGCGTGGCGGTAGACGACGAATACGTAATTACTCATTCCTTGATTCAAAGCAACTTTAGAGATTAAATCCATTCCTGCAAACCCAAATTGCATGAACACCACAGCTAAGAAAGGTTTTGCTTTGGTTAAGAATTTGTGGGTGTTTTTGTAACTATTTAAAATTGTTTTCATCTCTGCTTCCCTTAAAATTGCAAACCCAAATTGGCCCCCTTTATTTTTTTTAAAGCTGATTATTAGAACAACAGAGAAGCTAGAGTTTGTAGTTTAGATAGAAGATGATTGAATTTTATGAGAAGATGATTGTTGTTGTTTATATACTTCTTTTAGTGCCTCTTCTTTTGCTTTTTTCTTGTTTGTTTGTTTGTTTTTTTATTTTATTTTTTGTTCTAATTTTTTTTTTTTTTTTTTTTTTTTTATATATTAATGATGGGGGGATATGGTGCTATATAGATAGATGTGAAGGGGCCTGGCCATTTCGTGTATCTTGTTTTATGGCTGTGTGGATTTGCTTTATGGAAGCGTGAATATTGTGTTTGGGACGTTTTTATATTTTGTTATTGGCCATTAGACTTCAACTACAATACCCTCTTATTCATAGTGAGATGGAATTTTGTTTAGAGTATGTGACGCAATATTCTTTCAATTACTATTGTTTATGTCAGGTTAGAATATCGAAAATAATTTATTGGTATTATAAAATAATTTATATTTTAAAACAAACGGAATGAAATAAAGTGACTTATATGTTGGGACGACATGAGTGCTGTTATTATTTATTTTGACAAACAACATACGTTCGGGCACAATCTCACAAAGCGGTGTATTTATTCATGTTTTGTTGTCCTCTTTATTTTGATATTTCATTTGATATGTTTCCAACGTAGTTTCTGAAAATTAAATATTTTCGTAATAAAATCAACGCGATGCATTAATAGTGCGACGTTGTGACATGTGAAGATGCGGTGAAATCTAAAACTACAGTGACAACTGAAAATGCAGTGACAATAATAGCTTGTCATTGTATATTCGGCGACACTTTTTGAAGATCAAACCATGTGTCACCCGATCTTAAATGCATCTTGAGTAACATTTTATGAAGATTAAATAATGTGTTACTGCATCTTAAATGACAATTTATGAAGAGAAAATATGGTGTCATTGCATCTTCAGCGACAATTTATTATGACTAAATCACGTGTCATTGCATCTTCAATGTCACTGCATGCCAAAACAATTGTATATTCACCATCAAGATGAAGCCGACGCTCTAACACTGCTTTTATTGACCTCATTTCCACTCCCATTGTCGATAAAAAGAATGAAAAAAACCTATTTGTTTCTTCATTCATGTTTCAAAAGGAAAAAAGAAAACTATGTGTTATGATTTGCTTCTCATTTTACACCGGCTATCCAAATTAGGTTTCCGATAGTGCTTTCTGTTAAAAGAAATAAAGTTGCGCCTTTACTAGCACCAGTTGGTTTTAGTATAACGGTAAGCGCTTGATCCTAACATGGTATCGGAGCTGGAGGTCATGGGATCAAAACCCTGGCTCCCTCAGTTATATTGTGCAAGTGTTGGGCCCATTTGTCTTGTTGGCCTAGTTTGGTCTTGTCTTGTGTGCCTAGATGACACAGCCTTGTTTGAGGCCCACACTTGATGAGGCGTGTTAAAGGAAAAAAGTTGCGCCTTTACTAGCACATTGATTTTAGTATAACGGTAAGCGCTTGATCCTAACACTTTCCAGCAACAACGCATTGGTCTTTCTCTTAGATTGATTTTGTGAGTTAACACAGAAAAAAGAAGTGGAATTAATGTATTTACATAGAAAAGCAACGACGGCTTCTACGCGTGATGATAGCCGAACCAAACTACGCCACGTGTCGTCCTTTTAGGACGTGTAATAAGTGATTAATCCCTAAACATATGGCATTAAGGGCCAGGAGCCCCAGAAACATACCTAAAGGCAGGTCCCTTACCCTAGGTAGGAGATCGGCGGAAGTTCCTCCTCCAGCCACCGCAGGTCGGTGAAGGTTTGGTGAAGAGGAACTGCCTAGTTCGGCCATAGTGGCCTTGGGGGCTCAGCGCAGGACACTCAGAGCCGCCCTGGCTGTTATTCTACGTGTTGGATAACCATATCTAAATGAGGAAAGAATCCTTAGTCTTAAAGACTGTGATGTTGACATTAAATATGTATATAATTATCCCTAAATCATAGGGATTTAGGCGTGTATATCCTTAGGGGAAATAATAAATGATATTGTTAGCAATAAATATGATTCCTTGCAGGACAAAGAAAATGGAGGAGACATCTCATATATAAACAATCCTAAGGAACTACGAAAGACTTGATTCCAATTCAACTATTGGATACGTAGGCAACTCAAGAGAAATAACTCGAGGGCTTAGTCTAAAATACCCAAAACCTCTACCCCTCTTTAATACGATTTAGGGTTCTCAGGGTTCAAGAGCTTTATCACAAAGGTAATCGGCCCGGATTTATTCTCAGACGAGATCCAGCATCGTCAATTGATGCTAGAAGGAGGGTGTTCTTTCCAATAATCGATTGAAACAATCCCAGAATTCTTGTAAGCAATCATGCCACCTGGTAAGAAGACTGCAGAGCCAACGGATCCGACTCAACAGGGTGGGACAGCTACAACCGCCCAAGGATAAGCCCAGGCTAAGGCTGCTCAGAAAAAAGCAAACATGGTTGATGATCAATCTAATCCGGCCCTTCAAGACCCAGCCAACCAAGCGTTGGTTGAAGCCTTGAAGAATTTAGATAATACCACTATTAAGGCGATTTTGGACGAAACCCTCAAAGGAAGGGATCCCCAGAGGTTTTAGAAACCACTCTCCATCAACAGGCTTCTAAAAAGCCAGAGATCGTGGAGTCAAGTGCCCACACTGAGTACAAAAATATGCGTCAACCTAACGACACAACTAAGGCCGAACTAGACGCTCTACTCGGAAGACGATCAGATGAACTACTCTGTGCGTCGCCCTTCACCGAGTACATCGACAACTACCCCCAACCAGCGGGGTTTAAAATTCCTAAGATTGATTCTTATGATGGGTCTAAGGATCCTTATGATCACATGCATCAGTACATCTCACATATGATTTTGCACAACGCCTCAGATGAGATGAAGTGCAAAGCTTTCACTGCACTGCTAACAAGGAGAGCAAGAGAGTGGTTCAACAAGATTCCTCCAGGTCAATCTCCGACTTTGGGACTTTAACTTGGAAGTTCGTCCATGCCTTTATCGCAGCTCGTCCGTTCCAGAGAAATCAGACCCACATTTTAACCTTGAAGCAAAATCATGATGAGTCCGTACTGCACTTTATAAAGCACTTTAATGAAGAATCCACACAGGTGCGGGATGCAGATGGCGATTGCTGGACGCCTCTTTCGTAGCAGGTCTGCGAGAGGGACGGCTGCATGCCAAGTTGAACAGCAAACTCCCTCAGACAATGGAAGAATGTCTGGACGTGGCTTATAAGCATTGCCATGGAGAAGAATCAAACAAGCTCAAGAGAGAGATGGAAAGAGATGAAGGAAATTAAAAAAGGCAAGACTGAAGACAAGTCCGATAAGAAGAGAAAGTCGGTATGGGATAGAGTAACTGCACCGATCTCAGATCGGCTAGGGAAGAAGGGAGCTCTACAGGAAAGAGACTTCATCCCTTTGGACAGGTCTCGCAAGCAGGTTCTCACGATAATGGAAAGAAAGGGCATAGGCAGGGTTCCACCACCAATGAGGGGGCCTAAAGAAAAGAGAGACTCAAACAAATTTTGCAAGTATCACAAGGATGTGGGTCATGACTCAAACACTGTAGGGATCTGATCAGAGACATCGATGCAGCAGTAATGGAAGAAAAACTTGATGAGGTCGTAGATCGGTCTCATCAGGCCGAACCGCGTGGTCGGCGTGAGTTTCAGTGCTGAAACAATTACAACGATAGAGATAATCGTGATGAGTTTCGAAGAAGAAGAGACCACTCACCAGACCTCGACGGTTAGATGGACAACCGCCCCGTAAACACATCAATACGATCTCAAGGAGGGCGAAGAGCATAAGCAAACCCAAAGACACATGCAGTAGCAGGTCTATTGCCCTTACTCAAGCGAACACAAGACAATGAATATCAGGAGAAGTGACTTATGGTCCTAAGGATTCTCTACCCCTGGTGATCAACAATGAAGGGTTTGTAATAGAAGCGGTGATTAGAAAGAATCTGACAAGGTGAATATGTGTTGACACAGGCAGTGCCGTGAACATCCTCTATTACAATGTGTTTAGAGCAATGAAGTTGAAAGATACCGATCTGACCCCCGTATCAGCTTCTCTGTTCGGCTTTTCCGGACCCTCAGTTTACCCACTGGTGTAATTAAACTCCCTACTACCTTTGGAGATGGAACCAAGGGCAGGACCCTGATGGTGGATTATTTGGTGGTTAAAGCACCCTGAACATACAATGTGATTATGGGAAGACGAGCACTTATCGATCTCTGAGCTGTGATTTCACCCGCTCATGTCAGTATGAAATTCCTAACGGGAGAAGGCTTTATAGAGATCAAAGGCGATGTAGAAACAACCAGGAGCTGTTACACCGTAACTGTAAACGGTAAGTTGATGGTTCAGTAGGTAAGGATTGAAGAACTACTTCCTGGAGATGAAGAGAACTGGTCATCAGAAGATCAGACGGAAGTTGTTCATTTGTGGGACGAACATACAGACTCGACAGTTAGCGTGGGGGGCATGGATTCCAGCCTCACACAAGAAATCTCTGATAAATCTTCTGGAAGAGTTCAAGGATGTGTTTGCATGGAAAGCAGAGGACATGCCAGGGTTATCTCCCGATCTAGCAATTCACATGTTGAACATAGATCCGAACAGAAAGCATGTTCGTCAAAAGAAAAGGCATTTCGCCTCCGAGCGTATCTCAGCAATTAAGCAGGAGGTGACAAAATTGTTGCAGGCAAACATAATCAAAGAAGTGGTGTATCCAGAATGGTTAGTGAACCCAGTATTGGTCAAGAAACCGGATGGGAGTTGGAGGATGTATGCTGATTTCACTGATCTCAACAAGGCATGTCCGAAAGATTGTTACACCTTACCTAAGATTGATCGTCTAGTAGACTCAACAGTGGGGTTTGAGGTGTTTGCATTTCTAGAGTCCTACAAAGGATATCATCATATCGCAATGGATCCTCAAGATGCAGAGAAGACTGCATTCATAATAGAGTTTGGGACGTACTGTTACGTCACTATGCCTTTTGGTCTAAAGAATGCCGGAGCAACATACCAAAGGGCTGTAAATACAATTTTCACCGAACAGATTGAAAGATACATGGTGGTGTACGTGGACGACCTCGTGATCAAGAGCGGGTCTCTTGATCAATATTTGAAAGATGTCAGAGAAGTATTTGAAGTTCTAAGGAAAACTCAGATGAAACTCAACCTCAGGAAATGCATATTTAAGGTTAGGTCAGGAAAATTCCTAGGGTACATGATATCCAAAGGCGGAATTAGAGCAAATCCAGATAAGGTTGATGCATTGAAGACTATGTCCCCGCCGAAAAACATCAAAGAAGTACAACGGTTAACGGGATGAATAGCAGCTTTGAACAGGTTTCTATCCAGATCGGCACAGCGTGCCTTGCCATTTTTCAAAATTTTGAGAAGAGCAAGTCCTTTTCAGTGGGACGAGGAAAGTCAAAAGGACTTTGAAGAACTGAAATCGTATTTGGCCGAACTGCCTACCTTAACGGCTCCTCAGGTAAGAGAACCCATGTTCGTTTACTTGGCTGTATGTGAAGAAGTGTTGAGCGCAGTACTGGTTAAAGAGAAAGACGGATAGCAGATACCGGTCTTCTTTGTAAGCAATGCACTCCATGGACCAGAGGTCAGATATTCAAATGCAGAGAAACTAGCATTGGCATTAGTGCACGCCTCAAGGAAGTTAAGACCTTACTTCCAGGCCCATCCGGTTACAGTGATTACCGATCAGCCATTACAGCAAATCTTAAGACGACCAGAAACCTTAGGAAGGTTAGCAAAGTGGATCGTCGAGTTGGCAGAGTATGATATTGATTTTCGTTCCCGAACTGCCATCAAAGCACAGGCTTTAGCTGACTTCCTGGCTGAAGGGATAGATGTTCGCCTAGTGGGCGATCAGCCAAAATAGGAAGAAAATAAATGGAACTTATATGTTGATGGTGCAACAAGTAAAGAAGGGGCAGGTCTCCTGCTCGTCAGTCTAAAAGGGGAAGAATTTTCCTACGCTTTAAGGTTTGGTTTTCAAGCCACCAACAATGAAGCTGAGTACGAAGCCCTAATTACAGGGCTCAAGTTGGCGAGCAAGCTTGGGGCAGATAGTCTGCAGGTTTACAGCGACTCACAACTCGTTGTAAACCACATAAATGGAGAATATGAGGCTAAAAAGGAGCCCATGAAGAAATACTTAACAGTGGCTCGAACTCTGCTAGAAAATTTTCAACAGGTACAGGTTGACCGAATGCCCCGAACAGAGAATAGAAGAGCAGATGCCTTACCAAAGTTGGCATCAAACTTTGTGTCAGATAAAAAAGTGCTGGTAGAACTCCTCAAATAAGAAGTTATGATCAACAAGTTGTTCAACCGATCAGACAGGCCAGTACTTGGATAGACCCTATAGTGTCTGACGATACGGGATTTTACCCCTCCACGTGGAATTATCTGATTGGTCCAGCTGGCATATGGAAAAGTCTGAGTTTATTATCCACGTCGGATCGAATACGAGACGTGCCAGTGGAGACCGCAACGACCGGACACATTCTGGAAGTGCCCCACCTCGATCACCCATGTCGGTGCTATTCAAGTCGAGACCAACGTCCAGAGGATTACTTGGGCAAGGGGACAAGGCCCAGTAAGGGTATTTATGTCAACAGACTAAACCGCCCTAAGTTTAGGGCAGAAGAAGGACATGTGGCTATAAATACATGGATCCAGGAACTACGTATGGCTTGATTCCTGGACAATATACAGGATACGTAGGCAATCCAAGATACATTCTTGGACTCAGCCATATAATACTAAAAACACCATCTTTACTACTTTTCTAGCCATTCGATCCCTTTACAGCTCATCCTTAGATTATACGTGGCTCTGTTAATCCGGTGGTGCATTATTTATCATCATCATTTGGTGCTAGAAAGAGGGCCTTCTACCGGTGAGTTTGTGAAGATATCGCAATGGCCCCACCAGCAAGGAACAAGAAACCGACGAACAGTAAGAATCTACAGATCGAAGAGCACACGGATATAGATCCAGCAGGGATTCAAAATCAGGTTCAGGAAGTCCCCACCGGATCTAGACCCGCAGTCGCAGAGCCCCCAAGACCTCAGCTTCCCCCGCAGTTACAAGACATGGTAGACCATTTAGCGTCGTTAGACGAAGACGCCTTGAAAAGGGTGGTGGCCTCTGCATTCATAGGTAAGGGAATCTGTAACCCCCCTGAGGAACACCTGTTAGACCCACCGGGTCGAAAGGAGATGGAAAATGCAAGGGGAAAGAAGCATATTGGTCCGCGGGAAGAGTGTGAAGACGAAGTAGTAATCAGCACAACCAACACCAAAAAGCGTCCTGAACACGAAAAGCAACAAAGGCAGGTCGAAGATAGTATTCGAAACGAGTTCAATCGTATCGTAGGGAAGAACAAGTCACAGAATGGCTCAAGTCGCCTTTTAGCCCCTAGATAGAAATATACACGATGCCCCAGTCATTCAAGCCACCAAAGATGGAACCTTATGATGGTACTACGGACCCAGAGGACCATCTATATCGGTATATATCATTGATGAGATTGAGAAATGCCAACGACGCCATGAAGTGTCATGCATTCGATACCTTGCTTACGGGTCGAGCCCGGGAGTGGTTTCATAAACTACGGCCCGGGTCGATCTCAAGTTTCTTACAGTTGGGACAGAAATTTCGAGATGCTTTCATCGGGAACAAGAAGTTCCACCTCAGTTCTACCCACATCATGAACATCAAGAAAGAGAAAGGAGAATCAACCATTGATTTCATGAGACACTTCAATCTCGAGGCCATGAAAGTGCATAACGCTAGTGATGCACTGCAGGTTAATGCCTTTGTTGGAGGTCTGCGTAACATGAAGCTATATGACAAGTTGTCCAAGAAAATACCCAGTGACATGGACGAATGTGTGAACATAGTCCACAAATTTTGCCAAGGTGAAGAGGCAGTGCGTCTGCACACCATTTCACTTGGCCTCAACTCAAGGAATGATACCCGAGGCCAGACCAAGGTTTAGCCTAGGGGTCGGAATGAAGAAGGAAAGTCCAACGTGTTCGATCGATTGACCGCGCCGATCACGGACCGGCTCGGGAAAAAGGGAAATTTGAAGGATCGAGATTTTATACCTCTCAACCGATCTCAGGGGGAGGTGCTGGCCATTATGATCAGGAAAAACATTGCACGAACACCGAAACCAATGTCCAAAGATCCTAAGAAGAGAAAGAATACCCACAAGTACTGTGACTATCATAAGGATGTGGGGCATGACACATAATAGTGTTTTGATTTGAAGAGAGATATCGATGCCTGTATTCAAGAGGTCGGTTAGACGAGGTGATTGACAGATCAGAGAAGGACGAGCCCAAGGGTCGTCGTGAGTATAAGCAAAAAAGTTATAACGGGAAGAGAGATCGATCGCCGCGTAGAGATATTCAGAGGCGACGGGATAGATCATCCGAACCGACCTACAGAGATAACCGTCAGGATGATCGTCGAGAAGATTTGAATCGAGACCCTCATAGGGATAACCGCATCGGGTATGACGTCAACACGATCGTCGCTGAGCACGAGTCAGATCGACCCCGATCTAGTCGGCAGTCGTCAGTCGGATCGAGGGAGTCGAAGAAGCTTAGGTTCACAACAGAAGTGGGTTATGGACACAAAGATGATATTCCAAGCTCCCACAGTCACAATGAAGGGTTAGTGATAGAGGCAGTGATAAGCCGAGGCCGGATAAGGAGGGTGTGTGTCGATAGTGGAAGTGCAGTCAACATCCTTTACTACTCAGCCTTCAAAGCCATGAAGCTGAGGGATGAGGACATTATACCGTTGCCAACCCCTTTGTTTGGATTCACGGGTCAGGCAATCCATCCTGTCGGATCGATAAGCTTACTGACTACAGTTGGAGATGGAGAGAAAGGCAGAACGATGGAAATGACTTATGTCATCGTTAAGGCCTCATCGGGTTACAACGCCATTTTAGGTCGACCTGCCTTATACGATTTGAGAGCCATCATTTCTACATTCCACAATAGCATGAAATTTCCCATCTGGTACAGTACCCATGAAATGAAAGGAGACGTTAAGGTAGCCAGGAATTGCAGTTTGGTCACAATTAAAGGGAAAGGAGTCGGACAAGTGTTGGTCGAGGAATTAATTCCTGAGGATGAAGAGGATAAGAGCTGGGTCTCTGTCGATCCGACAGAAGGGATCCGTTTGTGGAAAGAAGAGGAGGGCCAAGGGATCCAGATCGGGAAGTGGTTACCACACCCTGACATGAAAGCCTTGGTTGACCTCCTAGTCGAATATCGAGATGTGTTCGCATGGAAAGCAGACGATATGCCAGGCCTATCGGCTGATATAGCAGTGCATCGACTAAATGTCGACCCGCAAAAGAAGCCAATACGGTAGAAGAAGAGAAACCTCACCCCTGAGAGGAAGGAGGCTGTGAAGAAAGAAGTTGATAAATTGTTAGTTGCTGGGATCGTCAAAGAGGTGTTTTATCCAAACTGGTTAGCAAATCCGGTATTGGTGAAAAAGCCGGATGAGAGCTGGCGAATGTGCGTGGATTTTACAGATCTTAACAAGGCATGACCTAAGGATTCGTATCCACTCCCAAAAATTGATCAGTTAGTCGATTCGACGCTGAGTTTCGAGGTCTTCGGTTTTCTAGATGCATACAGGGGATATTATCGATTTTCATGGACCCCAAGACTCGAGAAAACCGCCTTCATATGAGTTTGGCACGTTACGCCGTGGCGATGCCCTTTGGTTTAAAGAATGCAGGAGCTACTTATCAAAGAGCAGTTAATAAAATTTTCAAGGGTTTGATAGGTCGAAATATGGAAGTCTATGTCGATGATCTGTTAATCAAGAGCAAGTCCATGGGACAGTTTCTTGTCGATACCAGAGAAGTTTTCGAGGTGCTTCGAGCTGCAAGCATGAAGCTCAATCCGAAGAAATGCACCTTCGGAGTTCGGTCTGGGAAATTCTTAGGCTATATGATATCGAGAGATGGAATTCGAGCTAACCCAGATAAGATCGAGGCCCTCAAGAACATGCCTGCACCTCGTAATATTAAAGAGGTGCAACAGTTGACAGGTCGGATGGTGGCTCTCAACCGTTTCCTATCGATATAAGCACAGAGAGCCCTACCCTTTTTCAAGATATTGAAGAAAGCAAGTCCGTTCCAATGGGATGATAAATGTCAGAAAGCATTCGACGACCTGAAGGATTATTTATCTGATTTACCGACATTGTCTTCACCTCGGGAAGGAGAAAACTTTTAGTTTATCTAGCAATTTGTGAAGAAGCGGTAAGTGCAGTGTTGGTCCGTGAAGGAGAACAGGATAGGTTCCGATATATTTTGTGAGTAAGGCATTACAGGGAGCCGAGATCAGGTACACACCTGCTGAAAATTGGCATTGAGCTTGGTTCACGCATCGAGGAAGTTGAAGCCATATTTCCAAGCACACCCAATTGCTGTAATAACTGACCAACCACTGAAGCAAATTCTAACCAAGCCCGAGACATCGGGTCGATTAGCAAAATGGGTCGTCGAGTTAGCTGAGTACGACATCGATTTTCTACCTCGTACAGCTTTTAAAGGCCAAGCTCTGGCTGATTTCATAGCCGAGGGATTATCGATTCAGATAGAACAGGAGAAACAATCACTAGAGGAACAGTGGACCATCCATGTCGATGGTGCGTCAAGTAAAGAAGGGGATGGGGCTGGGTTATTGTTGGTTAGTCCAAAGGGATAAGAGTTCCCATATGCCCTTTGATTCGAGTTCAGGGCCACCAACAATGAAGCAGAGTATGAGGCCATGATTACGGGGCTGAAGCTGGCATCGAAGTTGGGGGTCGAGAATCTCCTGGTATATAGTGACTCTCAACTTGTAGTAAATCACATACGAGGCGAGTATGAAGCCAAAAAGGAATCCATGAAGAGTTATTTGAAAGTTGTTCAGGGGTTGATGTCGAAGTTCAAGACGGTTCACATCGAACAGGTACCTCGGAGCGAAAACAAACGGGCTAATGCATTGTCTAAACTTTTATCGAATTTCAAATCGAAGAGGAAGGTCCTGGTCGAAATGTTAGCAGAGAGAAGCTATAATAAGGTCGATGTGCAACCAGTTATCAGGGGTCGACATGGATGGACCCGATAGCTCTATACTTGAAAGACGGAATTCTCCCGTCTGACAAGGTTCAAGCCAGAAAAATCCGATTGCAAGCCTCCAGGTATGCTCTATTTGACTATGTTCTTTATCGAAAATCGTTTGTAACGCCTTGGATGCGGTGCGCATCGGAAGAAGAGGGGGTCTATCTTCTTGAAGAGATACATCGAGGGGTTTGTGGAAATCACTGTGGAGCTCGAATGCTAGCAAGAAAGTGTAAACTAGCAGGATATTTTTGGCCGTCCATGCAAAAGATGCCAATCGATTAGTTATGAGTTGCAGAGTTTGTCAAGTGCATGATGTGGTGACACACCAGCAAGCACAGGAAATGAATGCCATCGAGTCGGTATGGCCATTCGATGAGTGGGGAATCGATATAGTTGGGCCCTTTCCTCGAGCTCCAGGAAACTTTAAATTCGTGGTTGTGGCAGTTGATTATTTCACAAAGTGGGTCGAGGCAAAGGCTCTTACCGACATCAGGGCCTCGACCATCAAAAAATTTCTATGGGAAAATATTTTATGCAGGTTTGGGATTCCGAAGTATCTGATATCAGACAATGGGACCCAATTCCTAGATGAAAGAGTGTAGAGTTGGTTGAAAGAGTACAAGATTGAACATAGAACGACTTCAGTGGCCCGACCTCAATCCAATGGGCAGGTCGAACAGACAAACAGGCAGATTAAATTTGGTTTGAAGAAGCGGCTGGAGGATGAAGGTCGGGATTGGGCAACTCAGTTACCAAGTATTCTGTGGTCGTATCGAACAGCACCCAATGTGGCCACGCAAGAAACTCCCTTCGTCATGGCTTATGGATGTGAAGCGGTAATACCTGCAGAGATAGGGATGACATCGCCTCGAGTTTTGGCTTACAACGTCGAGACGAATATTGTTGATCTAAGGCTAGAAAAAGACAATGTCGAAGAGAGAAGAGAGATTTCTACACATCGTATGGACAATTACAAAAGAAATATCTCGCAATATTATAATGCAAGGGTAAAATACAAATACTTCTAAGTAAGGGATCTCGTGTTCAGGAAGAATGAAGCAAGCAGGCAGGACCCAATAGGCAAACTCGAGCCGAATTGGGAAGGTCCATACAAAATTCTGAAGGTGCATCCTAAGGGATTGTATCAATTGGGTAGGTCGGATGGAAGCACAGTGCCTCAAACTTGGCACGCCACCAACCTCAGAAAATATTATGTTTAGACTATTTGTTCAGTTTATGACATTTACAATTTTAATTCCCTAGTTACTTATAACCGGTCGATGTGACAATTAATCTCGATGTCTCTTATTCAAGTCATTTTCTTTTTTAATTATGCTTAACTTGCGAGCTCATGTAAAAAAGAAAAGGCGGCTGGAAGAAAAAGACCAAAATTCGACTTCAACAGAAATATCTCGACACGACGAAGTTGGAGTAAAATAGTGAACAAAGCCAAGTCACTGACAATGCTTATGTTAACGGTGAATTTATACGTTTTATAAGGATATATTTTATGTCAATTTCCCCCATATCTGGATGTTTTTCATAGAAATCGAGCTTTATATTGAAGTATTGAGCAAGTGATGTTTTTAATGGGTTAGTTGCAAAATTGTATGATTTATGTGTAAAATTGATGGTTTTATATTGATTTGGAAGATACTACATTTTGCAATGTGTTTGATGTATTGTAGATACACAATTTCGACCAAAAAGAGGATTAAAAGAGGTTAACAATCGGATTAATGAAGAGGAGAAGAGATAAAGATGAAATCGATTGAAGATAAAGATGAGAAGATCGATTTTTTTGAGCGAAGTGAACGTTCGTTCAAGTCCCGTCCAGTTGGACGGGCGTCCATCAAAGTAAACGGGCGTCCAGGTTGGCAAAAGCGATCTGAGTCTTCGAGGAAGTTGATGAGCGGGCGCCCAAGATTTCGGACGGGCGTCCGTGAGACCGACTTAGCAAAGCAGCCGCCTTAAATCCCTATAAATATCGCATTCCTTAAACCCTAGGAGATGTACTAGATCGCATCTTACACTTAGAAAACCCTAATTTTGAGATCAAGTCACCTCGGCCGGTGAGCCTTGGTGCTTGGCGGCCGAGGTGCTTCTTTTTCCGCTTTTTATTTTCGTTTCTTTGATATTTTGATCTTTGAGTGCTAGAAGTGAGCAATTGTTCAAACGATGTGAATCCTTTTCAGCAGGTTTTTATATTTTCAATCTAAGTTTGTTTTGTGATTTAGATTAAAGTTGTATTTTTTTTTCTATGCTTATATGTTATGCAATCGATATCGAAAGATGTATTGCTTATTGATGTTTACCGTATGACGAGAGTCGGTGTAAACCTTAGATCACCATAGGAAAGATGGGATTTTTAATCTTGACATAACGAGAGTTGATAGGTTGAATATCTAGGTTGCTAGATTGAGAGATCTTACACCTTGGTTTGAGAGCGTCAATCTTATATATCGAGAGATGAGAGATTGAAAGGCGAATTATCTACGAGTATGAATTCATACCTCCGTTAGGTGGACCACATCTTTAATTAAATCATCACAAGATAACTTTAGAGAGGAAATTAAGGGTTGGGATCGGAGGAATATTTGTTTGTTCATTGTTTAATCACCATGATCATCTTCTTGTTTCTTGTTTATTTTATAGTTTATAGTTTAGATTTCGTTTGCGCTTTTATCCTTCACGGCTTTGGGTGACAAATCCTCTGTCGATTTATTTTATCGTTTTTAGTTTTGTTTTAGTAGTAACAAATTAGAAGAATTAATAAACTAGATTAAACAACCTCGATTCCCTGAGATCGACTCGGTATTAATCGCTATACTACGATCCCTACACTTGGGGTATACCGGATTTATAAATTTATTACTTGTTTATTTTCATTGCAAAAATCCGTGACAGCTTATATCACTCCCAACTTGCAATGCTTCGACACGATGGAATTAAAATAAAACGGTGAAAAAAGCCAAGTCACTGACAGCGCTTAAATCACCCCCGACCTGCCAATAAGCCACGATGCTAGGCAGTTGGAAGATCCCACGATGGATACCCTATTCGACCAGTTCAGAAGCACCACGAAGTGCGACAGTCGAGTAGGGATTTTTCAATTCAACCATGTCAAAAGCCTGACGAGGCAAGGCAGTTGACTCGAGCTCCGACCAAATAGCCAAGTCAAGCCGATAAGGCGGTAGAGTGCTAGGTCGGCTCATATCCAAGTGTATCATGAGTCATGCACTCATCATACACTTCGAGGGGCCATAGGGGAATTAAGTCCGAAGGACTGCACCCCACAAGGCAACGTCTACAAGGAATTAAGTCGAAAAAGACTACACCCTAGACAAATAATCAACAAGAAATAAAAGACATTCAATGGAAAAGCATAGATTGAAATTCAAAAATCAGAATGCAAAATAAAATTGAAAAGTCAAGTCTCGAGATCGAATCGATGAAATATACATCCAGATAAACAAAAATACCAAAGTTGTTACAACCAAATCGAATCAAATTGTTTAAAAAATAACAGCAAGAAAAACATCATCAGGCAGCAGGATGGTTTGAAGTAGAGGCATCGGGGTCGACTGGATCCTCCGACTCGAGGTTCTTCCCTGCCTCTCCCTCCAAGACAGAGGTCACATACTTGTCGTACAAAGACACACCGGCCTTGAATTCTGTGAAGTATCGACCATATCGGTGAATGGCCTCTGGATCATACAAGTATGCCTTCTCGACGCTTGAAACTTCAAAGTCAGGAAGGACCATCTTCACCTGATCTAATGCATTCGAGAATCCTCCCTTCATGGCCTGACTCATCAACAGTGCTAAGTCATTCTCAAACTCTTCAGATGACAGGAAATCGTTTTTGGCCACCTCCAGACGAGTCGTGAAGCTATCGACCTCAAGCTGAAGGTCGTCTCGAGCCTTGATAGCACCAGCCAAATCAGCTTTCGTTTGATCGAGCTCTGATCTCACCTCTGCCAACTCCGAACTCACTGTCGCTAACTCAGCATCCCTGTCAGATATAACCTTTTGCGCTTTAGACATATCGTCTCGGGATGCTGCCAGGTCAGACTCCAGTTTGAGGCGTCGATCATCCAACTTGTTCGCCTTGGCTTTCTACTTCTCGATGTCAGAGGTCAGTCTGGAGATGGTTTCTTTCTGTTCCTCCAAAGCTGCTGATGGGGACTCCATTCTGTTCATGGCTACTTTAGCTGCAAGCCGACTCTGCAAAAGAGAGCACTATTAGTATCGGAAACAGACAAAAATCCCGAAGTTATAAGGGAAGTAGAACGAAGACTTACAGCTCGATGGCTTTTCATGAAGAATTCATGCAGCTCTTCTGGGTCATGGCTTCCATCTCTGCCACACTCATTCCAGGGATCGGGTCGGATGAGCTAGGAGGAGCGAGGTTACGGGTTTCCTTCCCGACCCCATGCCTCACCTCAGTTGTTTTCTGACGCTTTCTCGGGACGAGGATCTCCTCAGCCTGCTCGGTCACCCGAGCCTCGTCAGGTTGATCTCTAAGAATGTCGGATTTGGACATAGGGGTTGAAGATCGGGCCGGGGTCCTCTGACCCCCAGAGATTATGGCACCAGATACTGGTTTCTTCGACCTGATGCCGGCCAGTTCTTGAATCTTCTTGGGATCCGTCTTCTTAGGGTCAGGCATCTTGCCCAGAATCTCCAACTTTGAAAAGTGTTCCACTGCAAGCAGAGATAAATTGACATTAATACACCGCCAAAAAAGAAACAAGTATGGAAAAGAAAAATGCAGAAGTATAACAACTCGACGGAGTTTATAAAAATCCTACACAAGACTCGAACGTCCTCATCGAGTTCCAGATAGGCACCCGGACCCGCCGTCTCGACATCAGCGAAGGGATATAAGGAATGTAGATTCCGTGTTGCGACATCGGGACAAACCCTCTCGGGAATCCTACACTCACTAGGGGTCGAAATCGATCTGTCGTGACATTTCTTAGGCCTTTTGTGCCAGGTTAGGATGTCGATATCTTCCGGCCCGTGCGGATGAAAAGAAATGTGGCTTCCACTCGCCTTGAGGCGAGGTTACTCTCTCACAAACTCCGACACTGTGGGGCGTCTCTGGAAGGTATACCATCACGCATCTTGCAGGCGTTGGATTGCATAATCTTGCCGAACAACCGTACCGTGAACTCGATTTTGGCGATCCGACACGCCAAAGATTAAACCCCATGGCGCCCCGACCCGTTTGGAGCTAGGCCGAGTAATGCAGATCTGGTAGTGCGAAGGACTTCAATAAGGGACAGTCGAAGGATACCTTAACCCCTCTTTCAGTTGCGCCTCGTAGATGGCACAGAACACATGGGGGGGATCACAGGCATATTGATGGCTACCGTGAGATACTTTAATGTTTTCGGATGAGTATGGGATGCCGTATCGTAGAAAAACGGCCTTGGCTTTTTCTTGGGTAAGATCGGATATGCAACCATAGGGTCCTTGACCCTTCATCCTCGTTTGACGTTTGGCAGCAGGTCGAGAAGACGATTCTTCTTCTCCTCCTTCTCCTTCTTCTCCGGCAACTCTCCCACGGGAAGCGAGTGGTTGTTCGGAAACTGTCTTCTCTGTCGATTCCTCTTCTATTACAATGAGCTCTTTCTTATTTTGAGAATCGCTCTCACTACTAGACATGGAGGAGAGAAAAAGCAAAGAAACAAAAACAAAAGAAAGAATTTCAATAAATCAGGGCTTACTTGAGGTTTTCGGGTAAGATGGAAGCAAAGAATGGCAAATAAGAGGCTTCAAGGTCTTGGGCTCCTTTTATGCGTGCAAATCTCCAAATGATTTGAAAGGGAAGGATATTTGGGCAGTTATAGGCTTTGAAACACGGTAATCAAGGGTAGTGGGCCGGTAAAAACGATTCGCTTCCAGAACCAATTAATGCTGACAGTGTGACGTCATCCTACGACAGCCTACATAGGCTAGGGGGACAGCTGTATTCCCGCCTAAAGAAGACCGCATGTCGAGAAGATAATTCAAATTTTCAGATCCGATCTAATCGCTCGAGACGCGCTTCCCTCCGATCTGGGGGGCTTATGACGATACGGGATTTTACCCCTCCACGTGGAATTATCTGATTGGTCCAGCTGGCATGTGGAAAAGTCTGAGTTTTTTATCCACGTCGGATCGAATACGAGACGTGCCAATGGAGACCGCAACGACCGGACACATTATGCAAGTGCCCCACCTCGATCACCTATGTCGGTGCTATTCGAGTCGAGACCAACGTCCAGAGGATTACTTGGGCAAGGGGACAAGGCCCAGTAAGGGTATTTATGTCAACAGACTAAACCGCCCTAAGTTTAGGGCAGAAGAAGGACATGTGCCTATAAATACATGGCTCCAGGAACTACGTAAGGCTTGATTCCTGGACAATATACAGGATACGTAGGCAATCCAAGATACATTCTTGGACTCATCCATATAATACTAAAAACAGCATCTTTACTACTTTTCTAGCCATTCGATCCCTTTACAGCTCATCCTTAGATTATACGTGGCCCTGTTAATCCGGTGGTGCATTATTTATCATCATCAGTGTCCTATCTCAGGGATAACATCTTATCTCAAGACAAGATTCAGGCTAGGAAGATGAAACTCTTAGCGACCAGGTATTCACTGTTCGAGAACGTGCTCTATCATAGGTCGTATATTGCACCATGGCTTAGATGTGCAACAAGTGAAGAAGGGAATTACCTCCTCAGAGAAATACACTTAGGAGTTTGTAGGAACCATCCCGGAGCTAAAACCTTAGCAAGGAAATGCAAGTTGTTCGGCTATTATTGGCCAACCATGAAGCAAGACGCCAAAGACTTGGTGGAGAAGTGTAAGCCGTGCTAGGTGCACGATAATCTGTCGCATCAACCATCTCAAAATATGGTTCAGTGGTATCCCCTTGGCCCTTCGATCAATGGGGGGTAGATATAGTGGGACCACTCCTGCGAGCCCCCGGTAATGTCCGGTTTCTGATAGTAGCAGTGGACTATTTCACCAAGTGGGTTTGAGGCTGAACCACTGCCTACCATAATAGGGAAGCAGATACAAAAGTTCATATGAAAGAACATAGTGTGCAGGTATGGGATCCCAAAGGCTTTGATCTCAGATAATGAAACTCAGTTTGAAGACAAGACTGTCAAAGAATGGTGTGCAAATTTGCACATAACTCAACACTTCACTTCTGTTGGCTATCCTCAAGCTAATAGGCAGGTCGAACAGACCAACAGGACAGATCAAAATAGAGCTGAAGAAACGCCTAGAAGAAGAAGGAGAAAACTAGACCGAGCATCTGCCCAATATCTTGTGGGCGTACAGAACAACCCCCAACTCGACCACAGGAGAAACTCCATTTAGCTTAGCATACGGGTGCGAAGCAGTAATTCCGGCCGAGATCGGCCTACCGTCTCCACGAGCAGTGCTCTACTCTGATGAACAGCTAATTGAGCTCAAGCACACAAAGGATGATCTGGAAGAGGCTCGGAATGTGGCCTTCATAAGAATGGCCAAGTACAAACAGAGAATTTCTCAGTACTACAACTCTTGAGTTAAACACTCATATTTCAAAGAGGGAGACCTGATGCTCATAAAGAATGAGGTCAGCAGACAAAGTCCTCACGGGAAACTTGATCCGAACTGGGAAGGACCATATAAAGTGGTCAAGGTGCATGGAAAATGGGCATATCAGCTGGCTGATGCAAATGGCAGGACCGTACCACGCAGCTGGAATGCCTCCAACCTCAGAAAATTTTATGTCTAGGACAGGTTCCAGACTTTATTTATGCATTATTTATGCTTTTAAATTTTATGCCCCAATAAGACATAATTAAACATCTATTGTTATAATAATTTTTTGTTTTACACATGTGTATGATTCATTATATGCGATTGATCATAACTGAGCCGCAGGTCGGACTCAGAGAAAGTTTGCAAAGCAAGACAGACAATACGAACTGAGCCGCAGGTCGAACATAGAAAAATCCCAAAAAAAAGCTCTGCAGGACAGACGATCAAAACTGATGTACGCTCAAGGCTGTGATACTCAGAGAGTTTGAAGTGATCCAAACTCTCTAAGTCTGCAGGACAGACGATCAGAGTTTACACTAAAATACATCATTCAAAAAGCAAAGTGATGTGATTCCCGTTGAGATTTGGAGTCCTTTTTATTTAATTTTTAGTTATTATTTATTTTATTCTAGTCTTTTTTATTCCATATTGATTAAATAGTTTTTTATTTTGTGATTATTTTATTTAGTGTATTTTGTCCCACATTGCTTAATTAGTAATCGGTTTTGGAGTCTGTAGCCTATATAAAGGCATTTCGAGTCATTGTAATCGATAGACAAATTTTAATAAAAGATATATTTTATTTGAAGCTTTTAAAGCTTTGGTGACTTATCTCACGTTGGTGCTTGGTGGATTCAAACACCTTTGTTTGGTGGATTCGATAAACAAATTTTAATAAAAGATATATTTTATTTGAAGCCTAATTTTCATAAACTCCATTTCGTGACCTTATTTCACGCTTTGGTGTTTTGGTGGATTCAAACACCTTTGTTTAAGATCGTGGATTTGGAAAATGGGAAAAATATCAAAATTGTTGTGCTTGGGTGGTATATCCACAAATTCATCCAAAAAGTGGTTTATAGAAAAAATCCCGCGAACCTTGTGGGTGTCCATTTATACCAAGGTTTTGGCTACGGGTTAGCCAAGGGTCGCGGTGCTCATCTTATGGTGCCTTCAGTCAAGTCGTCAAGCATTTTCAGACCTGATTCAGTCACGGATGATATCAGAGCCAGACACTGACGGTATCCAATTATCCTTTGTTTTCTTTTATTTTTTCCATTCTTCATATCTGTGTCCTTGTTCTTGAATACTCAGAAGAAAAGAAAAAAACAAATTTTCCTCGCATTTCTTTTCTGTTCCCTGTTCATAATCGTTGCTGTCCTTTCAATCTGAAAACCAAAAAGAAAAATCACCTTTATTCTGTTGCTGTTGTTGATCTTAAAATATATATCCCTCTTGCGTCTCTTTGCAATAAATTTTTTTTTTTATTCCAGCCATTTATTTTTTTTCTAGAACGTGTTCTATTCCAAAAAAAAAAAAAAATTGAATCTTTAATCTTCCTGTCGATTCTTGCATTATCAAAAAAAAAATTATTCATTGCCGACTATTTTTTTATTTTTGGTTTGGTCATACCGGAGATTTTGCGTAATGTTAAAGGAGAGTCCTATAGATGTATATTTTCGAATAATCGAACGACATTTTAATGATCATGTGGATAGAAAATTAGAAGAGATGAAGGCTCAATTTCATGACATGTTAAAGAAAGAGGTGGTGGTAAAGATAAACGCGGGGTAGAGGTCGTCGTAATCAGTGGACCCACTTTTATTTTCTCAAGCCCCCCCCAAATGGTCACAAGCCCCACATGGTCTCCAAATTTTTATTATTGTAAAGTAGAAGAGTATGTTATGTGTCTTTTTTGAACAATGACTTATATCCTAGTGGTTTAAAACAAACTCTTTTAAGTCTCATAATTACAGGTTGTAAGTTCAAATCTCACTACCAACATTTTTATTTTTCCGGATTTTTAACTGCAGTTTATATACCAAAGAAATTCTGGTAGAAATTTTTCTAGTTTGTGGCTGGTAGTAAAGGTAACCGTGGTGGTACAGAGGTGATTAAGAAAACTTCTACAGGGTTGTTTTCTGTTTATTGTGATTATTGTAAAGGGAGTGATCATTACTATTATGAATGCCTTAATTTTTGGCAAAAAATGCATAGTTTACGTGAGAAATCATCTACGGACGACCATGTGAATGTTAGTATCCCATAGAAGAATGTCGAGAACAACGTAGAGATTGCTACCACTCGAGGGGATAAGTTGAAAAACGATGATGATGAGCGCATGACCGAGAAAAATGGGAGTGTAGTGGAGATGGATGATAAGCTAATCCTAAATTTGTGGATGAGGAGAGAAGGTGGATAAATTGGAGGAGGTTGTTGGAGTAGAATTGGTGGAGATACAAGATGAAAAGGAGTGTGTTGTGGCGGTGGAGAATGAGAACATCACATTAGTGGAGGAGCAAATCGAGGCAAATAAGGACGTTGGTCCTACTTCACCGACCACTTGTTCGAGTTCTATTTTGTCTGATTTGCAGGTACCTGACGAGCATTCATTTGAGGAGGGCTAGTATTTACTTAATGTACCCCATTCAGCCCCTATATTGCCTATGGTTGTTCTTGTCCCAGTTGATGGAAAACTGAGGCACACTCTCATTGATCCTTTTACGGTTTATCTAGATTCTTATCCCTATGATTATGTTGCTCCTCCAGAGAAAATACTTTGCATTGAGCACTCACGACATTACTATGCATTGGTTTCCTTGGTGAGGTATTCGTCACCAGCTCAAGGTTCTAGTTCTTTGAAACCGTATTTACGCCTTGTCTTTGATCCAGGCGTCTCTTCATTGCTTTATGTGGTTCATCCTTACATGATTCTGGTTGGTCGGTTTTATGACATCCTTTTGATTTGAGGTCGAATCCTTTCGGAGCCAGGAGGGAATGATGTGATTCCCGTTGAGATTTGGAGTCCTTTTATTTATTTTTAGTTATTATTTATTTTATTCTAGTCTTTTTTATCCCACATTGATTAAATAGTTTTTTATTTTGTTATTATTTTATTTAGTGTATTTTGTCTCACATTGCTAAATTAGCAATTGGTTTTGGAATCTATAACCTATATAAAGGCATTTAAAGTCATTGTAATCGACAGACAAATTTTAATACAAGATATATTTTATTTGAAGCTTTTAAAGCTTTGGTGAGTTAT
This sequence comes from Gentiana macrophylla, assembly GCA_026214975.1. Taxonomy (NCBI): domain Eukaryota; kingdom Viridiplantae; phylum Streptophyta; class Magnoliopsida; order Gentianales; family Gentianaceae; genus Gentiana; species Gentiana macrophylla. Next base: position 30,866,986 of record CM047810.1, on the reverse strand, counting down.
CTCGCGTTGGTGTTTGGTGGATTCCAGACGGGACTTATCGAGGTTGTGAGCGAACCTTGTGGGTGTCCATTTATACCAAGATTTTTGGCTACGGGTTAGCCAGGGTCGCGGTGCTCATCTTATTGGTGCCTTCAGTCAAGTTCTCGGGCATTTTCGGATCTGATTCGGTCACAAATCACATCACAATTCTTGTAAATAATGAACTCATGGGGCAAAGGACCCTAAGTTATGAAGATGAACAAAATCATACTTCAGATGAAAAGCAAAGGGATAAAAGGCTGAACGCCAAAAAGGAAACAAAACAAGTGCCAAAAAGGCACGAATCGTCAAGAACAAAAAAAATATATAGTTGGAAATTATTACTAATTTTTCAACAAAATAACAGATGCCTAAGCCTAAGAGTCAGCAGCAGGGTCCTCTTGAGAAGGCTGAGCTAAAGATGTACTGGTTTGCTGAGTGGCAGGTCTACGAGCATACTTCTTGGCCAGATCTTCACCGGCCTAAAACTCCCTAAGTCTGGCCTTATAGAGCTTATTGCCACCAGGCTTGCGGAGGCCCCCATGTTGAAGATTTTCAATGACCAGCTGAGGACACTGCTCATTGGCCTGGTCTACACCCAGGGTGTACCCATGACTTAAGATGGGGCCAAGTAAAACCTTTAAGGCCCTAGTAAAGTGAGCAAAGCTCTTATATTCATGGATAGCTTGAGCGATCCGCACAGGTATCGCGGCCTCAAGCCCCTCATGATCAGCGCGGAGTTTGTCCAGGGCCTCCTCCCATTCAGCACCAGCAGTGCGTAGCTCTTCCAACTCCGCTTTGTGCGCTGCATAATCCTTTCCAGATCAGCGGTCTGCGCATCCTTGGACAGAGACTCGTCCTTATGCTTTTTACGGCTTGACGAAAGATCGGCGATCCGCCGTTCCAGAGAAAATTTTTGGGTGGAGAAGCTATCAAGCCTATTCAAAATCTCCTTCCCAGCTCTGACGACCTGACAAAAGATAGACAAAGGTCAGTATGATAAAAAACAACAAAAAAGAGAACGAAGAAAAAATGAAAAACAAAATAGCATACCACTGAAGCTAGATCCTTTGTCAGGCAGCTCAGCCAAAAAATCACTTTGGGGAATAGATCCCCCCTCAGAAAGGTCCTAATCCCCTCGATCAGCCCTGTCGGCAGCGCAATCGGAGCTGTCTCCCAGGGTCTGAGCCATCAATGATGATCAGGTTATCATCCTGCTGATCGGTACGCTGCGCAGCAGCAGACAGTTCATCTTGCTGAAGACTCTCTTCAGTGTGAGGGTCTTCAGGATGGGCCTCCGGGTTAACCAGACCAAGCTCCGGTTCGGCACCAGCCTCAGGAGCCTCTGGGGTTCAAAACTTGTTCGTTGTGCTCAGGCACAACTTCCTCCTCAAAAGCCTGATCAAAAACATCATTGAAGTCGACCACTGAAAAGGAAAGAGACACAGTGTCAGTACAAGTAAAGAGGAATGCAAAAGCAACAAAAATATACAAAGTTAAGGCACAAATAAACTCTTACAATTGTACTCCTCTTGGGTGAGGCTCAGGTAAGGCTCAAGTCCGGAGTCGGCTAGGCGAGCTGCCTCGATCAGTTTGGGGGGCCATTGTTCGAAGTCCAAGAGAAGACCAGATCCGGCAATATCGTTAAGTAATCCTTCACTAATCCCAATGGGGCACACATCAGCTGGAAGTTGAAAGTAATTCCAGCCGCTCAGATCAGGATGTCCGCCATGGCGGATGAAGAAGAAATGATTCTTCCACTCATGAATAGAGGTCTTCCCCTTAGATAGTATGGGGATGCCCCTTCGGTGGTCTGTACGGCATAGGAAATAATACCACCCGCTGTGATTCCTAACTTTCTTATGTTGGTAAAATGTCCTAAATAAGTCTACAGCGAACTCTGTATCCATTTATCCACAGAAGATCGCGAAGCCAATAATCACCCTGACCTCATTAAGGGCGATCTGACTAGAACACAGATGGTAGTGCCTCAAAAAGTCTAGGAAAGCCGGGCAGAATAGGCCCTAAGTCCACAGGCGAATTGCTCATTGTACACAGTACAATAACCCCCGGGGGGCTGATGGGCATACAGGTTTGCACCCCCAGGCAGTTGGGGAGCGTATTGGTCCATATTGATGTGGTATTTGCTACAGATTTACAGGATATTATCCTGTGTGAGTTTGGATCTAACACCAAAACAGCCTACGGATGACCTAGCAGTCATTTGTGCCCTAATGCTTTGATTCAAGGAAGTAAATCCGAAAGAGTAACGGGTTCCTGGATAGGTTAGCAGGCTGGGTATCTACGACGAACTGCTCAAAATCGCTACGATCAGGGGCAGAGTTAAAAGCAGGGGTTTCTATTTGAGCCTTAGATTGAAGAATTTCTACTTCAGATTCAGATTGGGATTCGAATTCCTTCTTAATCGAACAACTAGATGTTGTGCTCGCCCTCATTAACTAGGAAAAACAGAGTAGAAGAGAAGAACTCAAAATTAGAGAATACAAGAAATGCTTACTTGAAGAAAATGCAAAGTCTTGAGAGAGTAGAAATCTTCGATTTAATAGCAAATGTGGAGAAGTGGGAAAGCCTGATATGAAAGGACAGGTTATAACCACCCCAAACATGTAAACAACGTCAGTTATGGGAAAGAGGGAAAAATGCCTCGTATCCCGCAAAAGTAATGATGGCCTATTTAATAGACTGCCACCTGGCAGTTAAGTAATTCAAAACACGAGATCGGGTAAGTCTGTCCTAACCGCCAACTAGTGCAGATCTGACCAACTGAAAGCAAGATCAGATCTTGGGGGCTTATGATGATAGCCGAACCGAACTACGCCATGTGTCGTCCTTTTAGGAGGTGTAATAAGTGATTAATCCCTAAACATAGGGCATTAAAGGCCAGAGCCGAGAACATACCTAAGGGCAGGTCCCTTACCCAGGTGGGAGATCGGCAGAAGTTCCTCCTCCAGCCACCGCAGGTCGGTTAAGGTCTGGCGAAGAGGAACTGTCTAGTTCGGCCATAGTGGCCTTGGGGACTCAGCGCAGGACGCTCAGAGCCGCCCCGGATGTTATTCCACATGTTGGATAACCATATCTAAATGAGGAAAGAATCCTTAGTCGTAAAGAATGTGATGTTGACATTAAATATGTCTATAATTATCCCTAAATCATAGGGATTTAGGCGTGTATATCCTTAGGGGAAATAATAAATGATATTGTTAGCAATAAATACGATTCCTTGCAGGACAAGAAATAGGGAGGAGACATCTCCTATATAAACAACCCTAATGAATTACGAAAGATTTTATTCCAATTCAACTATTGGATACGTAGACAACTCAAGAGAAATAACTCGAGAGTTCGGTCTAAAATATCCAAAACTTCTACACCTCTTTTATACGATTTAGGGTTCTTGGAGTTAAAGATCTTTATCACAAAGGTAATCGGCCCGAATTTATTCTCAGATGAGATCCAGCATCGTCAACGCGAATGAGGTGCCGGAAATGAGAATCGGTTGCTGCATCATGACAGGCGCCGGCCATAAGAGGGATGACGGAGTTTTTGGGATGAAATAGAAATAGGGAGAAAGAAGTTGACGTATGATCTGTTTTTTGTTTTTGTTTTTCAAATTCAACATTAATTGTAGTAAATGGCAATTTAGGAACGTTAATTAAATTTTATCCTAAATTAAGATGATGTGTCTTTTTTTTTTTAAGATGGTGTATCTTCTTTTATTTTAAAAGAAAAATCATTTTATTAACTTAAGCTTCAAAGGCAACAAACAAAATAGCTATACATGGTCTCCAAAAATATCGAATGTAACTAAAAAAAAAAAAACACAGCAGCGTGAGCAATAGAAATTTTCTACAGTCTAAGACCACGCTTAATTTGGATGTCCTCGCTGCTGCGTTCAACAACTTTCGAAAAGAAAACATAAGATGATGTATCTTAAATGCTTGATTAAGTTCTAATATAGTCTTTAGAAATATAAAAATAAAAACCATTATTTGTAGAGCCGTAAATTAAGTGTATATAATGTAGTAATGTGTGTCTCGTCTCAGAGGCGGACCTAAGTGCATAAGTGTACGGATACTGGTCCCACTGAGATCCGAAAAATAATATATTCTAATTGATAAAAAAATATAAAAACACTACTTATATTTTCATTCAATTTTCGAATTTGATCTGATACGTCAGTGTCTCCTCTAATGACCCAAATAGAAAGATTTTCCTCTTACTTAGATAAACAAATTTTGTGACGCTAAATACCAAAGGAAGTAGTAGTGGATTTGAATACATGATTGAATTGAATTATTTCCGGTAAACATTATCCATGCGATGCGGCGATAAACACTTGTGTATTCCCGTGAATTGATCATCCTCTTTTATTATATACTACCTCCGTCCTAAAATTTAAGTTATTTTAGCTTTTTAATTTTGTTCCAAAATATAAATCTATTTACAAAACCAATAAAGTATTTATTACATCTTTCTTCTTCTACCCTTTTATTTATTATATACTCAACCACTTTTTACTACTTTACATTAATACAAATTAAAGGTCATTTTAATCTTTTTAATCAAAATTAATGATAAATAATAAATTTAACTAACTTTTCTTAATATGTGTAAAAAAATCTAAAATAACTTATATTTTGGGACGGAAGTAGTATCTATCTTGAATTTTCGGAAATTGCTTTCTTTCATTATTGAGTGAAAACGTTATTGTCACACCTTTACTACTAACCGATTGAGAAAGCGATCGGAACACGCTAATTTTTAAAGGCAAATATTTTTTTTTTTTTATTATTATTTTTTTTTTGAGGATAATTTAAAGGCAAATTCAATTGCGTTTCCTACTGGTTTGACTTGTGACTGACGATGAAAGAAATCAAAACATTAAACTACAACTAACTTCAGCAAATTCAACTCTACATATTTACAGCGTTTGAACTGGTTTTAGCCTCCGTTTCTTACCCAGCCGAGCAGGACTCGGTCCGATATATATACTGGGGCGGATGCACCATAATTTTTCTCGAGAGGAGAGGGCATTCGTTTTCTCGAATCCGGAAAAAACACTATTTATAGTATTATGTATTTATTTTTTGCCTCCTTTTAAAATTATATTCGCTATGTTATTTATAATAATCGGATAATTTAACATAAATTTTTATTCTTAAAATAAAAATATATGGTTATTTCCTGAAGTGATACATTTAAAAAAAAATTTAATATGTTTTAAAATGTTTGTTTTCTTCAAAAACATTATTTGTATAGTTTGAAATCTTTACTTATAGGAGTAGAATTATTAATGTGTTAGGATCCTGCGATATATAGTACTAGTGTTTTTTCAATTTTACAATGCAAAAATGTAAAGTTGTCTTTTTTTCGATATATAGTAGTAGTGGTTTTTTCGGAACCAAAGGACAAAAACAGGGCCGGCCCTAACATTTTTTAGGCTTAAGACCAAGTCCCCGAATTGGGTCTTTTAGTTGAAAGTTATTTTTTTTTTTTAAAACATACTTATCGCGTTTTTAACATCCGTAAATACAAAATTCAATTTATTGATAACCTCAAAACATGCCTACAAAATAGTCATTTCTATATTTTTCCAAACAAAAAATTAATAAAACTTGTTTGTAAGTGTTTTTTTTTTTGGCCAAGTAAATTTTTTTATTGGGACCTTTATCGATTGGAGTAAAAAAAAATTTGGGCTTTATCAAAAACAAAATTAACGTATTATATTAGGTTGGATCGGATTGAATCTAAACAGAATTTATTTTCTTTTAGCGAAATATGTATCGTTGGGCCCTCCCGACACCGTTGCTTAAGACGGCCGTCTCTCCGGCCTCACATGAGGGCCGGCCCTGGACAAAAAAAAAAATCTTTAGAACCCTCGCATTGGATCCTGCGTCCGCCCCTACCGATATATATCCAAGTTCAAAGCATAAAAGCAACCATTGTTGTCATACTAGCAAGACTAGTCAAAAACTCGAGGACATGATCAGCCATGTCGAGCTAAAAGACCCTGCCGGTATTCTATGATTCCCTTACTAAAAATATATAATAAAAAATAAAAAAAAAAAGACATACGAGTTTTTTTTATTATAAAAAAAGTAAGTTTACTTTCTTTTCTTACGAATGAGTGGAATGAAAAAATAAGTTTATATTGTCCAAAGCTTAAAAAAAAAATTTGTTTTATTATTGTGAGTATTATGTGATAAATCAACTCATCTCTATACAAAACAAGTTTTAAAAAAGTTACTTTATATTCATCAAGTAATTGTTAAAATTGTACAATTACAATAATAATTTGTTGCAACAAAAGTGATGGGAGAAATCGTGCAAATAAGTAGTTGTACACAAATAATGCATGAGGAAAGAAACTCGTGAATTGTGATGAGTAAGCTTTACATATATTTAAAAGCAGGGAAGATATACTACGGTGACTCAAGACTTCGAGAAGTTCCATGAGTTAGGCGAGTTCTACCCGGAGATTATGAAAGAGGAAGAGAAAAAGATAGACAAGTTCATGGAAGGATTGTCACATGAAGTGGCAAAGGGCATGCTAGGAGATAGACCTACGAGCATGGCAAGCGTCATGGATGTAGCTCGATAAATAATGGCCAAAGAGCGAGGCGGTTGTAGTTGGAGATAAGAGGTCTTTCTCAAATTTTCAAGGTTGAAGTAATAGAGCACCGCAGCAGAATGTTAAGAGGGAGGAAATCCGGCTTCACAAAGTAGCCATCCCAACAATGACCACTCCACTGCAAGGGGAAGTGGGAAATTACTCAGCGCGTGTCCTAAAGCTCTCTCAAGGTAATCGAGCAGAGGACGAGGTAAACCAAAGCAGTACATTTCGTTATTATTTTTTTATTTTTATTTCTTATGATATCACGGCAAATTATTTTTACTTATATCTTTAAGGCCCAATAAATGGCGACCAGCTCTGTCCAGTAGTGTTATACAGGCTCCTGTCAAATGGCGTATTATTTTTAACATAAGCGTTCTTTGAAGAGGAGTTGCCAGGGTTTCGTTGTTTATGCATTAGATAAGGAAAAGCATAGGCCCGAGTTAGAGAGAGACTCGTGTAGTTAAGGACTTTCCTGAAGTTTTCCCGGAAGATTTGCCAGACATATGCCTGATAGTAGCCATAGAGTTCGAGATCGAATTGATTGCCGGAGCATCACCGATGGCTAAAGCACCTTATGAGGGCACCAAAGAGAGTTGAAAGAGTTGAAAACTCGGTGAAGGAGATGCTAGAGAAAAACATCATCCGACCAAGTACATCACCATGAGAGCACCCGGTCTTGTTTGCCCAGAAGAAGAAAGATGGGAGTATGTGTTTGTGCATCGACTACAGAGAGTTGAATAAACTGACAATCAAGAATAAGTATCCTTTACATCCCATAAATATGCTCATCATATCTATAATTTACTAAGCTTCTTATTTCTTTACGCGTTTTATTTTATTATTTTTTTTTTTTACAATATCATTGTTTACTTCTTTATGCATCTACGCTTAAAGGCCCAATAAATAATGACCCCGCCTCTGCTCGTGGCAAATGTTTTTCTTGCTCGGCGTTAACATTTTGTATGGTGTCAAGGCAAGGATCTTTCACTATCAAAAGCCTTGTGTTTTCTTTATCGGGAAAATCTAAACACGCAGACAAAGAAGATGGTTGGAGTTCGTGTGAAAGATTACGACTTGGACATTCAATACCACCCGGCAAAGCTAATGCTATAGGCGATGCACTTAGCCGGGAGAGCGGTTAATGCTATCACTACCGCACTTGCAAGAAGTCGTAGATCGATTGGATAGGATGCGATTCAAGTGATTGAAAGGAAGGGTGAAGCTCAGACTTTGGCGCCATTGATGGCAAGGTCAGTTTTAGATGAGATTGGGCTAAAGCTAAGGTGATAAAGACCCTGGTGTTGATTAATTTGAAGCGAAGTGGCCCGAGAGAAGCCTCACATGGGTTATCAGTTGGACAAGAGTGGTCATCTTTGGTACGGAGACCGCTTGTGTGTGCCCGACGTGGATGGCCTAAGAGAGAAGGTTATGGATGAAGCTCATAAGATTGCTTTGCGGTACATCCAGGAGCCACTAAGATGTATAGAGATCTCAAGGAAAGGTATTGGTGGCCTGGTATGAAGTTAGGGATCGCAGAGATTGTGGCAAGATGTGATACATGCCGTAGAGAGTGAAAGCAGAACACGTAGACCGGAGGTAAGTCACCACGTATATATTGAAACTTTTTAATATTTACATTCAAGGCCCTTATGTTTAACAAACTCTATAATAAACCTTTAAAAACAACATAACTATAAACCTAAACCCTAATACTTAATATTATTAGAGTCTTCCCGGGAAGAGCATTTAGTATGGAAGTTTTCTGAACCATGAAGAACATGAATGAGATTATCATTGTTCTGAGATACAGGAACTGGTGTTGCCATTTTCAAGATTTAAGAACTCAAACGAAGAATCAAGAAAATGATTAAACGATCTGGGAAAAGAATCAGAAAATAGGGGACGAAGGCTCTGATACCATGTTGTGAACGCTGATTCTCTCAGGGTTGTTAAACGCAGGAATTGAACAAAATTTGCAGAAACGTAACGGGGAAGAAGATGAAGTCCTTCAACCGAATTTGAAATTTGAAAAGAGCGGGAAAACTTAAACCCAACAATTCATCAAATCTGCATATCAAAGTATGAAATTGAAGTTAAAACTTACAAGAAGATGATTCACAGCTAGAATTGTAGTATTTATAGGCTAATTGACTACAACAAACTCTAACTAACTCCACACCAACTATAACCACCTTTAGGAAAGGTGTTTGATGAAATGCTTCAAAGGCAAAACACCACCATCAGCTTTATACATTCAGCAAATACCACATTGTATTTGCAGTGGTTTCCATACTGAATGCTCTTACAGGTGACCGAAGACTTGCCTATTTCTAAATGGCAACTATTACGATGAGAATAGTATCGTCGAATCTATGATTTCATTTTAATTAATAATAATAGATTGAATAGTAATAACAAATGTTGTGTCTTAATGTGTACTTAGCAAATTATTTGGACCATTATGTCACACTAGTTCCATCAATAAAAATTCTTAAAAGAAGAGTTAAATTTTAAATTCATGCAATATATATTTTACACGATAGCGCCTCATTTTACACGAAGTCATATCTGATCCGGACCATAGTAAAATTTGCGTCCCTCCTTGGTTAAAGGAGTTTGTCAGGCAGGTAGGAAGAAAATGATCATGGTGCTATGCTAGTGTACATCCCACATTGAAGATCATGGTATCATGTCATCCTCAACACACACACACACACATAAAATCAAATAGTGGTGCTAGTAAGGGGTAATTCTTTCCCTACTTATTCCATTTACACCGTGGGTGTCTGTGGTTGAATCTGAGGCCACTTGTGAGTTTGAAATTAAATTATTGTGTGGTTGATTCAACCACGCACTCCACTCTCAAATGGAGTGAGTAGGGAAAAATTCCCCGCTAGTAAGAGTGGTGACACAGACAACCACAATCGATTGGTTAATTGATATATGTCTTATCATAATTAACGGATTAAAGTATATATATATGAATACATCAATTAACACATAAAAGAATTAAGGTTTATATATATATGTTGATTTGTGTTTTCATACCCTATGAACTCGTCATTTAAAAATTTGAGTAATGATACGAATACAACCGTTACATCACAATCAATGACACTACAATCATTTACACCGTTGATCATGATGAATTAAGATCATAATCAATTTAAACTCATCATGATAAACAATGTGTATCATAACTCTTAAAATCTCACATAACTTTTTATCTGATGGCCTGTTTGGGCTGTTGTCGGCCACCGGAAGTATGTGGTCTTTGAGTCAAAAGTAAGGGTCATGTCTTTTTAATTATGGACTATATATCTTAGTAACACAAATGTCATATCTGATGAGTGATGAGCAATAATTCTTGATATTATTACAATATTTGTCCACTTATTATATCTAACCTTGAAAAATCATGCAGTTGTTGATATTAACAATTAAAAAAGAAACTGTAAACACAATTATAAAATTAAATAATAAAAAAAAGTGTGTGTTGTGTGTGCAAGGCCGGGCGCTACAGTGAGAGCTGGGAGGCAGCCGTCCTCAAGCTCAATATACGTATTTATTTAAAAGAAAAAAAAATCAGTGTAGATTCAATCTGATCAAACCTAATATAATATGTTAATTTTTTTTTTGTTATAAAGGCCCAAATTATTTTTACTCCCTTCATGAACTGATGCATGTATTGGTTTAGGTCGAACCCCGTTTTGTTGCGATAACATTATTTCGTTCGGCAACTCGTATGCAAGAGAGTACAAAAAATATTTATGAAAAAAATATCTAACAAAAGGCCCCAATAAAAAAATTTTACTTGGCCTAAAAGACTACTTTGTGGTGTCTCTGCATCGGGGTGACTTGTGTATCGCGGTGGTCAATAGATTGAGGGTGGTCAATGCATCGCGATGGTCACTACATTAAAGGTGTCTCTGCATCGTGGCATCTCTGCGACGCGTGGTCGGCTCATGCGTTGTGTGATGTCTGCGTCGAAATGGTCACTGATCGAGAAAGTCATTTGCGTTGTGATGTGCTACTGCGTCGGGGCCATCACTGCATATTGGCCTTAAGCCCAAAATATGCCTATTGGCAAATTAAAAAACGGAGCTTTCAGTTGCAGCACTAAGCTCATCAGCAAGCACCATTCTCTTTCTTTACCATTATTTGATTTTTTTTATTTAAAAAAAAAAAAAAGGAACACTCTCTCAAATGGGATTAAAAGGAACTTCCTTTATAGTTTTGCATCCGTCATATATTGTCCAGTCAAACAAGCTAATGCAAATGAAAAAGCAAAAAGCCACAATAATTAAATTTCCTTTTTCATACGAAACATTCATATCTTTCAAGCAATCGAAAGTACAGATAATAATGGTTACCTATTCTAATTGAAACTAACTTTCTTTGCAAAAAGGCGTAAAGAGGAGAAAACCTTTAAATCATAGAGAGTTTTTAATTCACTTCCTATTAATCTTTAACTAATTAAACTTTTTTCCAGAATTGAATTGAGAATAACGCGCGCATGCCCCATCAATCGCAAAAAATGAATGAAATTAAGGGAAATTACTCTAAAATCTCTAAATTGCGAAGTGCCGATGATCTCTCAGTCAGCTGGTTTTCGCGCTGGGAATCACAAGGGACAGGATACAAGAGACGTAGTCACGTAGGTTAAGCAAAACTACCCAATTTGGTTGCGTTTCACTTCTCAAGCAGACTAGAAATGGAACACCATCATTCTCAGGGTCAGACTCAGGGGTAGGATAGGGTGGCTTAAGGGTAGAGATAAGATGAGATAAGGGTCTGGTGGTAGGGGGTAAGGTAAGGTGGTGATGGGGTAAGCTAGATAGGGTGCTGATAAGGTGGGGTGTGATGGAGGCATAGGGTGGGCAGGGTAGGAGTGGGGTTGGGGCCATAGGTAAGGTGGGTTGGGATAGGATGTGGCGGTGCACATGGTAGGGCAAGTTAAGAAGGATGAGGTAGAATAGGGTGGGCTAAGGTGAAGGCGCATGGTAAGCTAGCAAGGGCGAAGCTAGACCTGCAAGATTGAGAGCAACCGCCCCCGATGCATTTTTCTTTTCCATATCTAAATATATATGATATTATGTTTTAGTGAAGAAAATTTAAACCATAAAAGGATTTCGCCTCCTGCGAATTGTTTTTTTACTCGCCTCAATGATTTTTTTATTAGATCTATTCGGTTCTAAGTTTGGAGGTACGAAAAATGATAAATTTCACCCCACTGAACATATTTCCTGCATCCGCCTAAGTGAGGGTGGGAGAGGGGTAGAATTGAGAGGATAGGGAAGCGATGGGATAAGGTGGTAAGGTAGAGTTTATGAGATGATATACTAGGGTAAGGTAGGGCAGAGTAGGGATAAGGTAGGGTTAAGTGGGGTAGGTGATGAGGTATGGTAAAAGGTAGGTGGGGTGGGGTGGGGTGATATGGTAGAGTAAAGGAGGGATTGGTGGACGGTTTAAAGTAATCGGTAGGTTAGAGTAGGCTAGAGCGGGGAAGGATGAGATGGGAAAAGTAGACTAAGGAAGTTGGGTGGGTGGGCCAGGGTGGCAAGGTACGGTATGGTGGGCTAGGGTTGGTATAATTGTATAATAAGGTTAGTGGGAGTTATGGTAGGTTGGATAGAGGAAGGTGACGTGGTTGGGTATGACGGTATGGGTTAAGGTAAGGAGGGTGGGATAGGTAGGGTAAAGTATGGTGGGGGTGGGGTGGGATGGTGGGTGGGGTGGTGGGGTATCGTAAGATATGTAAGGTGGGGTAAAAGTAGAATGTGTTAGTTTAGGTGTGGCAGTAGGGTTGAGGTAGGGTTAGTGAAGGCAGTAGATGACAACGTGTTTCGCCAATTATAATTTTATTTCATCCAATTCCACCCATTTTTAAAGATTTTATTTGGAGAAGAAGGGAAAAAAATTAAATAAATAAAAAATAAAAAAATCCATGCATGCAAAAACAAAAGACATCAAAGCAAAAAACTGAGGCGGCTGATGAAGTAAGCATCAAAGAACATATTCCAACAGACCCTCAACCTACACGCATTCCATATAGACTAATAGCCACGAACAATCAAGAAGAGCATGTAAAATATCCTCACTTTTTAATACAAAAACAGCTCAACAAAGTCCCCACAGGTAGAGAGCATCAGGACAAACCTGCTATGAAAGGAAATTACCATGTGCAGTGCTGGATGGCTCTTATACCCATCAAACAAGTTATCCATGTTATTAGCAAGACCGCTCGGCATTTGGAAAGCTTAGCCCGAGCTAACAGGGTATAATCATTCCCCACGACAATGCCGTTAAGAATAACAGGGAGTGCAGCCTAAAGACTCCACAAAATAACTGAACACCCAGTTCTTCAGTTGGAGACTGATTTCACCATATTTTGCAACCACAACCTCGAAAACAATATCCTTCTTCACAAGCAGTTGCCAAACCAAAACAAGATTCATAGGGAGAGCAAGTGTTATTTGTTGTAACCGTATTATTTAAGTCTAGCTTATGAACAATTATGGGAATTGGAACTAAAAATAGATAACTTTCAAACAATCTTACATGAAACAATAATAAAAGCAAACAAAGGAGGAAATGTTAACCATCCCTATCAAACCAAGAGTGTACTTAGTGCATTGTTTTTTTTATCCATGGAGTTAGCAGCTGCTTTCAAAACAAAGACATATACACTTAAATTTAAAAACTGGCACCATAAAATTTAAAACCAAGAAGTTAAATTTTCAAATGCTAATGGAAACAGTACACACGAAACGCCATTGTGTGGTATGACAATCGATTAATTCATCCCCAGATAGATGGTAACCTTCAAGATGCAACGAATCTTGGTTGTTATAAATAATATGCTTTTGCTCAAGAACCGCAGCATGCTGATTTCTGGGCAGCTTGATCACCACCACCAGCCTGGTCTGGTTTGTTTATTTTGATGGTTTGAGGCTGCAAGGCCACAATATAAAAAACAATTAGTATGTTCAACTTATTCGTAAATTTCTTTTATTTATTTAATTTGTTTTTGTCATAACTTTCGATGAATTGTAATCACAATATATCATGTCCACATTGATTCTCTTATAAATACCTATATCCATGTGGGAGGAGTTAATTGAAAGAGTAAAAACAAACAAAGCAACATATTTTTCAGCATATCACAGCCATCATATTATCAAGCATAATCTGATTGACATTCAACTCATAGTTTCCGAAACCACATGCTAGTACATCCAGTAAACAAACAAAAGCAGTCGGCCTTTTTAGGCTTTTCTTTTCAATTTTGGAGCCTCGAAAAAAGAACTTGGTTTTTTTTTTTTTTTTTCAGGGGTTGGAATAGATGATGACACCTACGATACACTGTATTAGATACTTTTGTCAGGTATCTAGGCTCTTATTCGATAAGTATCCAACAGAGATACGCATCGGATACCTGGGACATATTTGTAATTTTAAAAGTTGGATGGGAATCGGATATGCATATCCAAAGCTTGGATATGTGAAATAAAGAACCATGTTCAAAACTGAGTGAAAATCGTCCTAATGAATGAAATGCCACCCAAAATGATGAAAAACTACCATAAATGAACACAAAAAATTGTTTTATAATGTAAACTATTATTATTTGGTCCTCACAATTTAATGTGTACAGTTTGGTCCCTATATTTTTATATTTATATGTATGCCAAAAATTCCCTTCCCCACGTATCCTGTATCCGTGCAAAACCTAGGATGAGACTCGTCCTAGAGGTTCCAGGTTTACACCCCCCGCTATATGTGGTTACAAACATCTTATTTTTTAATAAAAAAAAAAAAAAACTAAAAAAAAAGTGGGAACTCCGTACCTCAGCTTTTGAGTCAGTATCTGCAAGCCTTTGCTTAATGTCCCTTGCTATTGCAAAGAAAACCTCCTCCACATTCAAATTTGTTTTTGCACTCTGCATGGTTGATTACAATTAAATTCAATTTGAGACAGACAATGAAATAAGTAACTAGAAAACTCCACTTACGGTCTCAAAGAATTTGATGCCATATTCATCTGCCAGTGCTTGACCCTTGGCGGTTGGAACAGCCTACAAAAAAGGCATTTATTTACCAGATTAATCTCTAAGTCCCAAGTTAATATACTTTCCACCCATAAGAGTAGCATAATTCAACCATGAACATATACCCAATGCCACACGGCATATACACAAGACAAACATGCACAACAGAGAAGAAAAGGAGGGTACCCTTTTGCTTTCATCCATATCAGCCTTGTTACCCACTAGAACTTTGTTGACATTGTCAGAAGCATGCTGCTCAATGTTTCGTATCCAGTTCCTAATGTCTTGACAATAAGAAAGATGCATTTTACAGGGTTACCAGATTCCAGTAACATTATAAAAATCACTTGCAACAATAAGAAACGAGGAGCACGTACTATTAAAAGATGACTCGTCTGTCACATCATACACAAGCAAAATACCCATAGCTCCACGATAGTAAGCTGTACAAAAGAAAATATTTTGGGATTAGAATATGATAATTTGAACTTTACTATCAGAAATGTCTTTTCACAGGCTTATTCCACAAAATCATGTCATTCCTATATCTTAAAAAGGAGTTCATTACTTATGCATCATCTACCACCCCAACCGAAAACAAGTTGTCAAAAGCGAGATGACTAGATTAACTAGTTTGACGGACCACCAAAACATGAGCCATATGATCATTGGCTTTTGGTTAAATTGCTCTAGTTTAAATCAATGGGCAATTTTCTAGTACCCCGTCTAACTGCTACTACACATAGGTTACCTGTATGCTATGCATCTTGCAACAGGATAATCTCCTATCTAAGTTTATCTTTTTTTCTTCTTTTTAGTCGGAGGAGAAGAGTTTATGTTTTCCAAGCTACAAGTGATAACAGAAGCAAACAGTGCACATTGTTTCCATTTTGAGTAAAACTAAAACAGGTTTGCAGCATGTCTCAAAATACAAAACCAGGGTTCTTCCCCAATTTCCTGTGTATCATCTTCCATAAAGGTACTAAAATTCCATTCCCACCTAGCTGGGCTTGCACTAAGAAGTTGTGACCGACAGAGAACTAAACCAATGGAAAGAAAAGTAACAAATATGTTGTCCACTAACCAGTTGTGATTGTTCTAAAACGCTCCTGGCCTGCAGTATCCCAAATTTGTAACTTAATTCTTTTCCCATCTAGCTCTATAGTGCGGATTTTAAAATCAATCCTGCCAAATGGTTACATGTCAGAACCGGTATCTCGAAGAAAATTAAATACCTGCAATTCAGAAATACCAACCCAATAGTGGTGATAAAACTGGTGGTGAAGGAACCATCTGAGAAACGCAGAAGAAGGCAACTCTTGCCAACACCTGAAAAATTGAAACCAAAAGTATAATTAAATAACACCAAATACATCCACAGTCATGTGCACTCCAAGCACAGTGAGTAGTCTTGGAGTAGTCTTTAAAGTCCTAAACTTACGCTAAATATTTTCAAGTAAAAAATGCAGAGACCTGCCTTCCTACATCTTTTGTAGATAAAAACACTTAAACCGTTTTCTATTTAATAATTGGGTGAAAGAAGTAACGTAGAATGCACTATAATGAAAGAGACAACACAAGAGCTAATCCAAGCTCTTGGGGAAAATTCACTCAAAAGAGTATAAAGGATTACATAATCTGCCCTACAAACTAATGTCTTGAGCTATTTATAGGCTAAAAAGCCCATTTAGGTAAAAACCTACACTTAATAAAGCCCTAAATGCTACCCACTAATTAAAGCCATTATAAAGGTACATCTAATTAAGATGTTCCTACATCAGTCCATCCCCCTACTCGAAAGCTCGCCCACGAGCGAACTCGTAAGAATCCACCTGGAGGCCTCACAAGCACCAACAAGATCAATTGGCGGGTCAAGCCCATTCACCACCTTGTAAAACAATCGCAAAGACACTCTATGTTGTCCATTCTTGCACAAAGTATTCACGTAAGAACCGATTATAACAACACTTATCTCCACCATCATGAGCTTCATTTCCATAGCGTTCTTGTCATCATTCCAACCCTCCCATGGAATAACTCGCCCACGAGTTAGATTGGATAGATTGGAGCTGCAGTACCAATGTCCTCCTAGCACCTCATCATGGCTGCCGATTATGTCAGCATCAATATGATAGTATTCAAAAGGGATGTGGAAGAATTTCACCAGGGTTTCCATGAAAAAATAACTCAATGGAAAATCGAATACGGCATAGACAACAAGTTTCATCAATGCGTCTGCAGTAGTCTTCCTAGCTGTCCAATCTTCACCCCTCAAAAACTCTACCTAACATAGTACCAAGTTCCCCAAATTTTGCTTCCAAATCAGCCTCACATCATACAAAACATGTAGTAATAAATTAAACACTAGAGGATGGACCATTTTCACCTCATCAAACAACACCACACTACAAAGATGCCTTCCCCTAGCTTCCATTAGTTGTCTACCCTTTGCATGATCAACACACCTTGGTGGAGCACCAATCAGGTAAGTAACAATGTTAATTAGCAAATGACCAAGTACTGCAATAATTTGCATTCCATGATTGGTACTATTAAAAGATTTCTCTATCGACTCAACGGCTAATCTTTCCATCTGGATACACATATCAGAATTTCCCACAAAAATGCAGAACTGTGAAGGAAGCATTTGCCCAAACCACGAGTTCTAGAGAAGTAGAGAAAATCATCCAAATCAAATAAAAATATCATATCTGTAACATGCACCAGAAGGATTGGCAATGTGACTGTGACGCTGAAATTGACATCCATTATGTAAAAAGTAGACATCATGGACTCCAGTATATTAATAACAGAAGTTGCATAAGGTATTTCCCTCATTTGAGACTTCATCCGAATACCAAATAGTTGAGGGTGATATGCATTTTCTTATCCTCTTTTCTTTTTTGTTGAAAGAAACTCTCATTTCAAATCCTAGCAGCTTAGCTTCATTTTTACGGTTTCGTGAAGCTTCAAATTCCATGTCACCAAAGAAAACTTCCAAAAAAGCCATAAACAGAGTCAAAGAAAACAAACCAGCAATAATGTACGAATCGATAATGTGTACCAACTCTTCTTTGTCCATCAATACCATTTGGTCATCTCCATCCATGGAATTGTTACAAATAAAGATTACTATTGCAGCAACACCTCGTTCCTTCTTTGAATGGAGAGAAAGTGTATGTATAATTGAAGACTTGGATCCTACAGCAACAAAATTCATCTCAATACATATCCTCCATAGGAGTTTGACCATCTCAGTTGGTGACTTATATGCCTCACAACCCCTGCCACTTTCAACCCTGGAGACACTGCCTAGTGTAGATTGGGCAATGTCCTCAATCAGAATGGATGCAGGCTTAGGAACAAGCATCGGTTTAGTACTAGCACACTCACCCCATTTTTCATCAATGTATGCCTCAAAAAGTGCTTCCTGATTTAAATTCAAAGTGTTGGTCCCATCACTGTAAGTAGTAGTGGCATAAATCCTTGTTTCACAAACATTGAGCCTCCTCACCATTGCCAAAATATCAAGTTGTTCACATATGTAAAACCTATCTATGTCAACAACAGGTTGTTTTATCACCGTATCGAAATTCCGAACGGCCCAGGCATTTCTAAATGGTATAGGTTCAGTTAATATCTCAATCCTCAAATTAGTGCTCCAGGTCCTTACGGTACAAAAATTCCCACCAGGATCAAATAGAAGTGATACAAACTTAGAATAATTGGGACCCATATACTTACCAAGAATCAAATATGTCAAGTTCCTGTAGCCGTCTGGGAACAGGTTTGCAACTCTGCTAAACCTACGCTCTATCTGTGGCCTTCTGACTTGGTATTGGTCTCCACAGTTGAAAAACACAGGACCGGGTGGTGCTTTCCAGATCTCAGTCAATCCTGCTTTAGGTGTTGGGGAATTTGGTTGCGTTTGAACTGTGAACCCAGTGGCAGCAACTTCATTCCTCTAGTTCCATGATTTCATTGTCACCTCCTCAGCCTCGTTCCTTGGGTTTTCACCTTCTTGAATTAAAGACTCTTCTGCAAGGGATGCCTCGAGTTTGTATTCTTCACAAGTCACTTTGTGCTCCTGTTCCAGCTTCACAATGTCACAATCAGGTCCTGTCTGCACACAATACGTGTCGTTAGCTTTTAGGACTTCATTCACTTGGTGTTCTATTACTTTTGGTAGTTGGACAGTTGGAACCCCTACTCCAAGTTCTTCAACCAAATCAGAGTCAAATTCTTTGACAAGTGTTTGTTCAGCTCCACTTTCATTGATAATATTATCAGACTCACCAAGGACAAGTAAATCACCTATTGCTCCTTGCTTGTTGATGTAGTCACAGGGACACTTTGTGGGCATGAACCTGTCGGTCTGTCCCTTTGATGATTCATCTTCTTTCTTGTTATAAAGCTCAATAGGGTTGTGAGAACCAGTGCATTCTTTGACAAGTGTTTGTTCAGCTCCACTTTCCGATGAGCATACTGACCCTTTGTCTCCTCCACTGGGAGTCGAGGTAAATCTCGACCAGCCTAGTGGTGAGTCTTCTTGAATTCCTCCCGATTGTGTTTCAGCTCCGTAACCATTTGCTTTAACTCTCGTGTAGATTCTAGCTTATGGTTCAATACTTGCACCGTTTCCCAAACCGATTCTCGAAGGGACTTCAGACCTCGATCTACGTCGGAGATCTGGCTAGCTTCTACATCATTGTTTGCCATCAGCGGATCCAAGGAGAAACCTTGGCTCTTGATACCAAATAACGTAGAATGCACTATAACGAAAGAGTCAACACAAGAGCTAATCCAAGCCTCTTAGGGAAAATTCACTCAAAAGAGTATAAAGGATTACATAATCTGCCCTACAAACTAATGTCTTAAGCTGTTTATAGGCTAAAAAACCCATTTAGGTAAAAACCTACACTTCATAAAGCCCTAAATGCTACCCACTAATTAAAGCCATTATAAAGGTACATCTAATTAAGATGTTCCTACATCAAGAAGACTACCACAAATAAGAGTAAACCCAGCATTCTAAAATAAGCAAGTAACACATGCACTGCAAATACTATTTACATCAAACCTCTCATCAATATAGTCCAAATACTTTATGTTAGGAAATCGGAACTTACCAAACTATTGCATAAACTAACTGTGACAAAGCCAATATAACCATGTTTTTCTTTCCGAATCATAATTGTTATATATTCTACCAGAAAAATCTTAAAGCTGTTAATGAATTCATAACATGAACACAGATGCGGAACCAAATGTCACATCTAGCTTATATTTTTATCACACACAGAACGCTGCAGCAAAAACTATCAGACTATAATCATACATACACATACATACAAATATAAGTGTACACATACATAGGCAGATAGATAGGTAAACAAAATGTAAATGCAAATAGAGATACATACATAAGTGTGTGTATATATATACACCTGTATAAGAACATTATGTGCATACAAGTATTGATTTCCTATCTTAACTTATAAAATGTATTTCTACCAAGAAGAACGGTGACATGAAAATACATACCAAAAGCTCTTTGTGAGACGGTCAATAATGAAGAACAATTGCAAATATTGATCTAATCATAGATCGCAAAGAAACTAATATATACTACGTATTCATGCTATACACATGTTGCTAAATCAAAAACAGATATATGTATCAGGAAATGTCAATGTATCCAACCATGATTACTTGATGATTCTGAAAACAGGAAAATCTGAGATAAGCATAAGTGATAGGCTGATAGCTCCACACATGGTATTCAAGAATCCACAATTTTGTTCAAAACAACAATTTTGAAGAGAAGTTTGAAACCATTAAATTTTGGTGCATAATTTGATCCAGTTTAGTTCATGAAATTGGTACTTAACAAGATTTCTACTTCCTGAAAATCAGCTTCTTATAGACAGAATGTAGAGAGGTTAAAACCAGTAAGGGCTGATACAGCTGTAATGCAACAAAGATATTGATCTGTTATTATAGGCATCTGAGCAACTTCATTGACTAAATGAGCCCAAGAAGTTCACTGAGCTACATTACTCAGCAAGGGTAAGCCTTAGATGAACTTAAGTCACTAAAGAATGAGCCATGCCGGATGCATCTTCCACCATTCGCAGCTGCATACCGTAGAAATACCGACAATTACAGAAGCTATTGCATCTAGTACTTGACTGAACACACATGGATGTGATACATAAAGCCTAGTACCAGAAATAAGTTTCACAAGTCAACCATAGTATGTGCTGAGATCGTCGAAGAAAAGTCAAGAAGACTAGTAGGAAAACAAGTATGCGAATATTGGATGTATAGGTGCAATTTTACAAGATAATGTGGCCATACATATGAATAATCACTCTTTGATATAGGTTTGCTTATAAGCTGAATGAATCATATATCTAATTATAAGTAATTTGCTCTAACACAACAGTTAACAGAAACAATCAACTAAACACCATGCCACCCCATCTGACCAAACAGCTTATAATTCTTAATCACAATTTCATAAATAAAAAGCTGAATAAAAAGAAAAATACTTGATAAGTTTCTAAATCAATTGAACAGAAACGTATATGCAAAAAGGATCTCGACAGATGCAGATTTGATGCACGTTCAGATGCAAAAGTTGAAAAACCGAAAAACAAAAACAAAAACAAAAAACTGAAAGCTCACCGCTGTCCCCGATCAAAAGGAGTTTTATGAGATAATCATAGTCCGCTCGAGCTCTAGCGGGCGGAGCAGCCATAGATCCGATTGATTGGATCTCTCAGATGATGTGTGCAGGAAAAAAAATCTAATAAAAAAAAGCAGATAGATCAAGTCTTCGTAATCTCAACTAAAACACTGACAATTTGGAAAATTTAAACAGTATTATTGTTAAGATATAAACTAACAAAACAAAAATATGGTTCAACGCTAATAACCAGATCGAGGAGAAGATAAGAGAGATACTGCGACAGATCTAACAAATGAGAGAGACGAACACGGGGAACAGACGATCAGCGTCAGCAGCACCGGTCGGCCGTTGAATTATTGGTATTTATTATATTTGTGAATCTGCTTAAATATAATTCAACTGCATGTTCTTTTTTTTTCCTTTTTTAAAAAACATTTAAGGTAATGCTTTTTATCCTGGAAACTCGACAAAATATGAAAAAATAATCTTACTCTATATAAAGAGAGAGCAAAAGCTCAGCCCTTGTTCCACCTCACCTGTTTTTACATATTATTTTCCGTTTGGGCTTTTTTTTTAAGACCCAGTTGAACAAAAAATTCTGCCCTTGTTTTGGTTTGGGCCGTTTTTACAAAATGAAACATCCCACCTGTAAAAGAACAAATAAAACCAAAAAACAATTCAAAACCCTACGTATTTTCTCGCTTCTTCGCTGTGACTCTGTTTCCGATTTGACAAAAGGCACCGAATTTCCAGCTTCTCGAGGGCGATGCAGGATACAAGGGTTTTGAAGAGCATCGATTTATGTTTTTCCATGACGAAGACCATTGCAGATGATTGCTGGTGACTACAGGAGCAGTGATAAGGTCACCTCAAATCGGTACCATTTTCTTTCATTTATTTTTGCAAGCAAAATCTATTTCTGAGTTCAATCGGGTGGATTCTACAAAGAAAAAGGTAAAGTTCATTTCGCTTATGCATTTTTCACATTACATGAAATCTGCATCCTTCTGCACTCATGTAATCTGTGGCTTCAATCCATGTCACCCAATCCATTGTAGAATTTTCATTTAAGGATTTTGAGTTGGAGGATGATGTCTATGAAGCTTGATATTTTTTTTTAATCCACTCATGGGGTGAATGAATCTCTTTAAATATGAATCAAGAGGTCTTTGTGATTAATTCTATGAATAATTTTATTGTTAATTTTATCTGTAGGCGTGGGATTTGTTTTTTGTTTCGAATTAGTTCTTAAATTTAATAAGAAAAGATCTTTAATCTACATAATATGTTTGTATGAATCATAATCGAATATCGCTTCTTCTCTTGAAGAAAGATCGATAAAACTTTTTCCTTCAACAAAGTTGTAGCTAAGTGCAATTTTATGAAAGATATGTGATTGCCAAGTGAATCGTGATGATAAGATGTTTGCTCTCATCGAGAAACGAGATGATTTTACTTTTTTGTTAAAGAAATCATACTGCACAACCTTAATAATGGCGGTTTTTAGTACTGTTTATTGAATTTCATGCATAGGATTTGTAGTGATGTTCATATGAAAAATTTACCAGCCGTCTGGACTTCTCGTGCTTCTCTACAGGGTCGATCTTATTCCAGGTACTATATTTATTCTTGTGATTTTGAGTTGACCTTAGTATGTTGATCTAATTGTATGATTATGTGCAGCGAGTCTCTATCTCCAGTCCTGGAAGGTTTTGCAGGTTCACTGGGGAATTCTATAGTTTCGGGCCTATACATTTAATTCGTTGTACTAGAAATTTCTGGTACTGAAGAAATTGATTCCACATTGTGCATTGGTCCGCAGATCCTATAAAACTTATGAGAGCATCAAATGTTGCCATCCGGAGTTTGAATGCACGCTCATTTTGTGTTGGAATGTGCTATTTGATTTTCTCTCATCACCTAATGCATCTTTCATGTGCTTGCAAAGAATGATTGTTTCCATTGCAATTCGCCGCTTACTTTGTTGAAAATCTTAGGGGTGATGTTATTAGATGTTTTGCGAATATATTTTGTAACTAATATGACATGCTCATATTAGTTATTCTCTTTCTTCAATCTGTGTATTAGGTAAACACATGAACGAAAAACCAATTTATTTAATTTTCTTTTGATTATTCTCAATAAATGCGTTTGGCATTCATTGCATGCATTCGATTCGTATTTATTAGTTATGGTATTTTGGTTTCATAAGAATCAAGGTCTTACTTTATTTTCTCATCTTCGTTTTGCTTAATGTTTCATCATCGTAGTATATCTATGTCTTCTTTAGCTCTTCTTTCGGTTGCTAAAATCTTTCTTGTAGTATGACATTATATGCGCTTTCTTGTATGAGAAGAATATAGATCTTGCTTTCTGAGATTATGTATGCGTTTTCAAGTTTATTTTGGTCACAAAAATCTTTCAAATATGTATTCCTTGCTACCGATGAATTTTTGTATTAGAAATTTCAAGGCTTGGTACTCTAAATGAGTTTTGTTTTGTGCTTCGTGTTATTAACATATGAGTGAAGGTCTTGTTTCTTGTGACAATGTATTCAGATTAACTTCTCTGCAAAAGCAAGATTTTATGAACTTCTTTTGGGTTCATGTTTGAGATTAGTAGTATATCGATGTCTTCTTATTTTGATTTAAGCCTACATTTGTTTTTTTTTTTTTTTTTTTTTTTTTACGGTGAGGGTTTGTTTACCTAAATGTCTTATTGATCCTTTGGTAGTATATCCGTGTCTTCCTTACCTCTTTTCTTGCAAATTGATCGACATTTTTTGTTTTGTACTTTTTATTTTAAACTTGTGGTTTTTTCCTCATTAAATCTTTATGCTTCCTTCTTCTGCGACTCTTTTTGTTTGTGCAATGGTGTTGTGGATCGCATTTGGGGTCTGTTGATTCGATTCAAACAGCATGTGTGTGATGTTTTACTCAGCAAGATTTTTGGCTTGCCTTTACTTAGCATATAAGGGTTCTTTTCCTTCATCTTCCTAGATGCATTAGGCTCTGTCAGTAATGTTGTTGTACTTCTCATCTACTCGTGCATATAAATTGATAATTTTACTTCTTTTTTCTCGCATGTGTGTTTCTTTAAAAATATTGAGCTAAATATAGTTGCTTGGGTTTGTTTTATGAAAGTTTGTGGTCATGAAGCTTATTTGAAACCTTTGTATGTAGGATTATTAAAGGTTCTTTCTTTGTTATAGGTAAAACTTATTTGAAACCTTTGCATGTTTCTGAAGAAGCAAGAATGAAGGACAGGCAAAGCTCATCTGCTCAGACTGTATTCGATATGCAAAGAATGAAAACATACAATATTGTTCATGTGAAAAAAATGTTGATCCTCATGCTCTACTAACCAAGATGGATGTGAAGGGTGATGACCCAAATGAGAAAGCAGTTTTACCCCAACCGCTAAAGTCTTTAAAAGTCGGAATGAGAGAAGAACATGATGTTGGACAAGCTTCTAATTCCAAACCCATTTGCCAAAAGGAACCTTGACTTTGTTTCTCCAACTATGAAGCTCGAGAAAGCAGGAAAAATGCAAAGCAGTGAGTCACAGTGTCCAATGTCCTTCATGAAACGCCTTCAGGTGGTAAGAATGAGCAAGGTCCAGTGAAGAAAAACAGAGGCAAATTTGAGCGTAACTAATCGACTCATGATCAAAATAACCTAGAAAAGTTTTTTTGCTTGTAGGAAAACAAAATCATTTGCTCTCTTTTATAGCATGTTTTGTAAGGTATTACAAAGCATTACACATTTTCTTATATGCAATGCTTGGTAATATGAATACTATATTAATTGCATAACTTATTTTGCTTTCTCGCTTATCCTGTTGTAATCGATACCAAAATTCTGCTTTTTTGCTTCTCCTTCTACTGTTGTAATGCAGACCAATATGTATCAGTTTCATGAATCAAGGTATTTGTGATATGTTTCATAATTATCTGCATTTGAAGTACTTTGTTCTTCCATCTACATAATGTTATCATTTTTATTTTTTTAGGGCATCGATTTTGCACGTGCAGTACTTGCCGGCGCTCACTAGTAACCTCATATAGTAGTATTTAATTATTTTACTTGGTTTAATCTGAAAATACAAATTAAAAAAATTTGGATGGGATTTATTTGCATTGTCGCGATTTTACGGATATATCATGCTACATTTGCATCATACCAAAACGATATTCTTGAATCAAGAATCAATTTTTCTGAAAATTGATTATGTGATTTTGATTTAATGCGTCGATAGAATCGATGGAGGTGCAAATATCTACTCATTTTGTTTTTAGGGGTAATATGCCTCTATCCTTGAAAGTGTAGAAATACTACCCATCCCTCCCCAATTTAACTTCCCAACTTTTTTTAAGGTAATTCACATTAAAGTCAATATTCTTTCAAATAATCCTTATACATTGTGTTTTATAGTTACATAATAAATCTCTAAGGATTCTTTCTTTTGCAGAGTAATTTATATATATGTAATTAAGTAAATGAAATATGAATAGTAAGATATTGATTTTATTTAATTAAAATAAGACATTATTGTTTTTCAGACATCATGTCTAAGATTTATATGATTAGAGCATATACAATGGGCAACTTGTTTACAATGTAGTTTTACCTGAAAAGAATCAACAAAATCCTAGGTGGCAGCATTGTAATTATTTTTTCACCACAATGGCTCAAAAGCAACATCCTTCTTTTACTATTAAATATAAATTTTACTATAAATTTATTTTTCTGAATAATTAAGCTACTACAAAGAGTTATAGAAAAAAATTGGCTTGGATATCAAGAAATAATTTGCTATAAATTTATTTTTCTCAATAAGATTAAGGATTTGAGTAATGTCATGATTATTTTATTTTTACTTTTTAAGGAAGTTTTGATTTACATAGAAGTCAAGTTACATCAGCATTGACGGCTTGAAGAAGACAAACGGGAAAGAAGGAAAACCAAAGGACTTTTTTTTTTTTGAAAAACTGAATCTTTATAAAACTCAAAAAACAAAGTATTTACATCCATGAGTTTGCTGCGTAATTAAAAGTGTAACTACACTACCAACAATTTTGGGAATTAGCAAAAAAAAAAACACTAGCTATTCCAAGCTATCTTCAATATCTTCAATTCCTTCGCTTTGATGATCGCATGCTTAATCAGTATCTTTCGGGGGGCATTGAATCCCGGCTTGGTGACGCGCCTGGTTACGCCAATACCAGGTTCCCGAGACGATCTCTCAAAATAGGAACTTCCAAAAACTCGCATCATTTCCTCCCCACAAATCTTGTTTGAGGCAATCATCCACCCATATGCGTGAGCGGGAAGTACCAAAAAATTGTCGATGGTGTCTTGGCACAATTATACTCTTCCAGATGGCATGAATCCATCTGCAGTCACGGAAAACATGCAGTAAAGTCTCTTCGTGGTTTCGACAAACCGAGCAGGTATCATCGTCTGTGACATGGCGATATGCAAGCAACCTAGCCGTACGTAACGTCTCACGGCGAAGCAACCACAATAAAATATTACCTCTTTGGGGCCATTTTATAGAGATAGCCATCCATTCTTTTTCCTCTTCCTTATAGTAACCGTTACTCAGTTGGGCATGATACGCACTTGCCACATCTAACTTCCTCGAGGATGTGACCGACCACTCCACTCTTCCTTCCTCGGTAGTTCTGAAAACCTCCCGAAGGCACTCTGTCGCCATCTGAAAACCAAAGGACTTCACTCTTCACATTTTTTACATAACGGGCCAATTCGTGGCTAGCAGAGTTTTTGGCCCGATTAACATGCATAATTTTCAACCCTTTAGAACCTTCTAGTAAAGCCTGAATGTCTTCAACTAGAACATCTAAACCTGGTCCAATAGGCCCAGATTGTTGACCGCATTAACCACAGTCAGATAGTCTGATAGAATCAAAATATTTTCCTAATTCTTCTCCTTGATACACGTAAGAGAGGCTCTGACTGCCAAGGCTTCCACCGCGAACGCCGAAGAGGCTGTGTCGATAAAAGACCCACCCACTTTCAGAAGAGATGAATTCCTAATAAAAAAAATGAGCCAAATCCTCCTGACTTTGAGAGTTTATCCCAAGCCGCGTCTACGTAGCAACGTCTGAAGTGGGGATGCCGGAAGGGGGCAGATTCCGTGGAGAATCATCCGACAATGGGTGATGCATGTGAATCACTTTCATCCGGGGATGAGGAGGATTGCACCGAGTTCCAGTAGTTCAACGCCCTTTAGAGGATGTCAGCAACGGGCACATGGTTTTGTTGAAAAATAATCTCGTTCTTAGCTTTCCAGGCTTGCCAGAATAGTGCTAGAGTTAACCCCAAACGAGCTTGGCCCGAAAACGAACTTACTAGATGATTCACTTTTAGCCACCAGTTGGAGTGGGAGAAATTTTGATGCTCGAACTCATCCCAAGAAATTGGTGTAATTCGCCACAGTTCTTTGATTTTATCGCACTTAACCAGAATATGCTCCATCGTTCATCTTAGCCATTTTAGCTAACAATCTTGAAGCTGTTGGGATGGCATTCGAAAGGCATTTCCAGAAGAACACTTTGACTTTCGGGGTATGTTTGATTCTCCAAAGGTTATTGAATTCTTTTTTCTCTTGCAGTAGATGTTTTGATTTATTCATCAACAATAATTTGATATATAAATTGAATGGTCGAGATTTAAAGTAATTCAATGGACGGTGAAGATATATACAAGAGAATTTTTTATTTTATCTATCCACATTCATTTGATAACCAGATATTAAACGAATGGTGTAAATTTAACGTAATCCAAATAAACTATTTAGATGTTTCTTAGATTGATTTTCTTATTGGCACAATCATTTGATAACCAGATCTGAACGGATGGTGTAGATTCAGCGTAATCCAAACGGATGGCCAAGATGTATATGTAGTAGAAGTTTTGATTTATTCAGGAGAACTTATTTGTTAACCGGATATAATTTGAATGGCGGAGATTTAACGTAATCCAAAGGACGGTGAAGATGTATACAAGATAGATTTTTTTATCTTCTCCATCCACAATCAATTGTTTATCGATATGAAACGAATAGTATAGATCCAACGTAATCCTAATGAACGGTTTAGATGTATCTGAGATAGATTTTTTTATCTTATCCACCAACAATCATTTGATAACGGATGGTGGATATCTAACGTAATCCAACGGACGGTCGAGATGCAATCACTCGGATCTTATTGTTATCTACAGTGATTATAAAATCAGATGCAATGAGTCTAGTTTAACATCCACTTCCACAACTTAAGGCAAAAAAAATTATCATTATGGTTGGTCCATCTAATCAATCATTCAATTTCCGGTCGTCTTCATCATGATGATGTTGAAATTGTGCAGCAGATTGCAACATGTAACCATTTCATTTCTCAACTACTGAGCCGTTAGCGTGCCCCCAGAAGTCGTAGAGACTCGGTTGCAGATCATAAAGTAATTGATCGTGATCAAGAAGCCTTTAATCGTATGTTGTTCAATGACTACTCTGATGAAAACCCCACATTCAATGAAAAGATGTTTCGACAACGTTTCTGGATGTCATGCAACTTGTTCCTTCAAATTGCTGATGGTGTAAAAAAAAACCAGGACGCCTATTTTGTTCAAATAATATATGCGAAGGGTAAACCCGGACTCAGTCTATGATGATGCTGGGAACCGTCGGGTATTAGTTCCGGGCCTTCTGATCCTAGTGACAACCTGCACAAGCTTCAGAAACACTAAAAACGATAAAGAGGGGGTTGTTTGTGTTGGTTTAGACTGGACTTGAGATGTTGTATCTCAATCTGCCTACGTATCCTGTTAATTTTTCAGGAATCAAGTCATCGTAGTTCTTTAGGGATTGTTTATATAGAAGGGCTTGTACCCTAGGCCTGCGTGGCCCATGTCCTTGGTGGTCTGCGGTTTTGTGTTCCCTAAGGAAGAGATAATTATGATTTAATCCCCTTAATTATGGGAGATAATCACGGTGGTTTGAATATCGGATCGTAGCCTTTATGGCTAAGGATTCATTCCATGTTTATCTGATTAATTATGCACGCGGGGACTTTGGTCCGAGAAGGACTTAGGCCGTTATGTGGAGTCTGACCTGAGTCATGATCTATTATGCTTTGGCTGACCTTCAGAGGTCGGGGGATAGCCGAGATGGGATCGGCTCGGGCTCTTGAGGCTTTCTGGCCCATAAGGTGGACTCTCTGTCTTCATTTATTGATGAATCACTGTGGGGATGATACGTGGCGATGTGCTAGTCCGACCTCCATCAGTTTACATTTCAAAAAATGGCATGCATGTAGCGGATGCTAGCATACGGTGTACCTGCAAATGCTACTAACGAGTATATCAGAATAGAGGAGTCTGTTGCAATAGAATATGTTAAGCGATTTTGTCGTGCACTGTTATTTGAGGAGGAGTATGTGACGCTCCTCTCCCGAATACTGAGTCCCTATCCGGAAAATAAAGAGCGCAGAGCACTTAAAGTATCAAGAATTAATGATCCATTATCTCACATTTGTTCTTTGTAGTTGACTTAACTATACTCTCCCCTCATTCAGTGTATCGTCATAACCTCAACTATTGATTTAAGGAATATAATGTAGTCATGAAAAAAAAAAAAAACGCAACCTTCATATATCTAAGGTATTGTTTTGAGCAATATTTCCCCTTCTGATGCAGATTACATCAGTAACTGCCTTAAAATGGCCCAATTAACTAATTTGGAAAAATATTTTGGGATGCCATTTATACATTAGTGGGTCTCGACAAAAACATTTGGTTATCTTGTGGAAAAAAGCTAAGGTCAAACTCTTATTTGGAAAGTAAAGAAATTTCCAAATGCAGCTTGAGCCTTGAGGCATACATTCATTCTTATGCTGAATATGGTTCACCGCTTGTACAACCTTGGTCAATATAACGCGTCCTTTTATTTTTCTCTTTGTTTCCTAAATTGTGCGGAGAGACTTGTTTTTGGTTGTCTTACCTACTGCAATAGTTAGTTTCGACTTATACTTAAAAATGTTTATAAAGAGTCTTGTTTTTATAAAATGAACAATATTTCGGTGTACAAAATGCCATCTTGATTATTGTTTTGCAGTATTTATTTTGTAACGCATTTATCCCGGATACCGAGTCGTCATCCGGAAATGGAATGATTGGCACGTGACATTTAGAATTACCATAATTCTCACGTAAATCTCATGTCGTATCAGAAATCATGGAAGAAAAAAAACAAGCGAGAGACTTAGCTATGATGCAGCCCACTTGGAATATACCTCCATGTCCCTACCCTGCTCAGCCTTGGGCTCGGCCCAATTTGCCAAATCCAGGGGTTCTGGGAGCTCGGCCTCTCCAGCAGCAACAGCAACAGGCCTATGCGGCCACCTCACCTTGGGCTCCAACGGATATCGAGTCTGCTATGCACACGATGTCACCCCCTCCGGACCCAAATTGGTACATGGACACCGGCGCGACGTCACATATGACGGCGGCACAAGGTAATTTCTCGTCCTATTTTAATTTGAGCAAAAATAATGGAATAATTGTTGGTAGCGGTCAATCTATTCCAATTCGTGGTTGTGGAAATGCCACCTTACCTCCCCCCACCCGCCTTTGGTTTTGAACAATGTCATCCATGCTCCTAAATTGGTTAAAAACTTGGTGTCAGTTAGGAAATTTACCCGCGATAATCATGCCTCAGTAATGTTTGATCCGTTTGGTTTTTCTGTCTTTGATTTACAGACGGGGACTTGCCTTCTGAGATGTGAGAGCACGGGTGATTTATATCCCATCAGTTTCACTGGTTCCAATAAGACTGCCTCTTCCTTGGCTTTGCTAGCCTCTACGATTTGGCATGACCGTTTAGGCCATCCGGGCAATTCTGTTTTACATTCCCTTCGGCAAAATAAAATGATCGACTATAACACTAGGGCTCCTAGTCTTTGTCAATCTTGTGTGCTCGGAAAACATATTAAAATGCCTTTTGTTGCTTCAAATTCTATGACGTTGTTTCCTTTTGATATTATTCATAGTGATCTCTGGACATCTCCTATGTTGAGTTCATCAGGCCACCGATATTATGTGTTATTTTTGGATGATTATTCTAAATTTTTGTGGACTTTTCCTATCACAAACAAATCCCAAGTTCTTCGCATTTTCACTATTTTTCAAGCCCATATTCGTACTCAGTTCGAACGGACTATTAAATGTGTTCAATGTGATACTGGGGGTGAGTTTGATAATAAACGTTTTTGGGAATTGTGTCAATCACACGGCATTACATTTCGTTTTTCATGTCCACACACCTCCTCCCAAAATGGCAAGGCAGAACGAAAAATACGATCCATAAATAATATCATGAGGACCCTCCTTTTACATGCATCATTGCCTCCGTCTTTTTGGCCTCATGCGTTACAAATGGCAACATATCTTTTGAATATTATTCCGAGTCGTTTATTGAACAATGAGTCTCCTCTTAAAATTTTGTACCACAAAGATCTCCGTGGTACTCACATCTCCGTGTTTTTGGTTGTTTGTGTTATCATTTGTTTCCGTCCACTACGATAAACAAACTTCAAGCTTGGTCTACTCCATGTGTTTTTCTAGGGTATCCCTCTAATCATCGTGGTTACAAATGTTATGATATGTCGAGTAATAAAATTATTACGTGTCGTCATGTTCGGTTTGACGAGACTCGCTTTCCGTTTGCGGACTTAAACAAATCACCTCCCACGGCTTATGATTTTTTAGATGCTGAAAATGATTCCAATCCTTTGAACTATTTCCAGCATTTAATTTCTACAGCCCAAACACCACAGGCCCAACCACAACCGGCCCACCCACCGCGTGATCCTTCTCCTATGGCCCAAAATCCTGCTTCCCCCCAGATCCAGCATCAGCCCGCCCCAGTTCCACAAATTCAGCCACCGCCCCCTTCTCCAAACAGGCCCAGAACCCGTAGCCAAAATGGAATATTTCGGCCCAATCCCAAATATAATCCTGACCAGGCCCTTATCCACACGGTTACCAAGTCTCCCCTCCCTCGTAACCCTTTGGCTGTCCTTCGCGACCCGAATTGGAAATTGGCTATGACTAATGAATTTAATGCTCTTATTAAAAATAAGACGTGGGATTTAGTGCCCCGTCCCCTTGATGTTAATATTATTCGCTCGATGTGGATTTTTAATCATAAAGAAAAATCTGATGGTTCTTTTGAGCGGCATAAAGCCCGTCTTGTAGGTGATGGGAAAACTCAGCAGGTGGGGATCGATTGCAGAGATACTTTTAGTCCGGTGAACCGGCTACCATTCGGACAGTTCTTAGTCCGTCCTTGTCCAACCGATGGCCGATCCATCAATTGGACGTTAAAAATGCTTTCTTACACGGTGAACTGAAGGAGGAGGTTTATATGCATCAACCCATGGGTTTTCGTGACTCGGCTCGCCCTGATCATGTATGTCTATTGCGTAAGTCCTTATATGGCCTCAAGTAAGCTCCCCGAGCGTGGTACAAACGGTTTGCGGATTTTGTAACCTCGATTGGTTTCACCAACAGTAAGTCTAATACTTCCTTGTTCATTTACCGTCATGGCAAGGATATGGCTTATCTCTTATTATATGTGGATGACATTATTCTTACCGCGTCTTCACACGCACTCCATACTCTGATTATGGATCGCCTCGCTTCGGAATTTGCTATGAAGGATCTTGGTCCGCTTAATTACTTTTTGGGAATCCGCATGACTCGCCATGAGGGCGGCTTATTTCTCTCACAACGCAAATATGTGTCTGAGATTATTGACCGTGCGGGTATGTCCTCTTGCAAGCCTTCCCTTACTCCGGTTGACACTAAGGGGAAGCTAAGTGCCTCGGGTGATGCGCCTTACGAGGATCCCACTATTTATCGAAGTCTTGTAGGGGCCCTTCAATATCTTACGTTCACTCGTCCGGATATTTCTTATGCGGTTCAACAGGTGTGTCTTCACATGCATGACCCCCGAGTTGTTCATATGCAGGCTCTCAAACGCATTATCCGCTATATTCAAGGCACGTTCCATCTAGGATTGCACTTATATCCCTCCTCTATGTCGGATCTGGTTGCCTATACTGATGCGGATTGGGGTGGTTGTCCTGATACTCGACGTTCAACGTCTGGATATTGTGTGTTCTTGGGTGATAATTTATTGTCGTGGTCGTCCAAACAACAACCTACTCTGTCTCGTTCGAGTGCTGAGGCAGAATATCGGGGCGTTGCTAATGTTGTCTTGGAGTCGTGTTGGCTTCGAAATTTATTGTTTGAACTCCATTGTCCGGTAAGCAAGGCTACTATCGTCTATTGTGACAATGTGAGTGCCATTTATCTTTCCGGAAATCCCGTTCAACACCAACGCACGAAGCACAACGAGATGGATATCTATTTTGTTCGGGAAAAAGTAGCACGTGGTGAAGTTCGCGTTCTTCATGTTCCCTCACGCTATCAGATTGCGGATATTTTTACGAAAGGTCTACCTCTTGTTCTATTTGAAGATTTTCGTACCAGCCTCAGCGTCCGCGAGCCTCCCGCTTCGACTGTGGGGGTGTGATAGAATATATTGTATTTAGTGTAATTAAATAGAATATATTGTATAGCCTTAATTAGCTCTTAGTCTTTAGCCTTAATTTTAGCTATCAGTTAATACTGTATATTGAGTATATATTGTAAACACAAGGAATGAAATATTTACGGAAAATAATTCTTTCAAGTCTCACATCGTATCAAAAATCATGGAAGAAAAGAAACAAGCGAGAGACTCATGAAACTGACAATAAAAATCTTCCATTAACAAACACAACGGATTACAACTGATCAAACTAGAATCATAAATAACTACTAACATTATTTACAACTCAACTTGTTTTTAACCTGCATATCTTCTTATTCCAAATAAAGTAGTGAGTGCCGGCCGATACGCATTAAAGAGAAAGAAGATCAAAAGAGAGATTCATGTATGTCGTATGCCGGGAGTCATGACACGAATGTACTTAATCCAGTTCGGAAAACACTTGAAAGCATAACTTGAATCATAAGGAAACTACATTTAAAAACATAACTTGAAACACAAGGATATCCAACTTAAAACCAACTTGAACAATGCATAAAAAGCATGCCCTATTAACTATGTTCAGTTCATTTTGCCCGTACTTGTTCATTTCATTAACTATTTACTTAACATATTCGTGTTTTACTGATCAAACTTACGCAAGCTACTACAAATATTGCGTACTCTACGTATCCATTAACCATAATATATTCGTGTCTTGTATGTCATGCATGTTCTTGTTGCTTACTTACTTAGCATATCTTTGTTCATGTCTTCATTGTCATGTTTCATGTTTCTTACTGACATAACTTAAGTGCTTGGTGCAACACGGATAATATGACTGGTTATACAACCAACGTGGGTATGGGTCACGATACCCCGTTCGGATATCGTCGTAGGAACGACATGGGTAATACAATTAGTCAACATCCGACATGGTCCTACGCTCAGTACCATGGTACTCCGCTTAGTACATTGCAAGATAACTAACTATAAACAAGTAAGAGCACATAGATTTCATGTTAAGGTTCATAACTAACCTACGAGAACCTACTAAGGCCATAGCATCACCGAACTCCATCATATCTCCATTACTCGTAAACAAAATGCATAGAACAATTTACATAAAAGTAACTAGAAAATAGATTAAAGATTTGAAAACACTATTACCGTAAAGTAACTAGAAAACATAATAACATTCTGAAACACAGTTTACCAGATACCCACTACACATAATTATGTCTGGTTTCATACAATTTAACATAAAACTTTATTCAAAACGAAATAAAAACATAGTAAGTTGACTAAAACCAGAACCTTTTGATAAGTAAATTTCACTAACATAAAGACGAGCCGAACTACGAATCGAACAACAACTAACTGCTATTATTCCTCGAATTGACTACTTCGATCCGCTAATTCGGAACACCGGATCACAATTCACTTTTTGGATCTTCCGTCAACTTCACATAAACCCTAACAAATTAAGACACAGTCTTTAACGTAAAATCTAGATTCAAGACTCTTAAAACATAATAAATATCATAACTTAAGCTTACCCATAAATCACTCATGAATCAGACTGATGAACGGTGTATCGAATAGTGATCGGATTATCTTCATTATTTTTCTTCTCTTTTTTCCTTCTTCTTTTCCCGCATAGGATGCCGGCTTCTCTATAGTTTATAGCTATGTTGCACGGACACTGACACGGATACGACGCACAACACAACATGGACACGACAACTTTTAAAAATATAGGACACGACACGCCAGGGACACGCGTAGTGTGTGTGTATATATATATATATACTAGCAGAAAACCCGTGCAATGCACAGGAAATTCATTAACTGAGCATAAAATGAAAGAATACATCGTGTTTACAACACATATATAATAAACTCAAAAGGAGTAATGGTACAAAATCTAAAAGCACGGGAAATTCATTAACATAGCATAAACTGACTAAGAATATGTTGTGTTTACAACACATCTATAATAATCTCAAAAGGAATAATGGTACAAAATCTAAATGGCACAATAATAAAAGAAAACTTTAAAATACCATTAGTTTGCTTAAATGCTGGAACTTGATAACCCCAGTACAATTAAGAAGGAATAAAAGAGATGAACACACATAACTTACAGGTTAACACACCCCCCGCTCCACCCCTACCCCCACCCCTCAAAAAAAACACAAACTGTCAAATAAAAGAGATGAACACACATAACTTATAGGTTAACCCTCACAACCCCCCCTCCCCCCCCCAAAAAAAATAAAATAAAAAACATACACTGTTGAATTGCTGGTCTATATATCCATTGTATACGAACCAAGTAAGTTGATTTTTTTTTTTCGTACATCCATGAAGATAAATCCATTGTAAGCGTTTTATTCTTGAGCAAGGTACATGCCTAAGCGGAAACTGTCATAAATTAATAAGAAATAGATTTTTGTGTCTCACACTAATATTGCATTCATGGATCTAAACCTTTAAGAAAAGAATATACAAAATGTAAAAATAGACATTTGATTAATCAAACAGAATCATCAGATAAAATAATCAGGTGAAAATAGAAAAAATTACTCATAATATGCAATGGTACGACCATTGGATTAATCAAACAGAATCACTGGATAAAATATTGAGATAAAAATAGAAAAAATTACTCATAATATGCAATGGTCCAACCATTGGATTAATCAAACAAAATCACCAGATAAAAATATTGAGATAAAAATAGAAAAAAAATACACAAAATATGCAATGGTCCGACCATTTGCACACAGGAACCTCGGTGAAAATTTTGTAAGTAAGGTATTGTGCAAGTAGTCTCACATGTTGTGAGATGCATAGCAACACTGCTAAATTAGGGCTGAGAATAGACTCCATTGAAACCGAGTAGTCCAACCAAATCTAAACTTTGCCCACGAAACAAAACGCATTATCTCCTACGGAAAACATAACATCAAATTGCTAATGCAATCAGGGGCAGATGTACCCTTTAAATAGGGGTCAAGCCCCCCCTTAGATCCGGAAAAAATACATTATTATGTATGTTGTGTATTTTTGCCCTTCTAAAAATTTACACTCACCCATAGTATCGCCCCCCCTCATCCGGGATCCTGCGTCCGCCTCTGAATGCAATAGCACCATCCTTCAACATATCAAGGGTGTGAAGCAAAATGAAATGACAAAAGCATTATAGTTACCATGAATATGTCTCTGCTCAACATCGGCACAGAAAATCACCTATACGGCATGGATACGATATGTAAAAGTTGTTTTTTCAAGAACAACCAACCATAATTTGAAAACCATTTATATAAAATTAGTATAAAAATGGAGTTAAAGAAGAAATAAACGAACAATGCTAGGAGAACACAACAACTTACACAAACATTCTTCCTTGGATAGACAGAACTGGCCCAGACATCACTAACTATTCATGTCACATGTCAAATATAACATATTAAAAATATAGTTTTCATATTAATTCTCATGCACCATATAAGAAAACAAAAGCAAAGTGATAAAAAGAGAATTTCTCTATTCATCAAACAAAAACGATCATGCATAAAACAGGAAAACAACATAATGTCCGACTGAAAACTTAATAAAATTATAAAAAAAATAACAATTACCTATTTTGAAGTCCATTTTTTAACCTCCATGACGAGTGACGCCATCATACATGTATGGCTTGAATCCCTAAATAAAACTGAAACATTATCTACAATATGTAGCCACGCAATGATTAAATAAAGAAATGGTGCATTGAAAAAAATAGTACAAAGAAGAGCAAAAAATATACAGGGTTTGGTTTGATGCATGATCTCACTTTCTGATGAATATAGTCGATGTGTATTCATTACAATACAACAATGGGTCTTTTGATGATTTACGGAAAGAATTTGGCTTCAAACCTCAACTATTGAAAAAAAAAATATGAACGGTTTCACATTCCGTTCACAACTTGAGCCCGCAAAAGGGAAAAAGGAAATTATAAAGAAAAACTAAAGGAGAAATGCTTTGACAAACCCCTGTAAAATACATTTGTATGAATCTATCCATAAACAGTAATTGGGAAATCATTTAAGATAAAATGATATACTCGTTGAATCCATTGAGATCAACAAATAATTGGGAAATAAACAAATAAAAAAACGTATCAATAAAATTTCGCAGCAAGTCGACCACATAAAATATCGTACCTATAAAATTTCGCAGCAAATCACCGGACGTCATTTTCACTCATCAGTTCCTCATCTTTTGGTATGCTGGAGTGTGGAACACTATAAAACTTTCAAAGACATGAAACAGATGTGAAAACAAGAATCGCATATGAACTTGGAATCATGAAAATGATAATTTACATGGAAGCTATAATAGTCTAAATTGGATCTCTCAAATCTGATGGAAGGAAACTCGGATCATACCTGAATCGAAAAAATCTCTTTCGCCGGTTTCTTCCCCATTGATCGCTCGGCATTCTGCAGCCAACTAGCTTATGTACCATTTTAAAATCTTTCACCTTCTAGAATAGAAGTGAAAACATTTTAAGAATTTTGACACCTTTCAGCCTTCTGGAATATAGGTGACTTGATTTTTGTTGTAAGTTTGAAGAGTATTGTCGCACTCTTCTTTTCTTGTTTGCGTCTTTGCAACGAATGAGACTTTCTCCTACATATAAGAATTCGTCGCTTCAAGAAACATCATGGTGAATTGGTAAAATCCAAAGGACGA
Organism: Gentiana macrophylla; assembly: GCA_026214975.1. NCBI lineage: Eukaryota > Viridiplantae > Streptophyta > Magnoliopsida > Gentianales > Gentianaceae > Gentiana > Gentiana macrophylla. The sequence continues at coordinate 30,828,222 of CM047810.1, read as the reverse complement.
GGGCAAAATACGCACAACCTTTGATATATTTTTTGAAGCATTTCCACCCGCTTTGCAACCTATATAAATCGCATTGGATCCCTAAAAATGGGATCAAAATTATTATAAAACACCAATTCATAGCATATTTACATGATGTAGCCAAAGAATTGAGATTACAATAAAATGAGGAAAAAAATGTTAAGCAAAGGTTTACCTCTAATAGTGGGCTGGGTTGAGAGGAGAAGAGAGGAGAAATTAATCTCATTCATCCAAGATGTATGAAATGGACATAGAGTTATTGATTGATTAAGAGATTTTATTTTGTTTTTGAATTAGGAATAGAAACGTGATTGTAGGACGAAATTTGTGGTAATAATTGAGAAATTTATGATGAGTAAGATGGGAGTAAAGGAGGAATCTCTCAATATATTCATTCACACATCATTCGTTTTATTTTTCAAACGGGTTACTTTGCGGGTCAAAGTTTCTAAAATGGGGTTTTCCGGGTTCGGAGCGGGTAATTGGATCAAAAGCACTCGTCTATATATTATATATACTAGTGAAACGGGACTCCGTGCAACGCACGGAGTGCCCACGCTTATAAGTTTTTAACTTATTTGACGATATTATTAATCTGAAGAAATGTAGCAAGAACGAACCGCTCGTAACGCAATTTTAAGCGCAACAATGAAAAATAAAACATTTTACGTCGATCTCCGTTCGGATACCACAACCTACCACACAACTCTACCCTGGTCAACGCACTCTTTCTTATCTACTACACACATTATCAATCACCCAACCGCACCCTATCCCAACATTTTTTAACACTCAGCTATCCAATCCTACCTCACCATGCCCTACACCAAATTATCTTACCACACCACCCTATAATATGTACTTTATTCAACATACCAAACTTTACTTAACTTACGCCACATCTTCCAACCATACCATCCTACCCTACCATACATCACCGCATTACATCTCATACCTCGCCTCACCTACATTAGCACACCCTACCGCACCCTACCTCTCTACCTAGCTACAAACCTTAACCTACCTCCCAACCTACATATTAATTCACTATCCTAGCTAAGCCTATTACACCCTATTTTATCTCATCCCACCCTACCTTACCCTACCCACCACCCCATCCTACTCTACCTTACAACTCCCTACCCTACCGTGTCCACCACCCATCTTACTATACCTTACCCTTCCCACCACCCCAACCCAATCCACCCCACCCACCACCTACCTAACATCACTTTCCTCTTACACACCACCACGTGTTTATCGATTTTCATTTCATTCCATCCGATTTCATGCTGGTCAATTTTCATTTTATGAAAAAAAAAAATTAATTCTACAATGTTAGGCCTTACAAACCAGACAGTCCAAAATAACAAAAAAGGGAGAAAAAAAGGGAGGGTGTCACATGGCATACCCTTTCTTTTCTTATTTAGATAGGAAAGAAAAAAAAAAGAAAAGATATGTTTTTTTACAAAAAAAAAATTCATTTCAAGAATTTTAATATTTCATGTAATCGTCAAACCAAATATTTTTAAGCATGAAATAAAGATCGCAGAAAGAATACGTGTCGTTGATTTATATCTTGAAAATAGTATATCGCCCTGCATAAACGAGCGATATGTTTTTTATGAAATGAATTTATTTTAAAATTTATAATATTTCATGTAAACGTCAACAAAATTGTTTTGGCATGAAATAAAGATCGTGTCAAGAACAGTCGTGGCTTTATATTTTGAGAATAGTCATTCATTTGCTACATATATTCACACATTAAAAGGTGATACAATTGAGCTTCTCCAAAATTAACAATTTAACTCAAATCCTTCTTCTCAAAAAAAAAAAAAAAAAAAAAAAAATCTAAATTTACCACCACATGAACAATAAAATAGAAAAATTAAAAACCTAACGCTTCTAGGCCAACGAATAAAGAAACGACGAAACTAATAAAAAAACAAGTGTCAAAAAATGACAACTTTTCCCTTCTTATTAGTATAGGAAGATATATATATATATAGTCCGGTTTTTATAATAGAAAACCAAAACCAAATTGTTTTTCACGGTTTGGTTTTTTACATTACAAAAACCAACAAAAAAAACCATGGTTTTCGCATTTCGGTTTGGACCGGTTTGGTTCGGCCGGTTGCTTTGGTTTTCGGTTTTTTTGTTCACCCCTACATATACCTATTTTCCTAATGTCATTATTGTTAGGGGTTTTCACGGTTTGGTTCGGTTTTAAGTATTTTAAAAAACAAACCAAATATTTCGGTTTGAAAAATATGAAACCAAAACCAATCATATCATAGACGGTTTGGTTCGGTTCGGTTTTTCAATTAATCGGTTTGGTTCGATTCGTCGGTTTACACTACAAAGACTACCGGAAATTATACATAATAACTAACATGATCTAATAACACATAATTCCCCAAGATAGACAAATTACTAAAGTTATTTACTCATTAAGTCATTACTTGCTACTCAATAAGTATTAAGTCGCACTAATTTAAAAATAAAGCACCTCGTCGCTTAATATATGTTATTAAGAGCGACAAAAAGGCTCAAAAATTGATATCAAAATAAATAATAATAAGTAAACGAACGATAGAAAAATCAAGTCATCGAAAATGTGTCAACACTTACTGAATTTCAACATATTTGAGACGTCGTGGACAAATAAATTCATATGTTGATAAAATTTTACGTTGTATTGTTATATATATATATATATATATATATATATATATATATATATATATATATATATATATATATATATATATGAACATGTATATTTAACTATCTTAGTTGTCGGTTCGGTCGGCTCGGTTTTTCGGTCTTAGTTTTTAAAACCATAACCAAACCAATTCGGATCGGTTTGGTTCGGTTTTTACTCGGTTTGATTTTCATAGTTTTGCAAACCATCTAAACACTTCATTTTGCCTCAGTTCGGTCAGTTTGGTTTGATTTTGAAAACGTTTGAACACCCTAATTTATTGTCATACTAGTGAAACAGGACTCCGTGCAACGCACGGAGTGCCCATGCTATAAGTTTTAACTTATTTGACAATATTAAATACGAAGAAATGTAGCATGTAACGAACCGCACCCTATCCCAACATTTTTAACACTCACCTATCCAATCCTACCTCACCATGCCCTACACCACATTATCTTACCGCATATTATCTTACCACACTACCCTATATTACGTACTTTATTCAACCTACCAAACTTTACTTAACTTACGCCACATCATCCAACCATACCATTCTACCCTACCATACATCACCGTGATTACATCTCATACCTCGATCACCTACATTAGCACCCCTAACCGCACCCTACCTCTCTACCTACCTACAAACCTTAACCTACTTCTCAACCTACATATTAATTCACTATCCTAAGCTAAGCCTATTACACCCTATTTTATCTCATCCCACCCTACCTTACCCTACCCACCACCCCATCCTACTCTACCCTACAACTCCCTACCCTACCGTGCCCACCACCCATCTTACTATACCGCACCCTTCCCACCACTCCTAACCCAACCCACCCTCACACCTTTTGGGTGGCATCAAAACATGTTCATAGAAGAATAATATAAGTGCGTATGAAATGAATATCCAACACATCTTCGACATCTCCCGACATCGTATGGATACTTTTTCGACACTACCGAATAATTTTTTTCAATTTCTACTTAAATCAATTTTAACCGAAAAAATAAAGCTATCTTCGACATTATTCTGCAACAACACGTGTTCTACCCAAAACACGACACACGACACGCTCGATACACCCCGACGCCATATTCAACGGTTGTCGGTTGATCAAATGAATATTAATTAAAATTTTAATTAAAATCTAACACACTATCAACACTCCACGACACAAAATCGATACCTTTCGACACTACTAAACCATTGACCAAAAAAAAAACCGACACACACAATATATAGAAGTAAAAAAACGAAGACGGAAAAAAATAATCAATACGTGAAGACCCCAAAAACGATGCCCCTAAAAAAACCGCATGTACACACAATGTAAAATATATATACGCAAAAAGGAAAAGAACACAGACACAAACAAACTATAAGATATTGAAATATCTCAGTGCAGTCGTATCAGACAGATAAGACAAAAAAAAAAAAAAAGAGATCTCGATGGAAAGCAAAATAATATGTAATTAAATTGGATCTGATACATCTTAAGCACAACACACATAATAAGATTAAGAATAAATTAAAGCTAATGTGTAGATTAAAAATACAATTGGGTCCTCTAAAATGGAACATTTTAACTCAAACCCTTCACGTAAAATAAAAAATTAAAAAAAAAAAAAAAAAAATTTCTGGGCTAGGCCGCCCAATGAACAGTAAAAATTAAAAAAAAAAGAAAAAGATTGGGCCGGGTTTTGGTAGATGAACATAAAAACGATTTAATCAATAAAAAACAAGTGTAAAAAATCTACACTTTTTCCCTTCTTATTAGTATAGGGAGATATATCAAACTTCAATCAAACCTTATATATCTTTTAGGTGATTTACATTAATTAACGGATTCAATAAAAACTCTTCATAGTCATCTCTTTAAAAATAAAAAAGTCGCAGGTCTGGTCAAACACGTATTTTGTTAGTAAATTATCAATCATAAAAACCACTCGCTTACAAAATAACAACAATACCTTTAATGTTATGAAACAATAGTAGGGATGTCCATGTATTTATCATTAGTTCAAACACATTATGTAATATGCATTATGTATTCATAAGTTATGAAAGTAGAGAGTCACTTTCATTCATTATATTAATGGTAGACATTATTGAAAGAATAGGTACAAGTCATATTATATTCCATCTTTATAGTATAAATACCACACATGAAAATGTGAAAGGTGAGTAATTTTTGTAATAGAGTTTGTAGAGAAGTTGAGATGAAATATAAGAAAAGTTCATTCTTTCTTTTTCATCTAAATCTTTGTTGTTGTAGCTTTGGTTTGTTTTCTATTATTTTATAACACGTATCAGCGCGAGATTCTACCACTGATAAATCAAACAGCTTGAAATTTGATTGGAAAATCTTTAGGAGTTTTTAGAAGAAAACTATAAAGGCCTAAAGATCAACAATGAAGATTTGAAATAAGAGGATGTTGGTGTCCACTTGATGGTTGAATACTACAAGTGCTCTCATGGGATACAACCAAGATAATAATACAGTTTTGACAGTCTCGAAAATTTCATATTGCTTGTGGTAAGTATTGAGGTAAATTTTTTTATCTGTTTCAATTCATGTTAATTTTTTTATATTAGTATAATATAAGTATTTTGATACTAGTGACATTGATGTCAATAATATGATGATGATATCAATCGAAAAATGATATGAACATATAAAGATGATCAATATTTTGAAAGTATATATATATATGGACATGAAATCCAAGAATAGCCTTTGGATGACATAAAGTGAATATAGAATTCACATAAATGGAGGATGAAACTTGAGATTGATTAAAGATGATAACAACATTTGAATTATCGAAAGTGCGACAACGCACATTATACCATGAAAAAAATCTCAATTAGAAAAAATGGGAGAAGCAAATGATAATTTATGCAAGAGCTATTTTTCTATAAGGCTTCAAAAGATTCAATAAAATAAAATTGTTCAGTGATGAATATTTATTGATTACAAATACAATTTTTGGACAGAAACGTGTATTAGAAAAGTTGCATGATTTATCTTCTGGCTTATATTATACAAAAATAACAGCAATTGAAATTCATCACGTAGTAGACCAGAAATCTATTGTTTATAATGATTTCATGATATGGCATGATCACCTTGGGCATCCCGGTTCCACAATGATGAGACGTATAATAGAGAATTCACATGGTCATTCGTTAAAAGGTTCAAAAAGTGTTAAATTCTAGTGAATTCTCATTTATTGCTTGCTCACAGGGCAAATTAATCATTAAACATTCACTGGTTAAAGTTGAGACTGAATCACCTACATTTTTAGAACGATTTCAGGGTGATATATGTGGACCTATAGATCCACCGTGTGGACCTTTTAAATATTTTATGGTGCTAATTGATGCATCGACAAGATGGTCACACATATGTTTATTATCTGCTCGTAACATGCATTTGCTAGATTGTTTGCTCATATAATTAAGTTACGAGCATAAATTTTCTGACTATCCAATTAAGAAAATTCGTTTGGATAATGCCGGTGAATATTCATCACATAACTTTGATGATTATTTCATGTCAATTGGAATAGGTGCGGAACATCCCATGTAGCTTAGCCGATTGAAACAAAATTGTTTGAAATAAAGTTCTATGCTCTCCCAAGTCTAAAAAAAAAAAAAAATAGATATGCATAAAAATGGTATCATATCGAGACATACAAAATATGAGGATTTACTCATGCTAAATAATATTTACTCGATGATTTGAATAATATGTTGAAAATGATGACATGTCCATTCCTAGAAGAGAATGTGACCATTATAACATGCATGAGTAATGCAATGATATATGTACTATATTACATAAGATACATCATATTATACAAATTCATTTCATGAAATGAATATTGATTTTTATCAATTATATTCTCCCAATACGGATAATATCATGTTCCGCTACTTAATGTCTTTGGCAACAACTAAGAATTTTATATTTCGTTGAAACCGTATATTTATAGGTCATTAGACATGAATATTTATATAAAACTTTATGTTGAAATATAAAACTTTATGTTGAATTTTAGACATAAAATCGCGACATATATATTGTTGAGTTGCAAATGTCGTTATATTTCCTAAAATATTCATGTTAAAAATAATAAGATCAATAAGTAGATTCCTTATGAAGAAGGAATATATAAATAGCTCATGCATAGTGACATGAGTCGTGTTATATTATTTCCCCTATTATTATTTCTAAAACAATCTTGATTATGTTGCAAGTGTTGCACAAATGAGAAGTGGTATGACAATTTTTAGCTCCAACATTCGAATTGGACTCTAAAAGAGATATGACTTATAAAAAGTACGCTATAAGTGACAATCTGACAATTGGAATGCGTACATTTGATGCTTTGGTCTTGAATGAACAATAAATGTATTATTTTTCCCTTTAACTAAGTTTTTTCCCACCGAGTTTTCTTAGTTAAAGGTTTTTAACGAGGCAGTCAGTGTAACACATAAAAACGCATATGTCAAGAACTATTTTTCTTGTCTAGTTTTTGTCCCACTGAGTTTTTCTAGCAAAGTTAATAGTACGTGACATATATGTTATGCAACTTAGATAGGGCATTCAAATTAGCTCTATATTCAATGAGCTTTGTCTACTATTACATTTGCGAAAAAGATTGTTCATCTCAAATTCAGTAATATTTACATAAGTAGGAGAGCACATGATCTTCACAAGAGAAGTGAAATCGATATGCAATGAATCAAGTCAAAGTGTTGATCCGACATATTCAATTACACTCAAATGACGAAGGACTGTAGCAGTACATGGTATTCGAACGATATTTCAAAGGACACAAGAGGAATTATACATCATACTTTTGTAGATGAACTAGAAATAAAAAGGCGATGCACAGTTGTTCGGATCAAGTGATCGTTCAGTCGATTTATTCACAGAAGTATAGCTTTTACTTCATTCGAAGAGAAGATTTACATTTGCTGATTCGAAGATCTCAAATATTGTTTTCATCAGGGGAAGTAATACAAACACGAACGAATATGTACTATTTTTCCTTCACTATGATTTTTTTTCTAAAGGGTTTTTTTCTTATTAAGGTTTTAACGAGACATATTCCTTGTGTAATGGACATCCAATAGGGAGTGTTATGAAACAATAGTAGTGGATGTCCATGTATTTATCATGAGTTCAAACACATTATGTAATATGCATTATGTATGTTATTACCCGTGTATAATTAAAATAAACAATTCGAATAAAATCAACAATTTTATTGATCCAATGAAAAGATTACACAAAGAAATATGAAAAGAAATGGTAAAGGATATGCAACGATCTGAGCCGAGACGAACTCTTTCCTTAAGACAAATTTGCCCCGGTATGTACCCCGGTTTGCAGCAATTGTCTCCCAGGAATTCTCAGATTACCTTCAGAATAGTGGTACTACAGATTCTGAACACCGGCGAACTCGAACAGTGGCTGCTGATCAAGCCTGAATTGATGGCTGATTAATGAATTTAATTGGAGATGAGGTTGCTTCATCTTCATCAGTTTAGCAATTGGAGAGCCAGCCTTGAAGAGGCTTCTAGAATGCTTAATGCTTGAAGAACTGAGCTCGTAGCCCATCAGCTGAATGAATCGAATCGAGCTGATACTCATATCAGAGCCCATCAGAATGTGTATTGGGCCGATTAAACTTTGTATAAAAATTTAATATTGTCCTGGGCCTAGGGCCCCCAGGCCCAAGCCCAACGGTCAACGGGCTCGGGCTCGGGCACGGGCGGGCGGCGGCGGCGCGCGCGCGCGTGTGGCCATTTTAGCAGAACGTCTGACCGCTAAAACCAACCCGATATCTCTCCTTCTTCTAGGAGCTTATACCACATACAACATCCTTCCCACATAAATACTAGAACTGTTTCTCCCAATTCCCAATGTGGTTTACAAGTTGAAACTTTTCAACTTCCACTTCCAACATTAGGCTTTTTTCAACCATCCGACTTTTAAGTGTTAATTTCTCATTCACTCGTTATCCGAATTGAATGATTCCAAATCTGAATTCATCTACGACTCACGTAGTTTTCAGAATTAACAAAACATTATATATATTCTATACAAGAATATATCCGAATTACGCTTACAAAGTCACTGAATAAAATGATTATAAAATCATTTTTTTAATTCACATTTTAATTCAATTCCTCATTTTCTCCAACAATGTATTCATAAGTTATGAAAGTAGAGTGTCACTTTCATTCATTATATTAATGGTAGACATTATTGAAAGAATAGGTACAAGTCATTTTATATTCCATCTTTGTAGTATAAATACCACACATGAAAATGTGAAAGGTGTGTAATTTTTTGTAATAGAGTTTGTAGAGAAGTTGAGATGAAATACAAGGAAAGTCCATTCTTTTTTTTCCTCTACATCTTTGTTGTTGTAGTTTTAATTTGTTTTCTATTATTTTATAACACTTAATTAAAATTTTGAATATTTTTTAGGGTAGGGTTTTACATATTTTATTTGATGGTTTTTAAGTTTTGTGCACATCATCCAGGCTAGGGTACATTTTACGGTGTTTATTAATCATTAAAATAGATCTTGATCAAAATTAATATACGCTGGTGAACTTTTGAGTGGGCCTAGAGATTTATAAAAAGAAAAAAGATCGGGGAAAATTTTATATACTGGAGGAAATTTCCACGGGCGAGAGAAAATTTCCACAAGGCAACTTAAAATAAAATATCAACCATTTATTTTTAAAATAAAAACACATGCGATAAAAATTTATATTTTCTCACATTTTACGGTGTTTATTAATCATTAAAATAGATGTTGATCAAAATTGATATACGCTGGTGAACTTTTGACTGGGCGTAGAGATTTATAAAAAGAAAAAATAATGGAAGATCCACTAATGAAACCTTCTAAGACGAAAATGACAAAGAAGCTTTGGCTTGGCACGGACATTTGGAGAGCACCGGCACAAAGCTTGACCACCGACAATAGCTAACAACAAATAATATATAAATTGTATATATAATAATTATGTTGATACTATCATGAAACACAAACTAAAAGTTAAATTAATAACGATGATGGGCACCCCGTCACCGTCCGATTCTAATAAGGCTAGAGCATTATAGTGACCTTTTGTGTCTACCAATTCAATTGTTATAACGGCTTTCATATTACTTTAATTAAAAAATAATATAAAATGAAATTTAGTTATAAGAAATGTATAAAAATAATACATGTTTGTTTAAAGTTATTATTATGGTATCTCTCAAACTATTTTGATTGTAACCGTAACGTCCCTGACCCGAATACCGAGTTCTTATCCGAACATGAGACGTTCGGCGCGCGCCATTTAAAGGAAACCTTAAATCTCATGTAAATCTAATGTCATATCAGAGTAATTAAAGATTCTCGCTGAAGAAAACAAGTTGAAGACGAGGAACTAAACCCTCAGGGTCATCCAATAACAACCAACAAACTAGAATACAACCGATATCGAAATAAACCATAAATAACTAAAAGTAAACTATATCATCCATTAGAACTCACATGTCTGAAAAGAAAGAACTACACTACTCGCAACAATGCCTTATTAGAAAGAACAACTATAAAAAACCCTATTGCTCCATCCTAAACTAGCACTCCAAACTCGTCATCAAACCCTAGCATGTACCTGCAATCTTCTACATTTGTATTTAGCATTGCACCTCACTCCTGATAATCAAACCAGCTGAGTGTGATTATCATTTATGGCGTTCAGCTGAAGGTTCAGCCTAGTGCTCAACTGAGTTGTAGTCAGCTGAGCAGTGTTCAACTTTCTTGTAATCTGTTTGATAAAGCTTTGTAATTCTTGATTTGCTTGTAATGTGAAATTGAACTTTGATATTATTTGTAATACTCATAGCTTATAGGCAATGCTTGTAATCTATTATATGATATGTGCTAAAGTTATATATACATTTCTGTTTGTTGCAGTCTGCTGAGTTTGTTCTTGTAGTAATCTATTTTTTATAAACAAACTTTTAGCAACGTTTTAAACACCTTTTGTGACACTTTCTGCAACTGACGGTATAAGCTTTGTTAAATCATTTAAATCATTTTAACCAAGAAAAATTAATCGTAATTGTTATATGTTTTGATGACTTGGTTTAAATAGTTAATCTTACAAACTAGTTAAAATAGCTTCCGGTTTTAATTAGGTTGATTAACTTGTATAGTATACTCTGCCTTGTGCTTTGAACTTGTCATACTTGTTTTAATCCAGTACATTTTGTATAAAAGTTTTAGAATCCCGTGATCCATTCACCCCTCCCTATTTTGGATCACTTTGGATGTCGATCCAACAACCCTCTCCTACAGAAGGTTTCAATTGTGGTGCTGAGCCGAGGCTATCAGAAGTCGATTTCTTGACTTTGCCTAATTTCAAATAATATCCCGAAGACATACAAGGCATACCATATCATGTTGTACACAAAAGATAACAAAACAACCTTTCTAGGAGCAGGAGCACGCCCATGGAGCCTCAAGTGCACACTTGGAATTACTGAACCTTCATGCTGAAATATGGGAGTTCAGGGGCACGCCCGATAAGATCCAAGAACACACCCAAATTCCCTGAACCCGCCCAAGCCCATATGACCTACGTCAAGGCAAGCGCCCGCCAGAATCTCAAAACATGCGAACAATTTCCTTAACTTGCCAGAGTGTGTGCATGACCTGATCCGGGCGCATGCCCGACGGTGAAATTGAAGTTTCTTTCCTTGTTCATCACATGTACGATTCCAAACCACAATTCATTACCTTTAAGGTACCAAAACATCACCAAAACCTACAAAATCATATATACACAATACCATACACAATTTAAACACCCTAACACCAATTACACCGATTAATACACCCCTTACCATGCTCTTTCTCAAAACCTGATCCAAAAGCAAAGCAAGAAGAGACAACTACGATTCCTTGACTTCTACGTGGTTTCCTACAATCTCATACACGTAATTACGATCCCTACAACCATCTACAACATCTAAACTCATGAATACACCAAGAAACTCAAGATTCTAAGCTATGGCTAAAACTCAAAACTTACGGATTAGAGAGATGTTGATATCAAAACGATCACGGTTGGCTGATCAAACTTCTCTACTGTGATCTGCACAAACGATCGCCCGATTAGCCAAAATTTTGAAGATTCCTTCTTCTTCCTCTCTTTTCCCAAAAGCCGGAGCAGTTCGAGCATTCTTTTTTGTTTTGTTAACCAGTGTGTATTATGAGGGAGTTAAGTGAGGGGCTATCTTTTAAGCAAGTTAATTAAAAGATATAAATTATTATAATTATTAACCCCATTGCTTTTACTCTTTTACCCTTAGACTTGAGGTATTACGAGACTCATGGTTGTACGGTAAGCAAATTGCACAAAAATAAATGTTAAACTAATTACTGTAACTAAACACCAGCCGAGACAATACTTATTTAGTTTCGATGCCAAGCCAAGATCCCTACCTCTCCTCCTCACAGCTTGTGAAGAACACACTACTGTCGGTGGTCGAATATCAAGATTGAAAATGTATGCATTATGCCAAATATCATATTCTCGTCAAAGTCTCATGGAAAACAAAGTGTCAAATCAATATCCGTTTAACCAGAAAAATCATACGTGAGATATTGATCCACCCAAGAAGTAAAATAAATGATTCTCTAAAAGTGCTTTCAAAGATCTACATGTACAATAAATTTCTAGACAACTCGTTTCCATATACAATCTTGTAAAACATGAAGGGTGTACTAATTGCGTAATACACTACTTTAAAAAAAAATGTGCGTAATACACAAACATGACATAAGTTGTCAAATTAGATATATATATGTGGAGAAAGAAACAGTTTGTCGGGATTACTTCCCATCTAACCAGCTAAATAAAAGATTTATTCGTCATGGTCATTTGATAGCCCGAATTTGCTACCAGACACAGGTTTCATCGATGTGTGGGTACGAGTGAACATGATTTGCTTTTGGCCTATTTGAGATGATCTTTACTCAGTAGCTCTTAACGAATTCTTTATTTTACAGTTTTTTAGAATGATCAATTTTACAGTTTTTAATACATATTTCTAATTACAAAATTTCTTTCTATTTTGAAATGCATAAAATTCTCTATTTTACGTAATGCGATAAATGTAAAGTAAAATTTACAGAATCTAGATGAACGCATTTTCAATGGCTCTTAACGAATTCTCTATTTTACAGTTTTTTAAGAATAATCTATTTTACAGTTTTAAATACACATTTTTCTAGTTACGTAGCCTCTATCTATGTTGAAATATATCAAATTCTCTATTTTACTTAATGCGATAAATATAAATTAATTTCCAGAATTCAGATAAATGCATTAGATGTAAATAATATTTTACTCAAATTTATACTAAAAAAATAGAATGTCTATTATACTGCTATTTTGTTCTTAAATCTGAATATTTTAATTTACTAAAATAAAGTGTTTTAAGCATTTATAATATAAATATTGTTGATGACAGGTCGATTTTTTTTATCAAAGATCGCATATCAAGTGAATTTTGATTTTTAGAAAGTCAAAATCTGCTTTCAACCCCCCAGAAATGAATTTTATGCATAATTTTCGACTTTGATAAAATGAAACATGATTTCAACTCTCTACATAATTAAAATTTACATGAGATACGATGCCCGAATAAATCGCATATGGTGCCATCGACGGTGACCTTATAATATTTATATTTTTTGTTGAAGGGATTATAATATAATATAGGTTAAAGATTAAAATTAAAGAAGCGATGTTTTGATCTAAAATGAGAAAAATGTTAAAAAAAAGATAGTGGTTGAAAAGAACGCAGCGCGTTATTCTACACGTGTATACTACGCGTGTAATGCAGGCGTGTTTTGTCTTCTCAACCATTATTTTTTTTTTCGCTTTATTTTCCTATTTTCAGATCTTATTTTCATTCTGGCGCTAGGATTATAATATTTATATTGAATATTGAATTGGGTACGATAATATGATAGCCTCGTTCGTTTTCCTCTGGGGGGGGGGGTAGGATCCGTAGTTTATACTCTATATATTCTCTTCGGTTCTACGTTTGCCCATAGGCTCTTATAATCTTCTCTTCGACCCTTCCATTTCAACCTATTCTCTTTTTTCATTATCTGCTTGTGAGTTTGCGTTACCTTCACTCATATTTACTTTTCGAACTTCTGTTTGGTAATTTATGCTATTCCGTGTTCTAATTCAAGCTGGATCGACTCCGATTTGAAATGCTTCCGGTTTAGATATATTTGAGGCGATTTTTTTTTTTTTGGGGTCCCTTTTCGTCGTTTGTTTGGTAAATGTGTAGATATTGCTTTTGCGGTTATAGAATTTCCTAGTATTATGGAATTTTTTGGGGGTTCAAAGTAGACAATAACATGTGAGCGTCTGTGCTTTGAAGCTTAAAATGTCTAACAAATTTGTCATTCAGTTCCCATCATTTCATCTTTGCCTCATTTCCCCTTCATCCCTACTTTAATTTGTGATACAGGTGATGAAGGAGTGTTCTATGTTGTTATATTTTTGTCTATTTTCTTGGGTTATTTTCGGCTTCTGCTATTAGATGATTAAGATGTTATCTGTGGAGATTACAGTTCTGTTAACATTGATTCAGCTTCTTGTTTCTGCTGTTATTATTGTTCTCAAACTCGCTTTTTCCAGTTAATTGATCTAGTGGGGTATTTGATCTTTGATCGTTGTATTTGATCTTTGATCTTTATCAGACCTTTTTCTTCTGTTATGGCTCCACCTATTGAGACTCCATCACCTGAAAGGAATCATTCGTCTCATCCACCTCTCAATGAAAGAATCCTTTCTTCCATGGCCAGGAGGCAACCTGTTGCAGCCCATCCTTGGCATGATCTCGAGATAGGTATTTCACTGGATCCGTCACACTATGTGGGGTTATATTCTTTTAGCAGAATATTGAATTTTTTCGGTAAATTCTTGCAGGACCTGGAGCACCAACTGTGTTCAACTGTGTAAGTACATCTGACTAAGTTATATTTTAATGATCTTTATGCAGAAAATAGTTTGAAGTTTTTCATGTGTAAATTCTTGCAGGACCAGGAGCACCAACTGTTTTAAATCAATCGTGTGAAGTACATCTGAGAAGAAAACGGATTAGTGAATTGAATTGGTTGTTGATTTTAATGATGGAATTTGAGATTATAAGTGGTGGAGAAAAATGATTCATTATCAACATGTGGACCCTGAATGACTTTACACTTAATGAACACCTAACATTTAAAGGAAATTAGCGAAAATGATTTAAGTAAATTGATTTTGGTGCAAAATTGGTTGATTTCTATAGGTGGTTGAAATCAGCAAGGGAAGCAAGGTGAAATATGAGCTCGATAAGAAAACTGGGTCTGATCAAGGTGCCTGGCGTTTTCTCCTAACTATTCTGCTTTCAAATCTTGAGTGGGTCATCTGTATTATTGATATAGATGGAAATTTGTTGCTTATGTAGGTTGATCGTGTCCTCTACTCTTCTGTTGTGTACCCACATAACTATGGCTTCGTCCCTCGTACTCTATGCGAGGACAATGATCCCCTTGATGTTTTGGTCATAATGCAGGTAGGAAATTCCTACTCTGTTATGAATTCCAAAGGCTTTTCACTTGCTGTTTTTTTCTTGTGTCTTACTTGGCAGTGATAGATATGTATGTAATTTTTCCACTGAAAAAGAGTGCTCAAACCATGAACTTAAATGTCCAACATTATTTTTTTTTGTTCCAGGAATTCTGTTTGATTTATTGTTCATTACCCTTGTGTATATGAAACAGGCCATTATATCCCTTGATTTCTCTCTTTTCAGTTAGCTGGACGGTTTTTGTGATTATGAATCAGTCATGTTTCATGTCCTCTATCGAATAAACAGTGGGATTGCTTAGGGTTTTACTAGCCGTTTCGGTTTACAATGCAAATAGTATACCTTATTGTTAGAAGAAATGCCAATGCCAATGCCATTTTGATATTTGATGGTCTATAATTGAAATTGGTGTTTTTTTTTTGTGTACAATGGTCATAAGATTGAGATGTTCTCATGTTTATAGACTATGCATGCTTGCAGGAACCAGTTCTTCCTGGATGCTTTCTTCGGGCTAAGGCAATTGGTGTCATGCCTATGATTGATCAGGTATGCAAAATTTGGAAGGGTAAAAAAGTCAATTTATTTTTAACAATAATCAATTTATTTGATGATTTCACTGCAATACAGGGAGAAAAAGATGACAAGATCATAGCTGTCTGTGCGGATGATCCAGAATATCGCCACTACACTGACATTAAGGAACTTCCTCCACATCGTTTAGCTGAAATTAGGCGATTCTTTGAAGATTGTATCCTTCTTAACAATCACATTTACTCGATGGATTATAACTCTAATGTTATTAGTATTACTGTTTGTGCTACTTGTTAGACCTATGTTAGTATCCTGCAATTTTTAAAGAAGCAAACGGTGTTAATATCTTGACAATAAATTAGATAAGAAAAATGAGAACAAAGAAGTGGCGGTGAATGATTTTCTGCCAGCATCAATGGCATATGAAGCAGTTCAGCATTCCATGTAAGTGATGAGAACTCCATCTCAGTGTTTGCATTTTCTTAAACAAAAATGATAGTTGGCTTAACTAGTACATGGATACACGACTTTTATACAAACTCACTAGTTGATCGGCGGTTGTTGATAGTCGTGTATCATTTTATCTTATGTCAATTGGTCTTGTTGAATAAGATGTGTGTTGGGCTCTTTGGCCTCTGAGGAAAGTTAATAATGTTGAGCTGTTTGGTGTCTGAATTGTTTTACTTTGCTTCCTGAACAGGGATCTTTATGCCAACTACATTGTGGAGAGCCTGAGGAGGTAGTCTGGTCTTTTCATTGCTGGGAGATGGCCGGCTCTTATTATTATATACTTTCTATGGGCCTGTTGTCACATGTGTTAGCTTTATTGTCTCAAAGATTATTCGTCGTCTTGTTTTTTTGTGTACATTCCACAAAGTGTACACGAAAGGCCTTCAGTGTCCCCAGGGAACACTCAGTGCTGATGTGATTTTGCCTCTGTCTGGCTATGATTTTAATGAAATTTATAAACCACGTTTTGCTGTAAGACAAAGTTAACAGATAAGCAATTTCGTTTTCTAAATCAGTGATTTCTGTGGCAAAATTACAACATGTTTGAGAACAATGGTTAATGGAAATATGCTCATTGATTTCTCCTTCCACGTCTTCCTCTCTTTCCTGTTGCTACAACTCGTCATTCTTTCTTTCACTGTATTTACCTGCCATGGCTCTTGCAATCAGCTTAATCGTAATTCTTTATTGGCCTCACCATGAACATTTCAAGCCCATCTCCTCTGAATTTTGGGAGTGTGAGCCTTCTGGAGGTCTCACCGGAACTAGAACCGCAACCATCTCTCAAAATTTGCTCTCTGGTTTTCTTCCAGAGATGGGTATTTTCAGTCACTGAATCAGCTACGGATCATTGAGCCGAGGTAGAACAATCATATCTCCGGTCTGTTACCGGCATCTTCTCATAACTTGACAGTAGGTATTCGGACTGAACTTATCCAGCAGAAACTACTACCATGGGACCTTCTTCATTATATTTTCCTTATTTACGATTAACCCACTAGTAATCATTTACTTTATAACCACCGGTATATGATTTCCACCAACATCCTTTCTATAAAGGGTTACATTTTCATCCCTATCAACGATATTCAAGCCTATTTTTCAAACTTATGTACCCCACATCAGACCAAACATGGTCAACCCTTAAAGAAAACCATACTTCAGAAGATTTACTGTTGGAGTTATATGAATCTGAATCCGACCTAAAATCGTGATTTGAACGGATCAGACGGTATCGACTCATCGCTGCTGCTAGCGCTTCAGCTATGCAGTCGGTACACAGTTTTTCAGGTCAGATTTGTGCAGATTCATATTGATATCAATCCATTCAAGATCCACAGTAGATGCACAAAATCTAACATTCATAAATTGATTTTGTTATATTAATTAATTAACTATAAAAGCGATTAATTCGCCTTAAAAAAAGAACGATTAATTAATTTATCCGAAAGAGAGATAAAGATTATACTCAACCAATTGAGATGTCGCGATCTTCCGAATTGTATCTCCAAGTAGCGACCGGTGGACTAACCCCCGTACCATGGATCTATAACAAATAACTCTAATAAATTGAATAAAATAATCACCGTACGAATATTAACTCCGGAACGCCATCATAAATCTAAAATATATATAGATATTATATATTTATCTATATAATATATAGATATATTTATCTATATAATATATAGATATTATATTTATCTATATAATATTAACTCCGGAACGCCATCATCACCGTACGTCATCATAACTCTATCGATTATAGATATATATATATATATTTTTAAGCAATTATAGATATTTATTATGCTCAATATTCTTGAGTGTGCATTAATATAATAGTTCAATATAGATTAACCCTCCTTATACAATCCGTAAACGAAGTAGGAAAGTTTTGTAAACCTTCTTCATTTTATATTATTCTTATTTGCCTCAATTAGTTTATAACCAATATAAACGCTCGGGATCGATCATTTTCTAGGATTAACATATCAGGAGAAGAATGAATTTTGTATCTATGAAACAAATTCCTAGCTACTCATTCCCGAAAAATGTCAATGTGAAAGTGATTCAAACCGCGTCATATAGCAATATTTAACGAACACATCAAACCTTATCTTGAAACAAGCATGAGTCTGTAATCACATCATAATTTAGATTAATCTATATATGGTCATCTTGCGAATCTTATGATTTCTCAATCACATAATTATATAAGAAACACAGATTAAATCGGTCATAGTTTTTTTTTTTGAAAGGTAAATCGGTCATAGTAAGATAACTAAAATCGACAGTCCGGATAAAAAGGTCAAACCATAAAGTGTTCTGGACGCACTAATGTGGGTTTAATCAATAGACTTCATAGTTGATTAAGTTTACCACAAACTAAACAATTTTAAATGTATAACTATAAACTTAATCCTCTATATGACACATATTAAAAGTTTTATGACTACAAATGATACAACTTAGGGTTTTCAGCACTGTATGTTTAACTGCACAAAACAAACTATAAAATGATAAATAAAATTGTCATTTATTAACAATAAAAACTTGTAAAAAAATAACAATAAAAACAATTATAAAAATTTTCTTCCGGGCACTACACCTAACAATTACAAGTTACTGAATTCAAATCATATGTAGCAGTGTTTAGACCAAGGTTTCTTAACTTAGGCTCTGATACCAACTATAATACCCCGCTTCCAAAACTGAGTCCTTAACCAGAAATGGCGTGCTCGACGCGTGACTTGTAGAATAAATCTTAAAACCCACATAAGCCTTACATCATATCAGAGTAACAAATGTTTGCATGAGAGAAAAGAAACAACCGAGGCTCGGGGGAACATACACTCCGGGTCTTGCGCAGTTCACGACCACAAAACATGACTTGATGTCCACAAATTAACTACATCTATAGATGCATAAAACATATCCACAAGAAAGAACTACTAAAGTATAAACTTGGCATGCATGCCTTATCCAAATGAAAGAAAGAAAAACTAGCAACTACAAAAACCATATATAATAGAATCGCAACCTATGCACGTTGTATAGAGATTTCAACAAGTTCTTCAAAACCCTACAAAATTTTCTCAGCTAAAAAGGAATGAGTGCCCCTCGAAAAAAAAGGGAATGAGTGAGTGAGCGCGTGCATTAGCTTAGTAAGGAGTAGAAAATTAAAAAGAAGAATTCATATTTGTCATAAGCTGAAGACATTACATGAATTCTCGTACCGCACTTTAAGGAAAACAAAACAAAAACAAAGCAAATATAGTAAGTACTTTTCTAACCAACCTTTGGGGAAAAATGTTCAAAGTTATTATAGCTCTACAAACTAACTTTTAATGTAAAAACCTTGATCCTGCTTATTACATGTTAGTACGATTGCTTATCTTCTTGCCTTAAATACTTTTTCATCTTCAAGTTACATTTCCGTACATAACATAACTTATAGAGACAAAACAGAGCATAATAGAATTTCATCCGACAAAGCGTATAAAACAGAGCAGAACGAAATTTAATCCGACAACAAGTTTAACCGAGTATTCAAGAGTACATCGCCATGGCAAAAACCCACTGTGAGGCCATAGAGTGAGAAAAGAGTGATATCTTCTAAGGTATACGTAAAATTATATGGTGTTTCTTATCTTGTACCTTACCATGAATAACTATCTTCACAAACACAAAATAACACATAAGTCAGGTTCGTTTTGCATCTTTCTATTACCTAAATTAGCACATAATTATTCCATAATCAACACCAAACTCTCAACCCCTATCTCCGGCCAACTACTTGACATGCTTTTACATATATTGAAGAATAACAATTGACACAATTGTAGGAAACATACTGCTAGAAAAATAGGTCCGTACTGACACAAAAGAAACAGAAAACCAATCCCACAATTTCCTCCAAATTCGCAGCTACGAACCCCACAATTTCCTCCAAATTCGCAGCTACGAACGGAGAATTTATGGCCGCGAATCTGACAAAGTATATATCGGAGTCATTTTTTACCTCACAAATACTCGACATTTGCTCACGTACGTAGTCCTAAACTAGCAGAATCAATGCACGTCTTCAAAAACAGTTTAAGAAAGCAAAAAGAACAATTAAAAACGAGTCTTTTCGATAAGAAAACTTTCTTAATTACTTCAAAACCCGGAGATTCTACAAAACAAGACAACAACACAACATTGATCTACAAATGTCCTACGAAGGGGAAAACAACTTGACATCAGGCCAAGGTTTTGATGTTCCATGAAACCCTAGCCAAGAATGTCAGAATGAAAGATAGAAAATAACGAATATTTATGTACATTGAAATTACGAAAGAAGTGGCAGTCTGGCAGATGATTGTCGTACGTACATCGAATTAATCAAGATGAACTGCAAAACCCACAGGCCCAACGAATTGATATTGCAACTCTACATGGGTACAATTAACTAACTTACTCATTAGTCATTCACTTTCTTTCTGAAAAAAAAAAAAAAAAAAAAATCAACGGCGGCAATTGTTCGGAGGGAAAAAAAAGAGAAAAGTTTGGACGCTGTTTTCTAAATTCGAGGTTTAACGGTTGATTTTCGGTGCAAACCATAGTAGAAGAAATAGGTTACCGCGAGAACGCGATCATTTCGATACCAACCGTTCTGTTTTTCGATAAGTTTTCCTTCCTAGCCCTACTTATAGATTCGTTCATTCTTGAGAAAATTTGAGAGTTTGGTGAATTAGAGAATTGCTCTAATCGTAGCTTGTCGTTTAATTATCGTAGGATATTCGTAGAGGTGTTGGTTCGAGAACTCAAGGCTTTGCTTTCAATTTTCGATTTGGATTTGCTATCAAATTGCTAAAAGGCAATGGAGTGTTCTCCGATTGATGTTTTGTTGTATTATTGGTAATTGGTGTAGACGGTTAATTAATGCATCACTTGGAACGATAACACAGTGTGTATCCAATCTCTGTAATGGAACTAACCGTAAGTTCGGTCGGTACTATAGAGCACTGCTTTACTTTTAGTTTGAGAAGACCATGGTAATTATTATTATTATTATTGTTAGTAGATTATTGTTCCATGTTGAAAATGATATTGGGACGAACCCAAGTATGCTGACGGCTCACAAAAAAAAAAGGGGGTGGGTTCTGCTGCCGTAAGTTTTTATTTTATATATTGTTAAATTATTATAAGCTTCTGTTATATATGTATTCTAGGAAAAAAAAAAAAAAAGGTGTACGGTAGTGTCGTACATGTGCAGTCTATTTATTGAAAAAAATATATACCTCCCATAGATCAAAATATGTTTCATCCTAGCCTTTTTTTTTCTATAATATAATTCATTCACAATATCAAAAGAAAGATTAATGAACATTTTTCTTATCTTACCCCTAATTTATATCAATCCAATCACTTTTATTTACTCCACAATTGTTGTATTTATGATAGTCAAGGGGTGTATTAGACATTTTATCCCTACATTAATTACATTTAACTACTTTCTTAATCAATGTGAAAATTCTAAGATGACTTATAATTTAGACCGGAGGTAGTATTTATTTAATACGGTTGAGTAATAGATATGATGTACGGTTAGTAGGTTTAAATATTTTATATACTAAAGAGTGTATTATATTAATTTTATGTTTTTATGTGTATTACACGAAACAAGGTGACTTGTATGTTCTTATGGAACATTATATGTTAATTGACAATGTCTAACATCGAACACAGTAGAATTCAGTATCAAATCGCACCATTAACCGAGGCCTCTGCTTGGGAAATGTGGAGGACCGGAAGGCTTTGTTTAAGCTTTGTGGGACATTGACTTAGTAGTCAATGATTCATTTACAACGTCTTTAGGTAGTGAAACTAGATGCTCAGGCTAGAAATTGTTAGCGAGAGGCGAGCCGAGCAGTATTGGTCATTCGAACTCGAGCTCGTTAAGAATTTCATGAGCTCGTTCGAGCTCGTTCGTTTGTTAAACGAACAAAAATTCTATTCGAGCTCGGCTCGTTTAAAACATGAACTGCTCGAGCTCGCTCGAGCTCGGCTCGTTAGACATATTTTTGTCTTTTGGCTCGACTTTGGCTCAATTCGCTCGAGTTCGGTTCGTTAGACATATATTATAAGCATATAAGCATGTTCGCGAACATTATATAAGTATGTTCGCGAACAATAAGCATGTTCGCGAACATAATCGAACGTTCGCGAACCAAGCTCGAGCTCGGCTCGTTAAGCAAACGAGCCTACAATCATGTTCGAGCTCAAACCGTTAAGCTAAACGAACAAACGATCACGAACACTAACGAGCCGAACACGAGCTTGTTCACGAGCGGCTCTGTTCGTTTAACAGCTCTATCTAGGGCTAGAAGTCTCTAAGGAGCCTTATATGTGAATGAACCAGGTGGTTAGAACTTAACTCGTAAATACATATGTTGTTGTCTAAAAGCTAAAACGTCAATATCATTGGTAAGACACGTTTCTAAATCGAAGCATGGGAATCTTGCAACCCTTTTGAGTTATGTGCCAAGGGACAACGTGTAACTTCCCACATGGAGACCTAAGTCCATGTCCCCTTGAGAGGTGCTTAATATGTCTCGGCATTCTCACCATGCACAGTGTCTTTTGATATTGAACTATGTGATCTAGTAGAGGGTGAGATGATCTCAATTACAACCTATGTGGTAGCGATTGTAGACTTTATCATGATGTGTCTTATATAAATATACTGTATAACCATTTCTTCTACCCTGTACTAAGTACGCAAGTACTTACCCCTTCTCTTTCTTTTGTCCCCACCCGAGAAGGTGATTATCAGGACGACGATTAGTACGGATACGACGACGGTAATGACGGAGCTGAGGTTTAAGCTCAAAAGGATGGACATTTACTCTTTTTATGCTTTTTCTATTAAATAATTTTGGAGAGACGATCTATTAGTATCTTTTCTATTTATTTGAGGATGTAATAATGTAAACAACATTTATTTCGTTGTTTTGTCGTTTCACTTTCCTAGACGTGGATTTTAGAACTTGTTGATCCTTTTGATTGTCGTTTGACTTTCTTTTCCGAGTGAATTACTCTGATTGATTTTTACGAGGCTTATGTATATATCGATTTTGATTTATTAAAAGTTAATATATGCATGCCGGGCGTTCTTGACGGATAAGTATTCGGTATCCGGAACGGGGCGTCACATCTTAGGTTTGTTTATAATCATCTTATATACTCTTGTTTGTTAAAACTTGTAGTAGATGAGTGTTGAGTCTTACTTTGTATTATCTCAAAGAGTAATGATACGGGTATAATGGTTGTGACACAACGAATAACATAACAGTGATCTGCATCGTTGATTGTGTTATATTTACATCTGATCAATTTAAACATATTATTATCAACATTGCAAAACACCGTTGTGTCACTCGTTGTGGCACAACCGTTGTACTCGTATCGTTAATTTATCTCATATGCCATCAAAGTATGTTGTTTTAGTTGGAAATGTAATGTAGTAAGCCATAAAATTGCTTCTTTTTCAAAAAATCTTGTTAATCCAGCCTTCTGGACTGAATTTTCCCCCTCCTGGGTCATTAGTGCGGTTAGGGAGGAGGAGGAAGGTGAAGAGCTAAAATCTACCCACTCAAAAATACAATTTATAAAGACTCGCAACTGTGGGTAAACTAACTCTCTAACCAGCAGAGTACCGGGTCGATTGTTAGAATAGCTACAGGAGTACGAGGTCGATCCCAAGAGAAATGTGGTTGTGAGTACCAAAGCGAACGTGGTTCTTAGTCTAGGCGATCAAAGTTGTGGTGGAGATTATTATACTAATGCAAAAAGTAAAGTTTAACTAACAAGATTAAAAAGCATAGCCAAACTATGATCCAACAGGTTGTCACCTCAGGAATGACTTGACAAGGAGTGTGTTTTAACTGATTCAGTTTATATGACATTCACGGGTGTCAACTCTTTATTCTTGCATTAAGGTCTGAACAACTCTCACTTAACCCACATACTTCAGCTTATTAACCCTCCCTTTGAGAGCTAACTTACCTAATAAGGTTGACCGAATAAAAAGCATTGAAAAACCTCACAAAAGCATAGTTTTAACGTGTCACTGAGGTTGTCAATCTAACTATTAAAGCAATGTTTTAGTGATACTAATATATGTTTCCTTCATCTCGTAAGAATAAGAATCTCACATAGGCATAGTCCTGACCTGTCACTCAGGTTGTCAATCTGACAATCTAGACTATGTTTTAGTGATATCCATATCCCATATTTCGCCGCAAAATGCATCTATAAGCTCGATGTAACAATGAACAAAGTTTTCAATCTCATTCAAAAAAATGATCAAAACAAGTTTTAAAACATGAGTTTATCATACGAACGTTTAATTTAAGAGCTACACAACTCCTGACTCATCTCCCAAGGGCGTTTCACCCGTTTTCACATATTTCGGCTATAAAAAAGGTTTAGCTACTCATATATATATATATATATATATATATATATATATATATATATATATATAGATATTACAAGTAATCAGACTCTGTCGAAATGTCATGGATTAAACGGCGGGAAGTTTTACATAATAGCCTTCTGTCAATGCCAGAATTCTATTAAAACAAAATTAAAACCTTAATCCAATCATTTGCCAGATTCTCGATACTTATATATATATATATATATATCTATATAACAAAATGAAAGAAAACAAGAAAGAAAGAACGAAGAACGGAAACGATATTATAACGATAACTATTCGAAGAATTACAACTACAAATATATATATATCTATAGATATATATAGGCCCCAAAACATAAAAAATAGAAGGGAGAAGATGAAGAGGGAAGGGAGAAGAAAGGGGCAATCGAAACCTGCTGGGAATTGCTCTATTTATAGACAAAGTACTCAAAGCCGGATCGATCCGGGAATAAAATATATTATCCCAAGCTTATTCTCTGCAGACCCATGTGCAAAATCATCATTATGTCGATTTTTTACGATCGATCGATCAGGGCGGATCGATCCGAGGAGCAGCCGGATCGATCCGGGATCGTAAAAAACATCGCTTTAAGCTGAAACTTGAAAAATTCATATCTTGAGTTGTAGACCTCCGATTGACGTGATTCAAAATGCGTTGGAAAGCTCTTTCAAAGATCTACAACTTTCATGAAGGACACTTCTTCAGAAAATGCCGTTTTAATGAGCCATTTGTTCGTCGAAGATATAATTCGTTAGTAGCATTACGAAGCGTTGATCCACTTGAACTTTTAAGCTTGTGGCACATTCTTACACCCTTCAAAAGATATGTTTTAACTTCAAAAAGTGTCGTCACTCGGGGTTTTGGTTTACCTAAAAATCTGCAATAAAGCACCAAAATACCAAGCGTAGATCTGACATTTGACACTCGGTTACATTAAACCGGTACAAAACTTATAAAAACACGATAAAATATACGATATTTTACATAATAACTACTACTAACATATTTGGATGAATCTAAGGAATTAATGACTTGAAATGATATAAAAGTGCTCAAAATGATATCAGAAGTGGGGTAAATTGTTATCATAATAACAGTGAATTTTTCCCTCATCACAAGGCAGGGAAAATTTTATATCAGGAGACTTCCTCTTAGGGAAGCTGTCTACGTGCGACAAAGATCTGGACCACACAATTTTCACACACGGAGACCGCTGCGTATTCCACCTCACGAAATGTGTGGTCAGGATCCCGCCACGCAGAGCGCTCCCTACTCTTAGAAGTCCTACTGATAGAAACGACCGGAAGGCAGACGGTCTCACTTGTAATTTCTTTCTTGGATCTAATGTTATGTTTCGGTTTCTGAAAAAATTTAAAAAAAAATTCTCATATGCCATCATTACATTATTGACCATTTATTAAACTATTATTTTTAAATACATAATTCAGAGTTTTCCAATTAATCCAATTAACTTTTATAACACTAGTTATGAATGAAATATTCTTTAATCGTTGTTTTGATAACCTTGGTATCCATAGCTTTCGCTTTCTTTTGTCCCCTCCTCACGATTTTTTTTCCTTTCCTCTTGTTCAAGATCTCGTTATCATATCTCAGTGTGCTCATGAGAACTTGATCAGTAACATAAAAGTATATATTTTGTATTTGAATTCATTCATGTAACTTTAAAACAGTATATGTAGCATGGTACAAATAGAATGAAATGTTTTTGTATGAAACATACCAACAGCATGATAGTGCATCCATTTACTTTTCTTGGTTGAAATGAACTTTTGTCAAGTCCTTTCTTCAGTTCATTCAGTATATGGGATGACCAGTTGAATGATTTAAATTGTACTCATGTCATCCACATAGTTTAGGAATGACCATGGTACTTTTTGGTTCGATGTTGCGCAAAAAATCATTGCAATCAATAGAACACAATAGTTTTACCGTGTCTTCAATTGATGTTATATCTGGGTCTTTCACTTTCAAATTTTATGAGCTCCTTTAAGCTCGCGTCTTCGATCCTGTCAACCTTATCAAACAGTTTAGTTTTGATTGATATCTCCTTTGTTTTATCATACTTCATTTTTGGCTTTGTTCTTTGCCATCTTTATTCCAAATAACAATTTTACATCTGTTGGTTGTTGGAAAGTGATAGCTCTTTCCAATCTTGAATCCAAATTCTGTTTGTTGTATGTCTTTGATAAGGTCGAGGTCGCCGAGCATTTTGTTGCTTTTTTATCATTTCTAATCTTCTTATGGTGGCATGCTTCAAACATATGTTTGAATGGTGTATCTCTAATCATTGTCCAATGTTCCGTTGTTAGTTGCCCATTTATTTCTTGGAAGATTTGGACAATCTTTGTTGGAGTGTGGATCTATTTGTTCTCTTGTCCTGCAAAAATATTAGATTTTTGTTAAACATAAATTGCGAGTGAGATGGTGAAAATATGCAAATGACATTTGCTAAAAATGCAAGTGACATGCTTAAAATTGCAAAGTGACATTTCTAGATTATTTGACATGATTTTTAATATGTATGAGGTTAATATAATCCCAAAACAATGATTTTTTTTTAACTTTTATTTACATTTACGATTATTACATCTTTTTTAACTTTTATTTACATCACGATTATTTTTTATTTTTTTTTGTACCACGGTGATCTTATCTGGGGCGGCTCCAGAAATTCCGCGACACGGATCGGGAATCGAGAACGACACATCGTATTAAAGTTTGTAAGCATTAATTTAAATATCCAAGTATGATATGGGTCAAGGGTTAATATTTCAAAAAAATTAGAGGGTCAAGTAGTAGAGATTAGTGTATAAAAATTTTAAATCGTATAAAATATACCTATAATTTTTTTAAAAATATTTTTGGGGGTCAGGTGACCCATAACCACCCTTATTGGAGCCGCCCCTGCCTATACACCATATCTATCATATACTATACCTAGTGGCGGATCCATAAATATTATTCAGCGGGTCCGTAACTTTTTTTCAGAGTAAATTTTTTTTTCACGGTGTCCGCAATATTTTTCTACACATAAAATGTAGAGTTTTCTTATATTTAACGGGGTCCGCGGACCCTCTTTAGCAAAGGGTAGATCCGCCTATGACTATACCGAATTAATCTTATGAAAGTCAATTCTGAGTCGATAACGGATTTTTCGAAGGTCTCGATTCTCACGATACATCTTCGGGAAATCGGTTTTTAGTTCTAGAACCGTCTTTAGAAAATCAATTGTAGTGTGATACATAATAAATGCGGTGTAGAATGAATTCGGTGTAAGTAAAAGAAGGGGGCGTTTATTCGCACCACAACAAACCTACCGCTGCACCACATTAAGTTAAAAAAAAGTTGGATTTACTCATTACACTACACCTTCTACCTATACACCACAATAAAATTTCAATCATACAAAAAATAAACACTTTTTGCAATCCTTTTTTGTTACATCCACCTACCTTTAATAACATTTTGCCCCCTCAAACATATGAATTTAACACAACCCTCCCCCCAACATAACCCACGGAATTCCACCCCTCAGTCACATATTTTCAACTTCTTTCCCTTAACTCCATCATTACCCCAATCTAACTTCTACCATTAATTTCCTTTCAAGTTCTTACAACTTCCACAAATGAACTATTTTTTCTTCTTTTGAATCTCCTTCTTCTTTCCTCTCCCTTCCTCTTCTTCCATTCTTAACCTCCATAATATCACCGTTCCTCCTCATTCGTTCTTTATCTAATACCAAATTGGAGCAACTTAGACCTAGATTGTGAAGAAGCTTGAAACTGTGAACATTTTGTAGAAGAAACGGTATGTATAGCTATTGATGTTTTGTTAATCTTTCAATTATCATGTTTGTGGAAA
Source organism: Gentiana macrophylla (assembly GCA_026214975.1). Classification (NCBI taxonomy): domain Eukaryota; kingdom Viridiplantae; phylum Streptophyta; class Magnoliopsida; order Gentianales; family Gentianaceae; genus Gentiana; species Gentiana macrophylla. The sequence goes on along the minus strand of CM047810.1, from coordinate 30,799,381 downwards.
AAGAATGTACCTTTTCTTGTAGTCAATGCCTTGAATCCTCAGTGTCTTCCAAGTGTTTGTTAAAATGCCTTAATGAATTTGCTATACACATTTAGTAGTGACCATTATGCATTTACTTTGTGAATGTTTAAACTTGATGAAATGAAGAATCAAGTAGGAGGATGCCGATTATTGGTAGTAGAATGGATGTAGTAGAATTGAATTTTGTCGTATTATTGAATGGATGGAATGGAATTTTGTTGATTAAGCGAGCAGTTGATCCCAAAAATACCGTGGACCAGGGACTCTCTTTCCATCATTCTGATGATTCCTATTTGCTATAGTCATAGTGTGTAGGTGAAGCTCCCCAATTGCTTTTGCTTTCTTTCATTATGATAATACCAAGAATTTTGTGTATTTGAAATTGGCTTGTTAACCTCAAAAAAAAAAAAAATTGGCTTGTTATTTAGCACAGTGGATAGCTCTATCTGCCATATTTTCTCACTAATGCTTGCCATGGGACTTGTTATCACCGCCTCCTTCTTCTTCTTGAACTATTGTTTAATAAATGACTATTATGCCTATAAATTTTGTTGGGATATTATTGTTTTTTTTTGGTTTCATGTTGTTAATCTTCAGTACTATTAAATTCATGTATGTTGACAAGGATGATCAGTTTTGGTCTTTTTGTAAGGTTTGTGGACAACATGCATAAATGAATAATTGGCTTGACGGTTCCAACTAAATATGATAGTCTTCCTTCTGAAGATGAAGCTTCTTGGCCTAGAATTGTTCACACTCTTATAAATGTGGCACTGATTTCTGCTTCTCGTTATATGGTTCTTACTGATTAGTCTTGTGATGGTTGTTCTTGTCGAGTAGATATGGTTGTCTAGTTTAAAGTTCAGATGGTAACTCTTGAGTTAGTTGTCTTGGCAGCTTTGTGATGTAGTTTTTCTTGTTGCATCTTTCTGGCTCATAGTTGCACCTTCAATCAACTGTATCTTGTGGGTTCTAGCAACTTGCTTGCTCCTATCTTAATAAAACATCCATATTCCTGTTGATTAAAAAAAAACCAGTTACACAAAATCATGTATTTTGAAGATCATTCTAATAAATATATCTTAAATGTGCACCGGCCGGCATAAAGATTTCTTATATCTATCTTTTCTGATGCCATTGCATTTTTCTATGTTAGGCTATTGATTCAATATCTCTATCAATGGTGAGGGCCTTGGTGGGAAGTTGTTTTGTTAGTATGTTTTATCATATCTTTATTACTTTGATGTGTAGGTATGAAGAGCCTAAGGCATCAAAGTAAGCCAATGACCGATGAGGCGTCAAATAGTGTGATGAAGAAGAAGTCCAAAACTGTTGTGGATGCCGAGAAAGCTAAGAGCAAGGGAAATGAGGGGACCGGTAAAATAAACAGCAAAACCGTAATGGAACCCCAAAGAAGAGCAACTACCGGTGTGATAATCCGTGAACCATCTTCTGTTGGGAAAAGGAAGTCTAATGATGTACAAGGAAAAGGAAAGGAAGTTGTTGTTGAGAAAGAAAAGAAAAAGAAAAGGAATTTTGCGATAATCCTTGTTGGATGTTTTTTTTGTTTGTTTAAAAACTACTTTTGTACGTTGGATGATATTTTGTTGCATTCCAACTTGATTGGCTAAGACCATAAGCTCGACATATGATTGAAATCCCATATTATCTTTTTCGTATGTTTGTTGTGGTTATCGATTTCTGATTGAATCTTTTTTGTGCTTATGTTGTTGATTTACGAGAGTTACTAAGGAATGACTTTATTTTGTGAGAAACGACCTTGTCATGGTTGATTATTGGAGAAACGACCTTGTCAGGGTCGTATCAATGTAGAATCGTCCATAGCAAAGTCGTTTCAACAATTATAAGGTTACTGGTTTGATGCTAGTGAGATTCGACCTTACGCGAAGTCGATTCAAAGAGAAACGACCTTGTCATGGTTGATTCTTGGGGAAACGACCTTATCAGGGTCGTATCAATGTAGAATCGTCCATAGCAAAGTCATTTCAACCATTTTAATGTTACTGGTTTGATGCTAATGAGAATGAGAATCGACCCCTCTACAGCGACAGGTGTAGTGCCGAAAGACAATTTGTATAATTGTTTTTAATAATGGATGAATTTATCTCATCTTAGTTACTTGCTTTGTGATTGTAAAGTAATACATCTGCTTTGCAAAACCCTAAGTATATCTCAGTATGTAACCACTTAACTCGATGTATGGATTACACGTGAGGATTGAGTTAGTGGAGATATGCTTAAAGCTGTTAGTCCGTGGTGAACTTAATCGAGTTTAGGGTCTCTTGATTAAAACACCAATAATGCACGAGAACACCTTAGGTGTGATAGTCTTATCCGGATTTGTCGGTAGAGAGGTGCCTACGTGGGGCATTTATATATGATGGCGTTCATATAGATTTGGACCGATTTAACCGAATTTCTCGATATAATTCCGTAATCGAGGAATCTTATTAAATCATTAGATGATCATATATGGATCAACCTTAATCTGAGGTGATCACGAGTCCGCTTGTCCCGGGGTAGTGTTTGATGTGTTAGTTACGGTTCACTTAAATATGTGTTCCAAGCCACTTCTCATTGGCACTATCTCAGGATGAGTGAGTAGTTTCGATTTTCACGGACATGGAATCCATTCCTTCTTTGCGGGAAGTAGAGAGCGATCCCTTATTTGTAAGCCTTAAGAAAGTGATCGATTCCGGGAGTTCATATTAGACTAATTGATCACTAGTCAGATACGTGAACTAATTGATCATCAGGGGGTTAATGGTAAATAAGGATAAGATATTCTGAGTCGGGTTCACGGAGACTTCCCACTCAGAATGGACAGTCTATGGAGGGTTAATCCGTATGTAGTGATTATATCAATGGACGCTTATTTATTCACTCGCATGGGTTGAGTATAAGTATACATCTATAATCGGTAGAGTTCAGTTTTGGGTTTACGGTGGCGTAATCCCGGAATTAATAATTAATGTACTTATTATGTTCGATGAATAATTAATTATTGGAGCTACTGGTTATAGGTCCATGGTCCCCGATGTGGCTTCTGTAATTCGGACTAGTAATCTTGTTATTTGAGCCTCAGTGATAATTAATTGGCTGGGTTAATTAATTGATATGCATGGATATTATTTAGTTGGGTTAAATAATATAATACACATGAAAGACATTTTATGTGGGCTTAGTAACCTACAAAGTGGCGCCAATGTCATGCTAATTAATTGTCAAGGAATTAGTTTTCTTGGATAATTATTTAATGTGTAATTTATCTTTCATTTGTTAAATGATAATTCATGGAATATTAGATAATAATATGATTTATCCTAATTTGTTTGGGATAATCATTTTATTTGGAATAAAGGATTAATGTAATAATTATCTCTTAATTATTAAATCCTTGGAGGACAATGATTACTCTCCTATATAAAGAGAGTAGTCTCAAGCCTTAGACATTGGAAATTTCGACCTACACACTTGAAAAGAGAGGAAAAATTAGTTTTCTTGTCTTGGGTTTTAGAAGAAGAAAAACTCCATGGTTTTCTTGGTGTTGCATATCGAGGAGGTTCGTGTATCAAGAAGGGTGTCAACCAACCGCCGTTTGGAGAACACATCGGAAGATCTTGGCTTCTTTTCCTACTATTGGTAACATGATCTTAACCCCCTTGTAGTTTAAGTCCTTTAATTATGTATTGTGATGTATGAATCGTGATCCATCCGCTGCGCGTAGATCTAACTCGTTTAGATCTAAGAACCTGCATCCTTCACCCTCAGGGTTGAATGTCTAAGAATCGACCCTCTTAGGGTCGAACATCTTATAATCGACCACAACAAAGTTGTTCAGCCTAAAAACGACTCTGTTAAGGTTGTTTTCATCTGGGCGAATGAACAAGCATCAACTTTTGTAACATTGAATCACCAAACCCAAAATAATAGTTTAATACACTAAATTAATTTACATTTTAGCATTTCTACGTGTCGATTTCACGAAAACAACACACAATAGTAGATTGATTTCAAAAGTACATTTTCATTGATTTTGCTTGAAACCCCAATTTCTTCAATTGGGGTTTTTGATTCCACTCCTTCATTCATTGAACCTTGGTATACAACCTCCAAAGCAAGTTCTTTTATCCGTATGGTTTGGATGGATTTGGTGTAGAGATGATTATGATGAAAAAAATTGATGAGGATTATGAGGATGGTGTGGGGTTTGAAGGTTTTATAATGATGAAGATGATGGAGTTTTGAAGATGATGATTTTGTTTGAAGATGGTATGAGGTTTGAAGGTTTTATGATGATGAAGACTATGGTGATTTTGTTTGAAGATGGTGTTGGGTTTGAAGATTTTATGACGATGAAGATTATGAAGATGGTGATTTTGTTTGAAGATGATGATTTTGTTTGAGGGTTTTATGAGGAAGAATATATTTTTTTGGAGGGAAATAATGGGGTGTGTAGGTAGGGGTGTGAGATATAAAGTAGATTAAATTGAGGGACTAATGTGTATTTAAAAAAATTTGGTGTGGAAATAGTTTAAAAGTGTGGTATGAAAGTAGATAATGTGGTGCAAATAAAGAATTAAAAATGTTTGAAAATCAGTGTGGTATAAAGGTAGGTTTTTACTTTTAGGTGTGGTGCAATGTATAAAGTGGTACAGCGGTAGGTTTGCCGTGGTGCGAATAAAGACTCCCTAAAAGAATACTCTCTCCGTCCCATAATATAAAACCTTTTAGTTTTTTTTAACTTTGTCTCATAATATAAGGTTTTTTCAAATCTCAATACGTTCAATATTAAATATATTGTTTTCACTTTCACATTAAAACAATGCAATATTATAGTTCATTCCACCAAAAAAACAAACAATAGTACAATATTTTATCTTAAAATTTTAAAGTGCAACTCATTTATTAATTTTCTTAAACTGTGTGTAAATTCTCAAAACTCGTGTATTGCGGGACGGAGGAAGTACTACTCCTGTTCCAAAATTTAAGTTCGATTAAATTTTTGTTTTTATCTTATAATATAAATCCATTTAGAAACCAACGAAGTATTTATTATATTTTCTTCTTTTATTTATTAAATAGATTTTTTATACTTTTGTATTTAAAGCTTAAAAGTTTTTATATACCTTTTAATCAAAATTAATGAGAAATAACCAGTTTAACCAACTTTCTTAATCTGTATGAAAAATTAATCAGACTTACATTTTTGGAACAGAGATAGTATTAGTTACGGTCCAGTTTCTAATTATCCAGTTTTTTAATCTTTACCGTTGAAAAACATACAAATAATTATGAACGTTGGATCATTCTTTTAATACATCATAGTTAATGTGTACAATAACACACTTAATCAATCATTTAACTTCATTTAACCTGCTAAACCGGTAAACAATTTTTTAAAAAAAACAAATTAACTATAGGGCAATAATTTTTTTTCCTTTTTACGTCTATGCAAGAACCGGAAAAACACCTTTGTACGCTCCTATTCTCCTCCTCCTGCTCCTATCAAAAAAAAAAAAAAAATTCTTCAGGTTGTGAATTCTCCTCCTCCGCTCCGGGTGCCAAAAACTTAAGCTTGAGGCGCATTCCTTTCATCAAAGCGAGGTTAGTTTTTATTTTTATTTTTTTTTTCTGGTGAAACCCTAGATATGTTTTTGGAATAACATTTAAAGAGATTAAGTGTTCACGTTTGCGATAATTGTTGCCGGAATATAAATTATTATTATAAAAATTTTGATCCCGAATGATGGATGATTGTGCCAAAAATAAATTTTGATCCCGAATTATTTGACGGAACCCATCATACGTTTTAAAAAAGATGTGCCAATAAAGTTGATTCAAAAGTCGACTCTACGAAAATTGTTGAGTTAAAGCCTTAAAATATGATGTAATGGTTGTATGTAGTGAATGATCTCTGTGTATCCAATTTTTTTCACGTCTTTAAGCTTCTTTTTGTGACTTTATGTAGTCTAAACAAGTGAAGTAAGGAATGGATGTTGTGTTTTTTAAGTGATCAGCCCCAATCTCTGCTATAGCTGCTAGACATTATTGGTGCATATTGTGTTGACTTATATTGAGGATCATTGGAAGATTGGGCTTACAGCTTAGGATCTGATTGCTGGTTTTGGGAGAAGGTCTTAGATGTAGTACAACCTCAGCAGATTTTACATCTCAGCTTGGAGTTCCTGCTTGGACCTTTTTTTTTTTCTCTTTTTTTGTTCCTGCATTTCTCTTTTTTAACATCTCAGCTTGGAGTCACATTATCTATTGTCTTTTTTTATGAACTGTTCACATATTCATCCATCATGTATTTGCATCTTGTATTGTTCAGCTGCCATCATGAACTCGAGACAGCTAGAATCAATGGTTTGCTTGGTAATACTGATGCCAACACGTACCGGCGATCCTCAAACTGGTAACGTGATGTTTTAGAAATACCGTTCAGATTACAAATTTGAAATTGAACCCTTTTGACACATTGCGGTTATTAATGAATGCAGGTTGGGATACCGACGAATTCATGATGGATGTTGGGGAGGCAACTATGGTTATGCATGCTCAGTGTTGTTAAAAATGTGTGTAGATTTTTTTTGCAAGCCTAATTGTTATTGCCTATGAATTAACTCCGAATGGTTTTTTTTATTTTATTTTAAACCTTTGGTTTGCAGGGAGGGTTGGCACCAGGAGGGTTCAATTTTGATGCCAAACTATGAGCTTTTCCTCTTTTACTCTTCAACTTCCTATATTACTGAACTCACTATATTGTGTGATGTAATTATACATATATGTAACTTAGGCGACGAGAGAGCACAGATGTAGAAGATTTGTTTATTGCTCACATTGGTGGAATGGATACACTGGAGGAGGATTCTTTTCCGGCATCAAACAATCATTGTTTCCAACGATTGAGGTGACATTGTTCAATGATGGTGAGGAACCTGTACTCTACATGTGCAAATACTCAAAAAGCCAAAATATGTTTACCCTTCCACCAGGCGGATCCTTTCGGTTCAATTTCACGCAGATAGCGTTTCCAATGAGATGGTGTTACGTGTATGTGAATGAAAATATCCAGGGATTCTTCTGGGCTTACAACGTGAGATTGAGATGCACAAAATGTTTTTGGAGCATAATGAAACATCCTTACTTGTATCGTGGTGATCATGGTAGATGGGAAAGACGTACAGAAGCTTTATTCTCCGGTAGGTTTTAATATAGGATGAAAACGTGTGTCAAAAAGATTTTAAATAATGTGGCTGATTTATGAACGTGTTAGCTGTGATTACATGATCTTGGGGATTTTTGAATAGATTTGTAGATTTTTTTTGATTCAACATAACTCTCTTTATCTTTTTTTTTTTATAAAAATATTAACTTACTTTAATTATCGTTTAAAAAATATTTTATTTATTTAATTATTTATTTATTTTAAAGTAAAACAATATAATAAATCACTATAAGTTACAGATACGTGTACATATACTACTAGCATAAACGCGAGTATCATTAAAATTTTAATAAGTTAATATAGTTATCAATATCATACCAAAATATTTCATATGTACATGTATAAATTTAATTCAGATATACCTATGATTATTTATGATATTCACTATAGTTGCCATGATAGAATGAAGCATTGTGTTTAATGTAACAGAGAATCAATCAACACGAAGTCATAACCTAGGGTGACGATGTTGGATATCCTCCACGGATCCAATTAACCTCAGAACGAATGATCAATAACAATAAGAATGGGAATGGTGATTTGTGTATGATTTAGGATCGTGGCGCGAGAGTTAGTTTTCTCTCAAGTTTCTGCAAGATATCAATAGTCGAATTAAAATCAAGTCTTTCGTAGATTCGCTAGGGTTTTATTATATAGGGGATGTTTCGTCCTCATTCCTTGTCTTGCAAGTAACTAGGATTTATCTCTTAAACCCTAAGGATTAATTCAAGTAAATCCCCTTCTTGTAGGGATAATTTTGACTGTATTTAAACTATATGATCAATGCTCTATAAACATGGGATTCTTCCTTGTCTATCTAATCAGTTAGGCACGTGTGTGAATTATCAACATAAGGAAGGACCCAGAGCGTCTCGTCCTGCGGTGCACGACCTGCCCTTTGATGTGACCGAGCCGCCCTGCGGTGATCTAGTTAGGAAGGGCAAAGACAGACCTCCCACCTGGGGTCGGGTCTTACTGGCGTGGGGCCCCTGGCCTTTAGCACTATTGTCATTTATCTCCTTCGCTTGTCCCAATGCCACTCCTATAATGACACGTAACAAGGTCTATTATGACCATCGTCATAGGGTTTGAATGCTTATATGCCACATTTATAAAAACAAAAAAGAAAAAAAAAACTAATCATACCCCTAAACCGTGGACCATGACCATAAACCCAAAACCATTAAACTTAAATCGTAAACATTGAACCAAACCCTTAAACACATGGTCACTACTTGTCAATAGAATGATTCTCCATGACATTCACTAAACCCTTAAACATCGTTCATTATAATAAGTATTTTACAAGGCACGCGAGAATCATTAATCCCAAATCCACTTATCATCGGTATACATAATGAGTTGTTTGGAGTGATTACGAGATGCAATGAATTGCATTTCAAATTCACTAGACGCTTAAAATGTACATATTTTTGGTTTATGCATGACGATCACTTATCATTGAACTATCACGTTCACGGTTCATGATTTTTGGATAATGCTTCAATTTCTTGTTGAATCGAAAATCAAATTATTAAAGGTTATTCAAAATTCTCAAAACAATTTGGGTTAAAATTTTCGATTTCATTCATTGTGCCGCTTAATCTATCTTTTTTGGTCAAATACATTTTTTTTTAAATCGACACAACGATTGACGACTATTTCTATCATTCACTAAGCCCTTAAACATCGTTCATTATAATAATTATTTTACAGAAAGAGAGAATCATTTATTCAAACCGAACAAATCCAGATTCGATCAATCGTTACATTTTTGTTTTTTTAACACCGGTACAAAAATGTTTTCGTGAGATATAAGAATGAGACAAAGGTGCGGTGAAAATTGCATAACAAATTATTGCTTGCTTTTCTTTGCTTATATTATGTGAGACGCCTCTGAGAGATAGGGTTTTCGTTACCCGTCCCTTTCGTCTGTCTCTCATGATTTAATAATATCTATACTACTACTATTTTTCCGGCGAAAATAGTCACTGGCCACCGATAATATTCCACACACTTTGATATTTTCTTTCATTTCCTTCAGAAAAAAAAAATTTGTTGGAAGATCAAAAATCATCAAGCGGTAGATCCTGTTGAACAACGCCATAGATCCTGTTCCTTGGTCGGAGCATCGGATCTGAACAATGCATTCGGTGTCTCCACGTATGTTGCTTACGCGGCCGTACATAACATCCCATGGCGGATCCTCTTCTCATCGTTTGAAACATCTTCCTAAAGCCGATCGGCGTGGTAATCTTAGCTAACGTTTGCTCTACACGTACTACTCTTTCCTCGTTCCTTCCGGATTCAGATCATCGTTTTTGCCATTTGCCAAGCATCGGTTTTTTTCTTTTTTGCATTTTCGCCGTTTTCTATCCGGACTGTTATTTTTATTTGTTATATTTGCCTTAAATTAGCGGTTTCCTAATCCCATCGGAGTTTGACTTTTCCCGATTTGAAAAAGCCTGCCTGTTTTGAAGAAGAGTATCTATCCTTGAAGCCTGCAGGTCTTGTTCTTTGTCCCTGGAATTTTCTTGGATCAGCTTAAGCCGAGGTATGCGCATGATGTATTGCAATCATTGGGATTTATAATTATGATTTATTTCCTTGGGCATTATAATTAGCTCTGTTTGCTATTTCTTTCCCGTCAATTTAGTTCTTAGGTACTGTGATTGAAATATGAAATATTTGAAATGGCTTCGCTTTGTGGGCTACCTACTAGTGAAATTAAACTTTTTCTTTAAGATCTCTGTTAATTACTATGTCAGGGTTCCAAAGAAGAACTCTGTTGAGGTAGCAATTTAACTGAACCCAATATTATTAGACAAATAATTGTTATTGGGTATGTGTCAAAATGATGTGTTCAACACGAGAGACTTTTTTATTGAGTCAACCCTGTTGTTTTGCATGCTTACATTGTTGATCCTGCTTGTTGTATCTTTTTATTATCTTCAATCAGAGGATTACATTATGGGTAATAGCTCTTGCATTTTGTTATATTACTGCTCTAGTTAACTCTGTGTTGAAAAAAAAAATGGTGGTTGGTTTTGCAGTTTGGTAGCAGCTGTGTTTTGATTCGTCGACCTATCTTTTCCCGTAACATGCCAGTTTCTGAAGATTTCAGAGGATTCGGTGAGTTTTCCTCGAATCAATCCCAAGTTGGTGACACCCAACGTGATATTGTAGATTCTATTGGCACTCGTTTGATGAAATCATTAAATCTCCAACATGAGCAAAAGGAGACATCTGTTATGAGTCAGTGTTCTGGTACTAATGATGGCAGTGATAAAGTGAAATGTGTTGACACTGAAGAACCCACAGGAGTTAAGTTGGGAAAAAATATTGGCTCAGGAAAAAGTTTGAGTAAATGCGCAACATTTCCATGCCCCCCTGTTAAGGGAAAAAGCTTGCTAACTTCTATGTTTGATGGGACAGTGAATTCTGATGATCATTCAGTTGCTGAAGAATTGTCCCCTGATGATCATACTCGGTGTGACAATCATCCATATCATCGTTCATTATCTTTACCTGTAAGTTGCAATTTTCTTTTCTTCTTATGGACAGGTAAACTTGTGCTGCCATTTTCTTTACACTTTAAGTTGCAATAAACTTATGCTGCAGTCTATTAATAACCCCCTCTATGTCAAGGAATAGAAACTTGAATCAGTATTGTTTTTTCCTTTCAAACAAGTACTGATTTCTTCCTCTGTTTTCTGCACCACCTTGCAGACCCCTTCAAGACTTGTATCAGCCCTGAAAGGTAGTCGTGAGAAATTAGGGGCACCACCGAAGAAGCTTTCTGTCTCATGGGCTCCAGATGTATACGATCCTATTCCAACATCTGCATCCCATGTGCCAAGCAGGTCGCAACGTTTTAGGAGTAACAACAGGAAAAATGGAAAGAATAAGCAGAAAGGCAGCGGGAAAAACACACGGGGTGCAAAGGGCAAGGATAAAAAGAAATCTCGGAAATATAGTGGATATTCTGGTAGCCCAAGCTTCACTTCTTTAGACAACTCTCTTGACATGGAAGATGAAAAAGTTGCTTGCTCTAGTGGTGCACCTCAGGCTAGCTGTGTTGATTATGAGATAGGCAAATCAGATCCATTTTGTGGGCATAGTTTCCTGAAGAATTCCGTGACCCGATTGCACTTTTCAGTTGCTGAGGCCACTTGAGAGTTGAGACACCACCTTGTTAAGAAGTCCCTCCTGGTTCCGTCTTTTTTGTAGATAAATAAATAACTGGTATTTCAGTTTCGGTTTGTCAGTAAAGTAATTTAAGAGCTTGGTTTGAAGCAGACAAGTTTGTGGGTCTCTAGTTTCCAAATGAGTATGTTTGTAGAAGAACATGGTTGTACCTTTTCCTGTGTTATAAATTTCAAGACTTAACCTTTGAAACATTGTTGTACTAGTGAGCATGGGCTATGGTGCAAGGATACTTCACCCTGCAAGCATATCCCGTATCCGATACCGATCGGATACCGATAATCGACGGATACTTTATCGGATACATGTATCTTGACTGCATGTATAGGTATCCGAAGAACATGATACTTAAAGAATGAGTTTGAATTTTAATGTGTACATGCATATATATCTCATTTTATTTTTATTATTTACAGTTTAGTCCTTATATTTTTATTATTTACAAATACACCCCTATATGTATCATATGTAAAATCGCATATCTGCGTATCTCATACCTGTGCATCCTGGAGCATGGGTATGCTTTGCACCTTTGTTTGTTTAGTGTTGTATTTGTTTTGGTTGGTTTGCAGAGTACTTTATAGTTATTGCAGGAATATATTATTGTTATAACAAACAAAGCTTACTTTAATTAACAAAAGATGGATTTGGCAAGCTCGGTCAAATTATATTTTATGGGTATGTATAAATAGGCAGTTAATGATTGGTTACATGATTGATTACTGCAATAGCAAATTCATAACAAACATTTATTATAACTTTCACATAAATAGTTTCATTAACAATAATTTAGTTAATGCATAAAAAACTGATGCACCTAAGAAATCATTCCAAGTCCCCATTCTCACGACTAACCATATAAAGGCCACCAGTGCCAAAAGGACAATTTAACTTTTACTTCTTGCACGGAAGTTGATTCACAGCACCAGTAACGAAAATAATAAAGCCAAGCCTCTCTGAATACGATTCGGTGATGTGCGACCAACCACTTTTATGTTGTGTATTCTGCATTGATTTTCACATAATCATAACTCAAGTCGCAGCCCCATGCCATTCCAGTCCCAGGACCATCACCTGTTCCAAAAAAAAAACAACCCAATAATTTCATTCTCATTTTTTGAATTCAACTAAAAACAACTACATTATTATGCACAAATTAGTAAAGCATAACAAGGAATTTATTAATAATAAATCAAAGTCAATGAGAAGTTAATGTGAGACAAGTCACCAATGATTTATGTGAAGCAAACATTCATACTCAAAATTTTCAGCTTGTATTTGACAATACAAAATGTAGCTGTGGATATATATATATATATCTGTAGCATACCAATAGATAGATAAATTTTAACTGTTCCATGGATATTACCAGCCTCTCTTAGATAGTTACTGGCTGCAGCCCTGCAAAATTCAATTTTTCCAGATTCTGAGTTGAAGCATATGGGTAATTAATTCCTTGGAAGGATGCATAAGAGTAAAGGATGCATTGTCTACGCGTGTGACAAACACAACAATTATCACTACCTATCAAAAGGAAGAGGTTGTCCTCTATCCATCAGAAGAATACTTCCAAGTGATATTCGAAGCATGTTTGCATCAAAGGGAATTCCTGCATTGCCAGCAGCACAAGCAATCCGTCCCCAGTTCGGATCTCGACCATAGACAGCTGCCTATAGAAACAATTCACACATCAAATGGATCAAATTTGAAAAAAAAAAAAAAAAAAAAAACAAGAAATTCAGCTCTCCCCTCTCAAAATAGATACATGCCTTAACAAGGGAAGAAGACACAACAGAGCGTGCAACTTTTGCTGCTTCAGCTTCACTGCTTGCACCAGTTACCCGGACCTACACGCACCTGCTTTGCAGTTAATTTCTTTTTCTAACTCTTAAGTGAACGAAGACATTCATTCATGCGTCAACACCAAGAGAAACAAAAAAAAGTACTTGAGCGTTCACACATGACAATCGGCCCTGTTATTTGGAAAAAATATAAAGAGGTCGCCTCCTAGGTATTGAGAGACAGACTTATGATATCACACAAATCTGTATAGTAATACATGTAATTATTATTGCTAGACATTTTACCATCGAATCAAGGGCTGAGAACAGAATCCTTCAGGTCAATGAATGAAAGTTGCAAGAAAGCAGGCAAATGGGATAAGGCAAATTGAGCTGCGGCTAGAGATGGTAAAGCAGATTTTGGCATATTTGCTAAGAAGGTCTCATACAAGGGAAAGTGGCAACACAGCCAGGAGAAGTTAGCAGGTTCTAGAAGATGCTGACCTCAATTAAGCAAGTAGCTCCTTCTCCATCCCAGGCTATCGACTTAGCAAGGCTTTGCATTACCTGAAAAGGAACAGGTTAGAACTAACAATGGGGATCTCCAAATCACCAAAAGTTTCCGAGAAATAAACTTTGCGAGAGTTGATTCCACATGAATCAAACTTCCTAGGAATTACAGCTGAGACCTGGCACAGAAAGCAGATACACAAATATTCTATGATATGGATGGTAATGGCTTCTTCTGAATGGCTTAACTGATTCCTTAGCAAAAATTTGAAATGCCAAAATAAGGATTGCAAATTGCCAAGAGAAGCTTGATAGTTGATATTCTGATGTACTTTACTTATCCAAAAGGAAATCAACAGCAATTTTGTAAACACAACAAGAGCGTGAGATATGCAGGCCAGTTAATTGACTGACTACTAAACTAACATCACTGGGGAAAGAAAAAGCAGGAAAACCGACATCGCTAACCATATATAATTATGATCTCCCTCAGTATACTCTAATATTGTCTGAGTTGACATCAGACATGTTATATGAAAATCTTGCTTAATTCTTTGAATCTCGTTAAATGACATGATGATTTCCATGATTAGTCATGCTTTATGTAGAGCATGTTTAGTCCTTCAAAAGACATGGTGATTTATATTACTAACCGAAGTGGTAGTTGCTTCATTTTACTGTAATCAGTTTGAGGGGTCAAGTAATGCTTTGGAAAGTAAGAAAAATTAATGCAAGTTTTGAAAATATTCTTGGGACATCCCAAACAGAAATATAGTACATTAGAGGGACAAAAGGGAGTACTTAAACCATAAAACACTCTATGAGCTAGTCCAACACATGCTTAAGCTAGACCATGCTTCTGAGCAGATTAAGTACAATAATTTGTTAAACAATTAAGGAAAACTTAACCATACAGCATCGAGGCATTGTTGGAGATGGTCTGCTTCAGCACTGTACAAAGAAGAAATTTCGTGAGACCCTGAAAGCCCACTGGCTAAAGCAATGACGCCATCATTCGTGCTGGTATCCCCATCCACCTGGGAACATTGGTAAGTTAGATGAAACCTGAATAAATTGTTTTAGGCTCATAATTTAATTAATCATGCTGAAATATTGAACTGCATGCAGCATTCAGAGATTTGATAAGAGGGCAGAATAAAAATGTCCAAGGAAATTGAAATGACCAGTTTATATTGTCTCATGTTTATCAATTGGGATTTCACAGTAAAAGATAAATTATTTTAAGAAGGGGCCATATGGTGAGGTAAAATCTGATGAAATGACTACCACAAAACTAATGCTCAATAGAGTGCTTTTGTTTTAGCATTGTTTCTACACAGCTGCAACGGTTTCCCATGATTTTTTTTACAGCAGCGTCATATTCATCAGTTACCATCTCATCTTTTGAGCTTACAAACAGCATTTTCACTTGCATTTTAATACCTTTGTAGTCTTACTGATAAGGTTTTGAAAGAGAATCAAGCCCCTAATAAAAGGCTGCACACAATTACCATGGAGTAGAAGATGACCCCCCCCCACACACACACCCCTTTTAAAAAATGAATGGGATGGTCCCTGACGATACTGGGTTTCACCCCTCCACGTGTCGTCTTGTAGTTGGTCCCCATAGTGCGAATGAGTACCAAGTTGTACATGTTGATTTCCAGACTCGTGGCTACGATAATCGACCGTCGAGCAGTGTAGGACAAGGGTCCCAAAGTCGAGTACCGCAAGTCGGTTGCGTCGACATCGAGGACAGAGTCCGCACCAGCTGTCAAGGCCCATTAACAGTGTGATAACTTGGGCAAGGGTCAAGGCCCATTAGGGGTAAATATGACAATAGCTCAAACCGACTTAATATTAGGGTTAAGGCATGTGTTGTCATTATAAATACCACATTCCAGGAACTACGTAAGGCTTGATTCCTGGATAATGACAGGATACGTAGGCAATCTAAGATAAACTCTTAGACTCAGCCGCAAATCATAAAACCCCTCTTTAGGCATTAGGGTTTTGGGTGTTCATCACTAGATCGACATAGGCCCGGATAAATTAGGTGACACAATTTGTTATCGTCAGTCCCAAAGAAGAATGATGGATGAAGAATTGCAGATTTTGATAGAGTGCAGCCTGAGGACCTTCTCAACAGAAAGTGATGATGATAGAGCAAGAAAGCAGTTCATAATTGACAGGGCAAAGCTGCTAATGCAATGATCTAATGGAAAGGGTGGCTAGATATTGTTAAAGCATTTAAAATGTTAATTATCCACCTCCCTATCAACCTCCCCATCAGCTTAAGCTTTTGGGAGAGATGGTAATTCAACACAGTATCATAGCCTTGAAACGAACTTTCAAGCTCATGTCAAATTCTAATTCCAGCAATATGTCAAATCCCAATCCAGCAACATCTTCAGTTTTAACCATTCGATCAAATGATCAAATCACCAATAACCCTTCACTCCATATCACAACCATAAAATTCAATGGTCTCAATTATCTTCCCTGCTCACAATCTGTAAAATGTTTGTGACAAGACGTGGAAAGTTGGGGTATTTGACAGGCACTGTCGAAACCCTGGCAGCAAGTGATTCAGAAGCCCAATTTATATGGGAAACTAAAAATGCCATGATCATGGCATGACTTATTAATTCAATGGAACCTGAAATAGGTCAGATAATATCATAATACAGCTAAGCAAATATGGGAAGCTGTGCCTGCTACTTACTCCAATCGAGGCTACTTTGCACAGGCTTTTGCTGTCAAAGCCAGCCTGAAGGACATCAAACAAGGCACAATGGAGGTGACCAAGTACTTCAACCAGTTGTGGGCTCTATGGCAAGAGCTTTATCAACTTGTGATTTTAGAATGAGAGTGTCCAGGGGACACTACATGATGTCAACGTATCCTTGAACAAGATTGAGTGTATGACTTTCTTGGGGGGCTGAATTCAGAATTTGATGCTGCTAGGGAGCAGATCCTTGCACAAATGCCTTTGCCCTCAGTCCAAGAGGCATTTGCATATATCAGAAGGGAGGAGAGCATGAGAGAAGTAATGCAAGGACCACGTCCAGAAATTGCAGATGGTATCAGAGCAAGAGGTCATGGGTTCAAATCTCTCAACAACATCGTCATCCCAATTATATTGTGCAAGTGTTGGCCCTCTTGTTGCTATAGGCCACACTTGAGGGGGTGTGGGTGTGTTAAAATGTTTTAAATATTAATTATCTACCTCCCCATCAGATTAAGCTTTTGGGAGAGATGGTAATTTAATAGATACTAACTAATTTGGTGGCTGACTTGTCGCCAGAGAGTTTCCATTATGTTAAAGGTTACAGAGATGGGGAGTAGTCCTGACCAAGTGTGCCACCTTTGGTTGGAATTCAATAATACCTAACTGTTCACCGGTCTTTTCTTAAAACCCATCTGGTTCAGTCTAATAAAAAACCATCATGATACTGTGAAATGTACTTAACTGAGCTTAAATGGACCTTTGGAGAGTAAAAAGAACTTGCTAGGACATGCTTGGCTGCCATATATATGGAGAACACGGAAACAAAGATGTTACTCTGTAATTGCGAGATAGGTTCAGAGGTAAGGATATTCTTACAATATTCATATTATAAGCTCTTCAAGAAACATAAGAAAGTGCATATGCAACTGTATGATTTGCCATAGTCACCTTTCTAAAAATATAATCTTTTTTATAGTGTAAGACGTACCGAATGAGTGGTGACTATGCCTTAAGGACAACATTTTTATTTGATGGGGTAGCTGAAACCGTTCCTTCTTGAATTTTAACAACTTATAATCTAAATAGTTCACCAGTGGATTGCGTTTTCTTGAAAAGCACCTAGATTACACGCACACCAAACACAGATATATGCATACATGCATATGTGCATAGACATAAGAGCACCATGTATATATAAACATATACATGCATATATGAGAGAGAGAGAGAGAATCCTCGCTTACAGTAATTTGATTGAAACTCCGGCTTACTGCAATAAGTACCATCTTTCTCCAAATATCACTGGTCACCAGAGCATCAGTTGTTATAACCTGGGTACTTGCAAGGTGAAACTGGAATGAGAAGAAGATTCTGGGATGGAAATTACAAAAATATTTGAAGAATCATACTCCAAGCATTGTTGCCATGTCTGGATGAATCATCCCAGAACCTTTAGCCATTCCTCCAACTCTTACACGAGCCCCTCCCACCTGAGCAAAGCAAATATTTCAAAAGAACAATTAGAATCAACAAAATGAAACATACAGAAAATCAATTGACGCATAGCATCCAAAAGGCACTTTTAAAAAGAATCTTTCAAAGACAAAAAAAAATTATAGTAATGGGTGCACACTTGATACAGGAATTCAAGCAATAAAGTGACAAGAAAGAAAATTGTAAAAAGGAAACAAAAGATGCAAAAAGACCATAAGGTCTTGAAAGCGGACATGTCCACTTGTCAGAACATAAATTTTCAGCTATAATGTGTTCCTGAGTTTGAGCAGTATTAGTACATGTACATTATAGCATTGGACCATCAAAAATACCAAACTAGAAAACAAATATACATACATACATATTGTTAATTTTCCTTGTTTTTTCTTGTAATCTCATGTCTTTTACCGAGATTATCAGCCTTGTTTTCTCCCAGCTGTTCCACTGGGATTAATCTGTTATGCTTTTATTGTTTAGTGACCGTTGGGTCTCTTTTCTAGCTGTTTTATGTCTCCCTTAATGGACAACCTTTGTCCTATAAATAAAGGCTTGTAGTTGTACCTAAGTACAAGTTAATAAGAATAATTTATTCTTTTTTCCTATCTTCTAAATTCTCTACACACACACACACACATATATACCAAACAAATGTGCAGAGGTACATAGCTGAACTTTGTGTATGCATGTGTAACATAAAGGTGATCAGATGATCTAAAATGGTATATCTGCAAACAAATGATTTTTATCATTATTAGTATAAACGGCAGTCTGTTGTATGAAAGCATCCTGCTAATGCAGGGTCCATGAACAACTAAAGTGAACCTCCCTGTTGAGGCTAGTTCAGTTGACGGTGCATTTGAGTCCAAGCTTAACAGCGATACAAGGATGTGCAAGCTGACAGCTACTAAGACTGGGTGAGCAAGGGTGCATTTCAAGTAATTTATATCTAAGGCTGCCCTCCAATCATACCATTGAGAAGGATCGTTTTCTTCACTACCTAGATGGATGCTAACAAAAAAGCCATCACAACAAAAATTGCTTCAACCTACCTAACTGCAAGTTTTCGTAATTCAGAAACTTCTATAATGTATGTTCTCACCTATAATGGAGATTAAAAGTTCAACAACCAGTGAAAACAGTTGAAGTTAAAAAAGAAGGAAAAGACCATTATTAAGTTGCTAGCTTCTATGGCTTGCTTTAATTAGGCCAATTATTCACTTGGCGGGTTTTATTTCCTACAGATTAAATCTAAGAAAATCCACAGGTCTAACTGTGAGCAACATCAATATACATACATATATACGTATGTATATACATATATGTGTGTGTATGTCCTTAACACCAAATAAGTCACAAGCACAATGATCCAGCTATAATGAGCACTGAAAGACTAAAAGATATGATGAAGAAATAAATATTCTACATACATAAAACCACAAAACGGTTGCTACCACAATGACTGAAACAGCCAGAGAAAGTATACCCCTCTATGCAATTGCCATAAAGTTGACAAGAGCCTAACCAAATATTGATAGCTAGTACCTTCAGAATGCAATATTAAAAGTATATGACAGTAGTTTCAGTACCTCAGACTCAATTGCAACACTTTTGCTGACAAGATCAGTAGTAGTTATCGCCACTGCTGCAGACTCTGCCCTGCATTTGGTTAAAGGGTTAAACAAATCCAAAATATCTCAGGAAGATGGAATGTAGTTTCCTAATCCAAAATCTAATGAGATAAACAGAACTCGGTAACGATATTTACCCTTCTGTAGTTGATGTCAGCAGGTTAACTAATTTTGGAAGAGAACCCAAGAGAGCATCCTGCATGTGTAAACATTTACCCTTCAATGTGCCATCGCATACATTGTCTTTTGGGAAAAACAATCAGGCATATCTGCATTTCAGCACTTGAAGCAGCATGGTAACAACAGCAAAAGTCTAAAACTTGCACTCGCTTACCTTCTTTATTCTTTTACCGATCACACCAGTGGATTCAATCAATACCTCATCAGGCTTCAGACCTAGCAACTGCGTTTGCTGACTGGATCAACAAAGTATCAAATATACTCGGGAAGATTTGTAACGTTGGAGATACAAATACCTTAGCAAGAGAGTTTGAACATTCTAAAACATCTTGATATCCTGCATCTCCCTGTAATCCATTAGAACCTTTGTTAACTGCTTGTCTTGCAGATATAGTATCACGTAAACATACAAAAGCCATTTTATGTGGTTATAGAATATTATGAGTTATAAATGTTTCAGAGCTCAGGCACACAAATTCAAAATATATAAGTGGTCTACACTTTAGCAAACAAGTCATGGCACCAAGTAAATTGTTAATTCTGTAACTCACCGTAGCTGCATTTGCCTGGCCAGCGTTTATCAGAACTGCACGTGCCTGAAAACTTGAGAATTAGAAGACTTGGGATGTAACAGAAGCAGACAACTGATGCAAATGAAATATGGATTTGGCTGAAAATTAAATTTGGCGTTTTCTATTCAAGGATAAATTTACACATAAATCACTTTATTTATGTACTAATATGCAGCATTAAGTCTTCAAAACAAACAGCACTGGACAAGAAAATTTGGAAACTGCCGCCACAATAAGCAGCATTAATCTAGAGAAAAGGACTTGTTCAACAAAAAAACATCTAGAGAAAGTGGTCAGATGACATATCAATATGGTTAACGAAGTAAAAACAGCTCATTTATGCCAAAAGCTGAAAGCTTTTCCCCAATCAACGTGAAGACAATAAGCTGACTAGTATAATTAATTCATTCTATCCACATCACTAGAATAAAAAAATGAGACAATCAGATCCATTTCACAATTCAATTGCAGGAATTATTCCATTTTATGCATGGTAAATGTGAAATTATAAAAAGCAATACATAAGATAAAAATATATAAAAGAATCTAAAATTCAAGACATTAATTTTAATTGGTGGCTTATCGAAGCAAGGCTGAAGACAGCAAACCGGAAGGAATAAGTTCCTTCCTCACATTGATTTGCATGCAATCAACTTTGATGGTATAACCTCTCACCATTGACTGATAATATAAGTCAAAGATACATTGCAATGAAGAATTTCGACCTACATCTTAGTTGACAACTCCAATTAGAAACATCAAATGTTTTCAACACGATTGCATAGATGACAGCTGAAACCTACGATTTACAACTCGGTAAAATATCAATTCTCCACTGCACTGTAATATTCATAAAGTAACAAGCAACGGCTGAAAGTCACAATTCTTCAAATTATAATGTAAAAACAAGTAAGAAACGAAGTACAATGCTCTCTTTCGTACCTCAACTCTAGGTATAGTTGCTTAAAAGATTACAAGAAAAAAACTAGCCGTTATCATTGATTAGACAGACAGCACTACACTAAATCAGCACTATAGCCATTGTACGAGAGAGAGGAGGGAAACAAGCTTCAGCCTCTAATCTTAAACGTAAAGAGGTGATTTAAGATAATAAAATAAAGGATTCTATATGGACCCCCCTATTTACTACTTGCACCACATTAATGAATATTTTTACGGGTGAAAAATATAGTTAGTGAACACACATAAGATTTAACACTTGCATCATGCCCAAACATAAAATCGACGTTGGAAAGAGATGATGTTCTATAAAAAATCATACCAAGTAGTAATTTTTGTGGAACTAAGTTCAAGTAGTAAATAATGCCTAAAATAAAACACGTGTCTTCCAACATATAGTTAGTGAAACATTAAATTACAAAATGCATCATGCCCAAACATAAAATAATGAAGAGAATGCTCAAGCATACCGTTGTGGAACTTTCTAATGCCTTTCTGCAATAGACTACTGGAGCAGCGGCAACCACATTTTTCGTAAATGCTCCTGCAATTATGGGTGTGAAGTACAAATGAAGAATCTTTTGAGCAAAAAAATCCCATCCATGTCAGAAAGTATGACATGATATGCCAACAAAAGCACAAGTAAGGTACAATGTCATGAGTACAATTTTAGTATCACAATAGTAAAACTCACCAGCAGATATTGCATCCACGTCACAGGTGACAAGTGAAATATCAGGCTTCTCTCCTAATGCACGCAGTCCACCATACATGCCTGCAGCTTTGAAGCCTTTTGCAGCAGTAACTCCACCTGGTATCTACATAAATAGAACTTCAGACAAATGAAAGTATCGACAATGACATAAAATGCTTATAGATTTCAATCAGCAAATAAATCACTCGGTTATTAAAAGGTTAATGGTTATGCCGAACAAATCAAGGCTTTCCTCTTTTTACGAAAGCCAAGGCCGTTATGTGGATAAAATTTCCTTTTAGCAGCGTTTCTTGCAGATTAAGCAATGGTGCGGTAACAAGAAATCAATATAAGAATTTATTGCATTAATTGGTTCTTCACCTGTTGCCAAGGTCCTTCTGGTAAAAAAACGGGTGCTGCAGGTATATAATTAGCGGATTCATTCATGGAAGATGAGACTGCAACTATTCTGAATTGTCTCCCAGTAATCAGCCACCCGAAATTCTGCAAACATTAGACTTCTTTTGCTTAAATTACTATCAAGTTACACGGGAAAAACGACCACAAAGCAGAATACACTATCAATTATCAACAGATAGCTCAAAAACACAACAAATATGGTGCATTCAAAATCTCTAATCAATGAATTGTTTTCGGGGGAATTGACATTGGCCAGTAAAGTAACAGAAAACACAAGTAAAATGTTTGATTGAAGAACAAACCGAAGAAGAAAAAAAGAACATACATTTTGCTGTTTGAGCTGCCGGAATTGGTAGGGCAGAACTTTGTGAAGACTGAGTTGTGGGCAATCGTAGGGCAGCAAACGAGGAGCACAGAGAGACGACATTACTGCACTGCTTTAGGTCTACAATACAAACGAGCGCAGATACAAACGTTGGCGGGTTTTCGCTTTGGGTTAGTCGCTATATATACAGCACAATTAGACCATCTAAACCCACAGGTCCACTCGACAAACTACAATTAAGAAAGTTGGGCAACCGAATCAAGTCGAACGTTGAGTTTATCGAGTGGAGTGAAATTCAAGTTTCACTAGCTTGAGTCTGAATACGAATTTCATATAACTATCAAATTCAAACTCGATCATTAGCACCTTTGAGCTCGAGTCGAACTCAAGTTTAGATTGAGTAGTAGAAAAATATTAAGTTAATAAATATTAATCCAACTGATACATTGTTTTGACACAAGTAATTTTAGTTTGAGCTCACGAGCAAACGAAAATCGAGCACGAAAATTGTTTAAGATTGACTATTCTAGCATTTGAGTCGAACATATTAGACCTCAAACTTTGCCGAATCAAACTACTCTAGCAAAATGTATCTTGAATTGCTCACGAAACACTTGACTCATTTACAATCTAAACACTTGACTCATTTACGATCTAATCAAAATGAAATGTACCAGAAGTGTATTTATTATATTTTTATTTTATTAATTTATATTTAATTTATTATCAGTCTAACGACATAAATATTTGCAAGTTGTCAAGCCGAACTCAGGGCTATTACAATCATCTTTCGTTATGACGCAATTTAACTCAACTCTCAAGCCTGCCTGCCAGATCCCCACAGACGTCACCGCCTTAAAAGCCAAAAGCACAGTATCCTTAAATTCATTAAAACATGACACAACAACACAAAAACACAAAACCAGGAATCATAATGTAAATTCAGCAGATAAAAGTGAGGCATTCCCAGCATTATCACCATTTCAAGATGCATAAAACTATTAGTAACTTTCATACATGTAAATAATTAAAAAAAAAAAATTGGAATGTGCATACAGAGTCTTCTAAACGCATCAGGATAAAAGGTAATAAAAAAAATATATTGTCAGGACACAACAAAATATAGTTATTTGCTTCGCGAAAGAGAGACCAAGAATACTCCTTGTAAAGTTTCCCCAGAATCAAAGTTGTAAATGGTCCATCAATAATACAACAAGGTTGTCCAAGCAAGAAAAATAATTAATGTCTCTCTAGTCAAACAGCATGTATAATATCTCAACAGAATCAACCACACCAACCGATTGTTTTGTTTACTCTGTAACCAGTTTCAGAAGCTTCTTCTTGTTGAAACTGTTGTGATGGTGGAGGTCGTGGATCCCTTGGCCTTGCCGGATCAACAAAGATCACCCATCCATCCAGAAATTTACCGTTCATTCCTTCCCGGGCCTTTTCAGCTTCTTCCACTGCTTCGTAAGAAACAAAGCCAAATCCTTTTGATCTTCCAGAGCTTCTATCTACGATTACCTTAGCTGGAATATATAAAACAGGCAAACAACGAGGGTGTTTAATTGAAAGCGTAAATCAGACAGATGAAGATCAAAATCTGCACAAATTAAAGTGATGCAGGTATTAGAACACTTCACCTTCAACAAGCTTCCCAAATTGTGAGAACGCATTCCTTAGTCCTTCATCATTTGTGCTTCTGCACAGGCCTGGACACAAAGTAAATTTATGACAATCTTATTTAAACAGTACAATGCCAAAAAGACATGTTATCCACCATCAGAAATGATAGTGATTAGGCTGTCTCTATCAGCTTATGATGATCCAAAAGAACACTTGCATCCGTTCAACACCAGACACTTCAAATACTAGATTTTTGTTTCCCTTTCTTTTTTTACAGACAAAGTAAACTCATAAAACAAGATACTCTATTGCAGATTAAATACATACACCTACACAGCATTTCAATCAAACTCCATATGATATCTGGCACACATTCCAGGAAGAATCCTGGAGACACCAGATTAGTGTTTCGCTTTGTGTTTTCATTTTTTATTTGTGTGCAGCAACTCAATCAAAAAACTATGTATGGACTAATGTTTTGATTATTCGATAATAAGGGACAGGAAACAGGACAACCAACTAGAAACAAAGCTTTCAATGCAAATGTTCTAAAGAAAGACGCGTTTTTTTATTTTTATTTTTACTCTTCATACGATGCCAAAGACCTCACGCAAGTACTCAACAGTGGCAATAGTTAACGGATGAAAAACATAACTACAAATCTGCAAACAAAAGCCATTAACTTACATGAATCATATAATCATCTATATGGTAGTGAAACCGAAATTTCAAAACACGGTTTCTGATCTATAACATTTATAAATTAAAAAAAAAAAAAAAAACAGATAAGGAAACGGTGACAGCAGCTCAAAACACGCATCCACATGAATATGTAATAGGAAAAAGGAGGAGAAATGGGAGACATACCGCTAACGAAGAGCTTGGGCGAAGTGAGGGTTGAATTGAGACGAATTGAAGTGAGCTGAGACTTAATAATCGAAGAAGAAGAAGATGCCGATACACTCAACAGCCTACGAAACCCAGTTGCAAATGCCATTTCCAATCAAAAAATGCCGTGTAAATTGATAGGGGTCAGTCAATTGATCTTCTCTCAAACACCGCTTGATTAAACCCTAGTAAAACCCCGGTATGATTTCTCTCTCTTTTTACGGCACCTACTACTAGATATATATAAATTGTTAATGAATAATGAGTTGCTATTTTTCTTTCTTTCTTTTTTTTTTTTTTTTTTTTTTTTTTTGAAGAATCTCTCTTGTTTTTGTTGAGAATTACTGTTAATGAGCTTTTGTGATTGTATTTCAATTAGGGACGTAACTGAATCGGATTACTCGTGAAAAATTCGTATTAGACAGACTAAAAAATGAGGTTGACTAGATTCTTTTTTCCTAAGTTCGAGCTCGAATCGAGCTACTCAAATAATCAATCGAGCCGATCTCAAGCTTCAAATTATAGTAATCGAATAGCTCGCAAGTTAATCGAGCTATATTAAATTAATTATTAAATTTATTATATAAAGCCAAGTCAAGCTTGACCTTGCCATTGTGCAAATTCTACAAATCTAAAAAATAATCGAGTTTACGAGCCGAGTCGAATTATATTGAGTTTTTAACGTATTGATAGCAATCGTTCTCCATTTTTATCCGGTAAAAGCCTAGGCTCATGATCTTTTGGCCAAGACTCTCCCATTCATGTGGGGACCACAGCTCTCATGATAAACTTATGAGTGATCAAATGTGTTTTGAAAGAAATTTGATGACTCCTGACACATGTTAGTGATTTTGTATTAGAGTTGAACATGTTAAATTTTGCTTAAGATCATGAAAGTGATCGATGAAAAGTCGAAACCCATATCCCCTCCATTTATTGACAGAGAAGCTAGTTGGGACTTGGGATAGTTGACTTGTTACAATCATGAGTAATGATGCTTTGATCAATGTTAATTCTTGATAGGGTCGTCGTAACACCTATTTGTTGAGCTTTTCTCTAACTATCCGTTAAGTGCAGTAAATCTGATGAATTTCCCAGGCTACACCTTCCGGGCCAGATGATAAACAATACGTATATGGGGTTGTTGAAAAGAAGGAAAATCTAGTGGAAATTGCTATCGATGGAGTTTTAAGAGATTTGAACAAGTGGTGGGAGCATGTGTTATTATACGAGATAATACTGTGGCGGCAATATAAGCTCTTTATTGCTGAATTCATAGTGATTACAGAGGCCCTACTTTCTTCCTAGGAAGTCAGGTTCAAGATAATTGTTGAATTTGACTCCCAATATAAAGCATATTGGCCAACAAAAAGGATAAGAATTGTGATGACATGCTCATCAGTGTGTAGAACCTACACTCATTAAGGTCAGGAGGGGGGGGAGGGGGGAGGGGGGGAGGGGGCTTATATTTCCTTTCAAGTATAGAGGCTACGAATGGCAAGTTATGGACAACCATTCCATTTGTCCCCGTTAAGGAAAATCTTATAAAATTGAAACGATACAGAGAGGACAACCATTCCACTATGGTTTTCTTATCTCTGGGGAACCCCTAAATTGCACTAAAGGTATTTTGGGAAAATGCTAAAAGGTCTCTCTTGCTGAGGTAGTCCCTCATTTTTCCAGTATAATTCTGTGTCCCTCTTCCTTTTTAAAGAAGTCTAGATCAGGTTTTTGCTTGTTAGATCTGGTGGCGGTCATCGTCGGATTCTGCCTCCCTCGCTTCTTGGTTGTTGTGTTTACCGTTTTTTGGTGGCTTTTGTTTTGGCTGAGTTGCATGTGGATCTGCACTACTGATTTTGTTTATCGGCTTTGGAGGTTGGATTTATGGCGGCGATAGGTCTAAAAAGCAAGCATATGGCTTTTCCGGCGGCAGTTGTGGGCTCTTTTCAAGGGTGATTTTTCAGCTTCAGACATGGATGTTGGTTCCTGTATTTTTGGTTGTCCGTTTCTGGGCCAAACGGCCATCCAAAATTGCTTTTAGTATCCTAACTATTAGACAATAACTTTACCATGCTTATAAGTTAATATTTTAAACAAACATCAAAAACAAAACCCCAGCTGAGACTGTCCTTATTGTCTCAGCTTATTCATGGTAAATTTAGAACTGGCCAATACATTTTGTGAAAGCTAGAATGAAAGGTTAGCCAGGCAACCAGAGGCAAACATTGTTCCAAAACCGATATCATCACCAACCTTTTTACTAGAAAACGTAGTCAATGAGTGAAAGCCAAAAATATGCGGCTGCCATCAGCACAAGCATAGGAACCAAGGAAAAGGAGATTTAAAAAACAAAAAAACAAAACCGGCTCCTCAGGTAAAGCATTATGGAAAAAGAAAAGAAAAGAAAAAGAACAGGCATTGCCTGGACAATTTTTAGCAGAACCCCTTTCATATCACCTGGATCAGAACATACTAGCAGCGCACCCTTAAACAAAAAAGATCTGTCCAGAATGATTCATTGCATGTCCTTGCAATATTCTATACAACAAGGGCTAACAGTATAATCTGCCTGCTTGGTTTAAACCATTATATTCTCTCAAGTTCCTTGCAGATCATACTCTCTCATATCATCATGCATTTCATTGCCGGCTGCTTCCCAGTCTACGGTTTTCATTGTAGATCTCACCCTTCTGCTAATGCCAAGCTTCAATCGACATTTTGTAGTCAAATTTGCCCGCTCTCTTTCGATGCAGTAACGCAAATTCTCATGGGAATACATTCACCATTTCACTCGTGTGTACACATTTTTATCAAAAGATGCCAAGAATCAAGCAAAACCTTGGCTCCCACGAGATTTAAAGCCCGTGCTAGTCCTGCTCACTGAATCTCCTTCTCTAACATCGATGTCCCCTTGAATACAGTAAGCTGGAATTCTCCTGTGTACTGCAACATCTACACATCAATATATATACGGTCATTAAGAACGAATATATCTTGATTACAAAAAAAAAAAGAACATTTCACAACATCTTTTCAATGAAGCTTCCATTTAACAAAAGGCACAGAAATACTCCTCTCTCCTTGTTTAACACCCCAATTAGTAGGATATTTAGTATTTAGTCCTAGAATTATTCAAGATCTGCCTACTTTTGCAGAGTCATGTAACTATCTACGTAAACAGACAGTCAGCTGCATGGATGGAAATATCCAACCTATGCAGGAGGAAAGCAATTAGACCTTTACACTAAACAACCTTACCTTATGTTTCTACAAATGTTGTTTCCACGACTAAAACTATCAACTAACTAGGTAAAAATAGAAATCATAGTCACAAGCTGAAAAAAGCTTCTAGCATTAAAACAACACATGGCAAGCCAAACACTGTAAAATAACTCCAGGAACAATTCAAGTAATAGTTCTAAACCAACCATCGTCCCATTGAAAAGTGAGGAAAATACAGATGCAGTTGTCCTTGCATGCAAATCCAGTTACCTAAGGCTCCGTTTGTTTTGGGTTGAGTTTTTTTTTGGGTTGTTTTAGATAAAGTGATTGAAGTAATGATTAGAAGGTTAAGATGTTTTTTTGAAATTTGTGTAGATTATGATTTGATTGGTGAAATAAAGTAGTATAATAAATAAAATAATGGTAAAAAAGGTTATAGAGTTGATAAAGTGAAATGATGAGAGATAATTTAATATTTTTTTATTTGTAGTTGAAGAAATGATTGGTAAGAGAATTTTAAGATATGATGGGTGAAGTGATATAAAAAAACTCCGAAAAAAACTCTAACGAAAACAAACGGAGTGCTAGAGTTTCTTTGCTTACACACACATGCATCAGACATGGTACATGAAGCCAAAGGACGGAATTTAGTAATATCAATAAACATGCAAAATTGTACCAACCTGCTCGTTTTTCATCCTTTTAAACCCCAGTTTCTTGGTCCAGATGGATTCAGCCTCCTCGGCAGCTGGGAGCACCAACTTCCTAACGTGCATGGACAGTAGGAGCCTCTCGATACATGAAAAAAGTGCTTGGAAATAACCCTGCATACAGCCAGCGATCAAGACTAGCTCACGTGGTCTTATTGATGTGCACAAGTCTATATCCAAAAGTTATGGTATATACGATAACTCAAGAACACACAACAGGGGAAAGGGGGGGGCTGCTGAATCTTTAACAAAGCCACGATCCTAAACATAGTCTTACTTTTCCTTGGTGTTCTCTACATGTTGCTACCAAAGGCAGCTCAGCAACCTCTTGTCCAAAAATCCTGATAAGGCCAGCAGAAACAACAACTGACCTGCAAACAAAAATTTTGCCAACAAAGCAAATCAATTCAAAAGACCAATGGAAGAAGAGATACTTAGTAATTCTATAAAGAGCCTCAAAAGGAAAAATATAAAATAAACAAGGGACAGAACTCTGAATAAAGTGAATCACCTTGCAGTTAACACAACACAATACATTCCACCGAATTCCTGCCCGGATATGTTTCTCCTGCATGAGTTGTCATCTATAAGACCTCGAATGATGATACAAGTAAACTACGATTAACACATCAAAAATATTCTAAACTGTGAATAATAATCAAGTTAAGTGCTGCGAAATTATCATACACACCTGCAAAGATCAACCATGCAACTAGAGAACAATTTTCCACATTTTCACTTTATTATGTACAATCCGCGTCACTAATCATCATAAGCCATTAAGTACATATTTATGTGTGTATGTATTTAAGAGCCATTTGTACAGCAACAGACAAACAATACATTACTCCGTCCCACAATATCTATCCACATTGGTTCGCAAACAGATTAATAAACTCATTTGTAGCATTACATAGAATACTTACAAGACTCATAAAGAAAATATAGAAGGCATTTAATGGTTGACGGGTGATATACCAGTAAAGGTTAGGGAAAAAACAGGTGAAGAAACGGAAGGTAATAAATGATCTCTTTATTTTTTAAATGGAGACATAATTTGGGACAAGTTTTCCCGTGGAGTGTTATCGTGTTCTTCGAAGATTTTGGTGCTGTCTAAGCTTCCTACCAAGGGCCATTTTATATTTATTCAGCTAAGCAGCAAGGAGCATTACTGGAAATTATGCGATTTGACTATAGCTCCCATGTGAGACCAGATAACTCCGATCAAGGTTATCATTTCCATCTTATGGACATTGACTACGAGGTACATGTCAAGTATCTTCTCCTACTCTTATCACAAACAATAATAGGAAACTGAGTTTGGATTGGACGAATTTCACACACACACACACACACACATATGTAGACAAGTAGGCAGAAGCAGGAAGCACAATATTTTTAACAAGAACCAATAATTAGCACATATATTGCACAATTTAAGAAAAAGCATTACATCATACAATCATGTACTGCATTAATTTATTATTCAATACTGGTTGATTGTGGTATCAAACATGGTAGGTAAAAATTCAAAAACTTCACGATCCAAAAGGAATTTTGGAGTTGTACTATTAGTCAAAAGAACTCAAACAATGTCCCAAGATAAATTATAATCGCCCACCAAACATCACCTGAGTTTCTTTTTAGCAAACCAACATTAAGTAAAACAGAACCTAACCAAAAAAATTAGTGGAAGTACATTTTCTAAATGGCTTCTATGGAAAAAATATCAAAGAGCTACATAAAGAATATAGAAAGCTTACCCATATACCATAATGGGTATGAGATCACGACCAGATTTGGCGACAATAGGATCAAAGCACTCCTGCCATAAGGAATTAAGCATAATATAGTCACCTTCTAGCCCCAACTGCCAACTAATACATATTTAATGAACTTCACAGTTGATATTTAAAACAGCATTTAATCTTTGGCCATACTTCATTTTATGTCAATTTACATATAGAATAGTCATGAAACAAGAAAAGCTTGAAGCCCAGAAAAATGAAACCTCCATCAGTGTACAAGGCAGAAAAGACAAATGGATTGTGATGTAGGACATCTAATTACCTAAAAGTTTTTTATTCTTGTTTTGAATTAAGTGTAGGTTTTACCTAAATAAGCTTTATAGCCTACATAGTCCTTAGATATTAGGCATTATGTAATCATTATCTTCTTTTATGAATGAAAATTCTTAGAGCATGGTTTTAGCTCTTGTTCTCTTATTTTGTTTTCCAGACTTCCTACATCAGATGGCCAATATACCGAAGAAAGAACTTACCCGGAAAATAGCTGCAGCTCTGGAAAGTAAAGGCAGATGCTCTGTATATTGACTTTTACCATTTAATACGCGCCACTGAAAATCATTTGGAGCCATACCACTGAGACCTTTCTCTTCATGCTTTTTATATAATTGAGATGCCACTGAATCAGGGAGCACCTCCATTCCATTCAAAATAAGATTTTGAAGGGCTGCATGTATCGTATGACACTCATTGCAACATAACCATTTATCCTGGGGAAGTTCCTGCATCAACACAACATAAATCAACAAATAAACCATTAAAATAAAAAAGATGGCACTAAAGAGGTATCTAAGACTTACTTTAAGGTCACACAGCCCACTTGATCTTAAGCAACCAACATGATATTCCCTCTCACACTGCATGAATATACACGCAGTACTCAACTGTGAATAATTTTTCAAAAAGAAAGAACAAAGAGATGATAAGTGATGACAATAGCATGTGAAATGAGCAATCAGTACCTGATCGCATAGAAGAATAGTCCGATCATCAAAATTGGCAACACTAAAGTCTTGTGCCCTGAAGAACACAGAAGAAGAAGCAAACTATGACAAATTATAATGTCAAACGGACATGCTCAAGATAAGACAGTGAGGACAAATTCACAGGCCACGAGAATATGGCAAATTAAAACATGAAAACAAATTGCTACCAAATACCACTAAAACAAAGCTGAGTTACAGGGTAAGAAAGGGCATCCAAAGAAGAAACAAATATGTATGAATAACAAACTATTTCTAGAAATCGAATATCACAAAAAAAAATCTTTAAGAGAATGAGAATACCAACTTATAACTCTACCTGCAAATAACACAACCTCCACCAACAGACTCTGGTGCTTTGACGACTCTTCTTTGACGTACACCATAAGCTCTTGATTGTCCTGAGCCTTTCCTGGCAGGCCCGAATTTGTCTAAACAGCATGGACAACGCCAACCAACAGCTGGACAACATTCTAAACCCAAACAAGCTGGCAACAAACGCAAATATGAACGCGTTGGAACAAAAATGACATGAACATGTTTGAAATTTTGTACTAGAATTAAGTCTGTATAAGATAACGCAAAGCCACAACTTCACGAAATTATTATTTTATTCTACTTTATTTTTCAAGTAAAGCACACGAATAAAGTTCACCCAAAACCTGAAAGTGCTGAACATAGAATACAGGTGGAGTTTACCTGCATGAAACGCCCGTGGACATCCATCACATACTATCAAGTCACCTCCGTAGCCACACACTGCACACATATCATCACTATCGCTATTAACAATACTTCGCCCACTGGCCAACATTAGAGCTATGTCATGAAGGGTTAGACCACTCGAAGTGTAAATATTGCGGTACCTGCACAAAAACAATTGTGATGATGATGGTGTTGATGATAGTACAAAGAAGCAGTGTCAATAATAATAATAATAATAATAATATAATAATAAAAAGAACAACAACAAACAAATCATTATTAACAATAGTAGCGGTAGTATTAATAATAGTAGTAATAGCAGTAGACTAGTAGTAGATGTAGTAATCATCAGGTTTATCTATTTGACTAGTTATTTTGAATAGCTCTCGATTGCAAAATACAGTCAAGTTGGCATGAAAACTCACGGCTGACGTTTAGCCCCCCATCCAGCATGAGCCTCAAACTGTGATGGACTGATCTGTCAAAGCCAATGAACAAAAAAAACATGAAATAAAAGAATTGGAGATGAAGACATGAAAACAGAGCACATGCTGCAATTTCAAGTAGCAGCATAAGTGAGGATGGAGTTGATGATGTCTAATGGCGGAAATATGCTTGCCTCAGTATGACAACAGCTGCAGACAATACCATTTCCCTCTTTATAGCCCCCGAGCACTTTCTACCAGAACAAAAAGATCAAGAGAATAAAAATAAAATCATAAGGACTCCATTAGCAGAGAAAAAATGAAACACTGCAGTGTAATGTGTATATTGCTATGAAAACTACCTTCCCCTTGGAATAGTAAGCCAAGTCAGTTCCATCTGGAAGCCCATTTGGCATAAAAAGAAGTCTATGTAGATCATTGTCCCTGCCGTTAACAAATTCCCAAAAAACATACGGCGTGAAGACAGAAGAATGAAAATCATGAAACCGCCCAAATGCTTCTTAAGTTCTCCTCACATTTCATTATCATTTTAAACAAAATAGAGGTGGTGGATTCTAAGGACCTATTGTTACCTTTTCTTTGAGCCACCATCAGTGCATTTCTTTTTTTTCATGACTAAGCTGGACGAGCACAACTTTGGCCTGATTGAACAGTTCATTTGTTAAACAAACAATAAATCTGATTTCCAAAACATCCCACCACAAAGAATAGAGAAGACAAACTTTTTCGCCTGGTGTTTTCGTCCTTCTAA
Organism: Gentiana macrophylla; assembly: GCA_026214975.1. Classification (NCBI taxonomy): domain Eukaryota; kingdom Viridiplantae; phylum Streptophyta; class Magnoliopsida; order Gentianales; family Gentianaceae; genus Gentiana; species Gentiana macrophylla. The sequence goes on along the minus strand of CM047810.1, from coordinate 30,765,471 downwards.
GGTGTCCATATAGCTGTGCTGATTTGATTGTGGATAATCATAGTTCCAGAATCCAGAACTAGGTGTATGCTTGTGTTCCACAATTTGATTGTTCATGCTGTAAACAGTAAGGCCACATATTACCAAGAGCATTAACAATCACATACAAGGTTCTGCTGTCAACATTTGATGAGTGTGAAGTAGTTGTAATGTACTATATATATGGTGATGGGCAGATTTTTTTTAATAAACACTGATTCCACATGTAATACTACTTACCGTTTCTGAAAAAAATAAGAATGTACCGATGACGATGAGATGTTTTAATATCAGTATCAAAATGCCGATATACTGATATAGATGGCGAAATAACTACATATTTGGGTCTCCAGCAAGGAAAGAGAACAGACATGTGTGGAAATTAATATGCATAGTGAATGGTATGCCAAGGTATTGATTTTGACGGTGACGACTGAGTGACACGTTTGACTAGTTAAGTGTACAATTCTTCCACGTTTACATGGGAATTCACGTTTTCGTTGGTTGATAAGAACATAATTTTGAATTGCAATATTTTTTATGATATCATGCCAACGATGCCGTAAGTGTATTTCTTTTCCGTTGGTTTTTTTTTATAGTTTGAAAATGCAGCATGTATGATTAGGTGTATCATGCAGACTAAACCTTAGCTCGACCATTGAGGACATAGGATGTACAAGTCCCAAATTCAATTCCACGGAAATCAATTTTTTATGGAAACTCAGTCATTACATAAAAATCAGGTGGATTACATAAAGCAAATATTATATTTAAAATTTAATAACACCTTAAACAAATACAACAACTATCAAACACGCAGAACATATGGCAGGGAGTCTTTAATTGAATGGATGCCTGTCATGTACTTACCTGGCTTGAACATAGCATGTGCTTGGTGACTGAAAATGTGTACTCACATCTACTCTAGCCACCTCATTGTGGTGAAGATATGCTGCAAAATTAAAAGATAAATATCAGCTATTAAACATGCAACAACCACATAGAATGGTGGCTTGACCTACAATACAACTACAAAAAAGAGTAGCATAGCGGTCGTATCTGCCTGCAGGTGAGACTGCCAGACAAATTGAGTAATTTATAGAAACACATATGTGATCCAAATGAAGCATCCATACTACATCAGCATGCAGAAAACTCTCCCACTCTACTTGGGCAAGGAGAGCATAAGAATGCTTCAAATAGAGGCGCGCTCCTCTAGTCTAAGTGCAAAGAAAGAAAAGGACTATAAACAGAAGACTCATACAATTCAGGACCTTCCTCCAAACAAACAAAAAAGGTATTAATAAGTGGCAAGCTTAGCCATTCTGCTCACTCTCTCCGCATGCAATGCACAAAGAAATAAAGGCACTAAGTCATAATGTTCTGCATATTCTGTTTCTAGGTATATAAGGGATGGATTTCCTGAAAATTACCTTTCCACCGTTGAAAGTATTCCTCATTTACAGAAGAGCCAGCAACATCTCTTATCACTTTATCCAACATGCTGAATGATGTGGTCTTAAGCGCTTCAATAATACTACTAATCGAGTTCCCATTCTCCAAAAATATGTGATTGTTTGGAAGTCTAGTTCTCCCACCAGCATGCATCTCGAACTCATACGCACTTAAGACCTGCTTGCACAATTCCTCCACGCATTTAAAAAAAACACAAAAATAAGCAATATACAGCAGACCAGCTATTTGTAACCACTTACTCTGGAAAAATTACAAAATGAACAGCTACAGAGATATCCACCATCTCTGACAATCGCAAGAAGCTCCCTCTGCAGAAAGTGGGAAAGTACCTCTTTGAGTCAAGATTGACACGAAGACAAGAAGTTAAAGTCTATGAGAGAAGTAATGAATCCCTATCAGTGTAATTGTTTTAAGGAAACTGTCAATCCTAAGTTTTATTGCAAGCAACCTGTACTTTCTAGTACCATCAGAAATTTTATGTTAGCAAACCAACTATTTTACATAAAGTTCCTACAAGACAATTTTATAACTACTTTACATAAATTCCATCTCATGCATCCAGTACATTCTAGTACCCCAGCAATTTCTGTATTAGCCAACCCCAGCTACTTTAAATAAATTTCCTATAAGACAATAGGGAGGACTGATTCACATTACCAAAAAAAGTTGTCAAACTAAAATTTTTAAGGAGAAAATCGTCTATGCAGGTCATGATCTAACGGGAACCGTAAGAGTCAGGTAATTTTATAATAGTATACAGGAAAGTAAAAAAAACAGTTCAAAACATGAATGATTGATAGGCATAGACAGCATAAGCTTACCTCGCCCTCAACTGAAATATACCTCACCCTGGCTCCATCTAAAATCCCAGTAGATAAAGGGTTCTCAACATCGTGGGGATGGCAGCCTGGAACTACCTTCTTGGACATTTTCAATTCCCTCTTCTCTGGGAAATTCCAATACGAGTTTGAATTTGCATCGCCACCTTCAAAATCAACTGCATGAAAGCCATTCCTCTCACATTCACTAGATCTAGCTCGAACAACTGACTGAGACAACGCACTATCATCATCTTCTTTACGTTTGCTAAACTTGAACGTAATCTTCCGAATACCAGTAGTCCTAACATGCTCAGGAATTTCACGTACAACACAAGATGTGGAAACTTCTCTTGATTCACAATGTCCACAGTCTCCCTCCCTCAGACTTTCCTCTGTACTAGAAGATAAGGACGAGACCTCTCCTGACTGAACAGGAAGACTGTCAATCGTGTGACTGCCTGAAGTAAGACCTCCAGGAGATAAATGCGGATTTGAAACCTCTGAAATGACATCTTCGTTGGACAATTCCTTCTGGCCATTCTCCAAATTAATATCAACCACTCTTTCCTGCTGGTCATCATTCACGGTTAACATCTCATCATTCATGCTCAAGGCTGTGTTCACTGTACCAACCACTCTTTCCTTTCTGTCATCATTCACATTTAACACCTCGTCATTCTTGCTCAAAGCTATGTTCGCTGTCTTGTTGCCATGACATTCAATGGTAGTGTGAGGCCCCTCTGCTGCACATGTATCACAGGGCTTCGCTTCGCCAAGAGACTCCTTGATAGGACTTGAATCCAATTGCTCAAGTTTTGTACTACCAAAAGTGTCTGTCTTCTCAGTTTCAGCAAAAAATTCTAATGCACTTCCATTTTGACCTTCATTGGCTGCACCACTACGACAGACATCTACTTCAATGCCATGCACAGCTTTGTTTTCTGGAACATCATTGCATAATTTCAGTCCAGAAACACCAACATTGCTGGCCTGCTTCTTCGCACAAGGCTCTGAATCAACGCCATCATTTATTTGTTCATAACTACGCTTTAATTCAACAACCAATGGATCCTCTACTTCCATAATTTGGTGCTTCGTCGTTGCCACATAACTATGCTTTAATTCAACTACCAATGGATCTTCTACTGCCATAATTTGGTCCTTCGTCGTTGCCAAATCACCCATGCCCGAATAAACAACCAAATAAACAATACCAGAACTCCTAGAAAGCAGCAATTCTAGCTACAGATGCCAGAACATTCACTTTCTAATCGACAAAAACAATGTCCTGTTAATTTATTCAAACAATAACCTGCAAAAGTATGATTACCAAGTGAATTCTTCAAAAACAGGACAAAAAGACACTACCAAGTACGTCAAATTGACAAAGAAAAACAGAATAAGCTAAATTGAGACTAATCAGCATCTTTGCCACACAAAAAGCGATTAGGTTGATCAAATAAAAAACGCAACCTAATAAGTGCTGGATTCACAGGTCCACCAAAATCAGAATATATTCTCGCATCCAGGGGTAGATTCAGCAACTGTAATCAAAATCAATGAGAATTTTCCAACGAACGATTTATCTGTACTTGTAATTCAACATAAACAAACACCTATTAAAACAGATCTGAGATTTACCGTCCCCGAAGCGGCTTCTAATTTTTTTTTTTTTTTTCTATAAATCTGAGCGGAGTGAAAAATCAGAACGAAAAGAGCGGTAACCGAGGAAACTGAAATTTGGAATCGTGGTTTAAGATGGTTAAGAGATGCCAAAAGAAAAAATAAAATAAAATAAAATAAAAAAGGATAAATTAGAACTTCGTGGAAAAAAGAGATTTGGAAGGAGCGAGAAGGCGATCCAGATAGGGTTTTAAAAAAGGTGAAACAATGTGAAGGGTAAGTACGTTTTTATATCTTTGGGTGGGACCCATTTAAAGATCCTTTCAGCTTATGCCGCGTGGTGGCGTTTTGGATCGTTGATGATGCTATGCCAACTAATCGCATGCTTGCGTGTTAACCTTCCGCAGCAAGAAATTGGCGCAAATTGCTATCCTCCCCCCCGCCCCCCAAAACTTTTGGGGCACCCGTTAAACCACGTACTCTCCCGTCCTACAATATTTTTTACTTTTTCCTGTTTACCCCAAAATATAAGTATTCTATATTATTAGTAAAACATTTATTATTTTTTTCTATTTTATTTCTAATTTATTAAAAATTCAATTAATTTTCTAGGAGTAATGATAGAGACACACCGTTGTAACACAACGAATGTCATAACATGCATCTATACCGTTGATTTCTAAATTAAACTCATTGATCATTATTATATTCATCATTATCAATGGTGTAGATGCACGTTGTGGCACTCATTGTATAACAATGGATGTGTCTCTATCATTAATTTTTTCAATAGTTTATAATCATTTCATTAATTATAGTCAAATTGTGTTTTAGGCATATTCTATTAAAATTTATGACATTCAACTGCTTTCATAATCTGTGTAAACAACTAAATTGACTTATATTTTAGGACGGATGGAGTATTTAGTAATTTTTCTTTTTACATTTATGTCATGTTTGATGTTAATTAAATCCCTATGATAAACGCACATCAATCGAAGCATGACAAAATTGTAAAAAGCAAATTACTAAATAACCGGGACCAGGTGGTGAGTTTAAGTCTCATCAAGTATACTGCCATAAAAAAATTTATTTTGAATGTATTAAAATAGGTCATTTTTGTATCATTCAAAAAGAATGGATGGAATTCTTGAATATATTGAATTGCTTCTAAGTAAATCAATATATTAGAATGAATTGAGATCCAACTAAAATGTCTTTCGTGATCGAGAATCAGATTCTCTATTCAAAGATAAAAATCTTTATACTAGAATTTTTTACAGATTCAAGTTTTTCTTTATTTCTAACATTAATATATATATATATATAATCACAAAAACGCTTTTTGAGTATTTTGAATATCCATACAGGTAATATTTATCACTATAATAATAACAATAAATTATTTATATGTGTATTTGTTTTTGTAAATATGTCATAATTACTTTATTATTGTAGTCGGTAGAGATTCAGATGCAAGTGACTATATGTAGAGATTACGTAAATGATAAACGACTTAAGATGCAAGTTTCTTACGCAACATAATATAAAATTTTTGAGTTCCTTTTAACGAAAACTGACTTCGTATAAACGATTAAGACATTAAAACTAGACAAATATTCATACTAGTATGATCCAATCAGACCGTCGCTTTATCTTAAAAATAAAAGTCAACTATCATGTTGCCTTTTTCTTCTACCAAAATTCTTTCACAAAAAAACTACTACATCTTAATTTACTTGTGAAATGCAAGTATTGTATTATGATATAAAAGATCTTGACATCTCTTTCCTTTTATAGAGTATGTAGAGCCACATAGCTCTTCCGATTGGCTTGGCATTAATTACTTGGGTAGGGAATAGGAAATTATTTTTTCAATAGAATAAGAATTTAAGGAAGTAAATCTTTTTAATTTATTTATGCAATAAATTTATTATCTAATATTATATATATATATATATATATATATATATATATATATGTATATTACGATATAATATGAACATCTAATATTAATCTATATAATAAAAATATTATTAATATCTAATATTATTTAGTCAATATAAATAAATACTAGAATATTAATTTTCATAACTCTTTATAGTATGCATAAATAAATCCTTATTCAGTTATCGTATAAACACAATTTAATTTCGGCTAGTCGTCTATGTGTGTGTGACCCGCTGGGCTTCTGAGTTGTTGGGAAATCGATACATGAACGCAATGGATTTTAAAATTTTCGATTTTCATTTCCCAAGACCGACTTCATTTAAACTATAAGCAATAAGAAAGTAGATAAAGATTCGTACCGGATTGATCCAATTGGATCGTCGCTTTATTCACAGTTGATGGTCCAAAAACCGAGCCGTCCAAATGTCCGGCCTGTAGCGGTAATCCACACGAACAACCGCCAGAATCCTCGAAAGACTGCTACCGGAAAAAGTCGACAACTATGTCGGCTATCCTCGAAAGACTGCTACCGGAAAAAGTCGACTGTTATGTCGCCTTTTCTTTTTTCCAAGAATCTCTCAATAAACTCACTCTTTTATTGTTTGTATACAACAAGTATTGTTATACAAAAGATTTGGCACAACTCTCCTTTTATAGGTGAGTGGTGCGCCTCATATGTCTTGAGATGTGTTGGGGAACAAAAACTATTTTCTCAATAGAATAAAGATTTAACGAATCAATTAGATACCTGATTGAATATCTCATTAAGGATTTTCCTTAAACTTAATATTGCCATATATTTAATATCTTATATTAACTACTTTCCAAGATATTTATATTAATGTTTAATATTGAATACATCTTTTTATATTATATTACTAAATATATATCTATTACGCATGTGCACATATATATCATATATACATGTGACACACACACACACTCATATATATATATATATATATATATATATATATATATATATATATCCAATATTAATACATAATAAGATAATGCTATTATTAATATCTAATATTATTAAAGGAGGAAGGGGCTAGAAGGACAAGAAATTCAAAAAATTAGGATGCAAGGACAATTCACTTTTATTGAATAGGCTAATTTCATTATTAATGGACAAAAATATCCTTAGTAGATGAGTGAGCACTAAATTTTGGCTATAAATGTGGAGTAATTATGGGGGAGTGAATATTTCAAAACGGTTATACAATATTCAAAAAGAAATATTTAAAGTAAAAAAATGTAGTAGCATTGATAATAATAAAAGGGGTTTATTGTTAAAAAGGACAATTTGAACATAGAAATATGCAAAAAGGATAGTGGAATTTTTTTCGGGTAAAAAGGACATGTCTTTATTCCACTGTGATAGTGAAACATTAGATTTGATGTCAGTTCCACTGCAGCAAACAGTGAATTTGGAGTTATGAATAGTGGATTTGTCATTATCATCCAATTTATATTTCCATGTCCTGATTCCTATTTTGCCCCTCTTTTTTGTTCTTTTAAACCACTCCTCCTAATAAAAAAGATGTAGTTACTGCAAAAAAAAAAGTAGTAGCACATTAAAAAAAAATATATACCAACCAATGAATTAGATGTAGTTAAAGAAATGTAGTAACACTAGAAAAATAACTAGTAACAACCAATAAAATAAATGTAGTTACACAAACAAAAAAATATAGTAACACTAAAAACAAGTAGTAACAAATCCATAAACTGACGTAGTTACGGAAAAAAACTTGTAGTAACACTAATAAAACTGACGTAGCTACTCTTAATGAATACTCTTTTATACAGTTTTAAAAATACGTTTTTATAGTTTACGGAATCTTTATTTAAGATAAAATGCATCAGACTCTTTATTTTACATAATGCGGAAGATATAAAGGAAAATTTACAGAATCTGAATGAATGCGGTAGATGTAAAGAAAATTTTACAGAATCTGTAGTTTACAGTAAAAAAATATAGTATTTACTGCAGTGTTATTTTTCCTGTTGAAATTTCTACAATAGAGTTTTTTTAATTATTTACAGTATCTACTGCAAGTGCTCTAACACATAAAAAGAAATAGTAACCGACAATGAAATACTTGTAGTTACGAAAAATATATAGTAACACTAAAAAAAAGTGGTAACAACCAATAAAATAGATGCAAAAAATATATTAACACTGATATGGATCGATGAATGTAATTGGAGTAATTTTTGCGTACAATATACATGAAGTAATTTTTTTTGTCAAAAATGCAGATGAATTGAATATTTTCTTTCTCGTTGAAAACAAATTTGTATAGTGATATGAATGTCTAAAACAATGGAAAATCGTTTGTGAGTTTCTACAACAAATACAATGTTTTTTAGAAAAATCAAAACTATAATTGAGTATTTTTATCCCTTGAATTCAAAAATATATAGTGATAATTCTTTTATAATATCATGGAAAATAGATTGTCAGTTACTATATTTGCTTCCCTAAAAAAATGATCTTTTTATTATTATATTTATGACTGGTGAAAGTAAATGAGGGTAATTTAGGAATAACCAAACATTTTGTCCCAATTAAAACTCAGTGTCATTTCATCCCTATCTACTAGAAAATATGTCCTTCTAAACAGAAATTTATATTATTTATTCATAATAAATAAATAGTAGAATATTAATTTTCACTATAACACTTTATAGTAGACATAAATAAATCCTTATTTAGTTATCAATATAAGCACAAATTAATTCCGGTTAGTTATCCATATGTGTGTGACCCGATAGGTTTCCGAATATGTTGGACGTAAGTATAAAGTTTATTTACCAAATTTCCCTTTACGCTTAACAATCGTTATTAGCGTCTAGCAACACGTCACGACCTTCAATCATTGGAAAGAGTCCAGTGCTATGACTACATCATTTCATGTGAAACTGTTACCATGTAAATAGAATCCTATCGTTGTTATAATATTCATACAGTCGAGCTCGAGTGCAAAACATTAACGACCGTACATTATAATTTGGATATCCTACTCCATCGAATAACACATTACTTCTGCTTTGCAAAGACTTTCGAGAATAAGACATTCCTTATAAGAAGTCCTTTTTCGGATATTCACTCTTACCATAAGGAAACACGATTTCCGGACGAGCGACATAAATTATACGCATACTTCAATATCATACTCAATCACCACCGCATGATCGCCCTGTGACTAGGGGAAGCCACAATAGTGTCAAAGCATGACAATCCACACCATAGTATTATGATGACTATGGTTTAAGGATAATTACACAACTGTCACATAGTGCGACACTTAATAAAGTAAATGAGTTAGTCTAACGTACGCATTCTCTAATACACATTAACGTAAAGTCCAGGTGTTCCTACACTTTGATAGACGAGATCTATCCATATCTTCATAAGATAGAAGACATATAATATGTGCTAGTCTAACCGTACTATTAATGTCCTATTTAATAACGCATACGATTAGATACATTTAAGTATCAAACCTTTTAGAGTGAGTCGAAATCTAATAAATCATAATCACTATTATGATTTCTCTATCACGGTTTGACAAAAGTGACGTTATCATGTATACAATATCATAATTGGTTAATTAGACGAACAAATATATAATAACAGAAAAGTCATTTATTATATGTATAAACATAAAGATGTAGTAAAAATGACCCGACCTGGTCAGATCCGGTCTAATCCGATTGGGTTTTAAGCAATACACTAACACGAGTATGTTGGCCATAAGTGTAAAGTGTACTTACGAAAATACCATTCACACTTAACGACCGCGATTGACATTTAACATTGCATCACTACCCTCAATCATCGGAATGAGTCAAGTGCTATGACTACAACCCTTCATATGAAACAGTTACCATATAAATAGAATCCTTTCGTATTCTCAATATACATACAGTCGTTACTTGAGTGTCGAAACATCAACGGCATTATCTTATAATCTAAATATTATATTCTCTTGAAATAAAACGTTCGAGAATAAAACGTTCCTTGTAAGAAGGCTCATTCAGATTTACAATCCTCCCACTAGGAAACACGAATTTCGGACGAGCAAACTAAATACCATGCATGTTTCAATATCATACTTAATCACTACCTCATTATCGCCCCGTGACTAGGGGAAACCTCAATAAGTCAAAACATGACAATCCACGCCGCGATATTATGAAAACTCTTGTCTAAGGATAATTACACAACCTCCACATAAATGTGACACTTAATATAATAAGTGGGTCGGTCTAACATACGTATTTTCCAACACACATCCATATACAGTCCAAGCGTATCTACACTTCAATAGATGAGATCTATCACTATCTTCAAAGATAGAATACATCCAATACGTGCTAGTCTATATGTACTAATATTGTTTTATTTAATAATAAATACGACTAGAGATACTTAAGGATTAAACCGTTTATTGTGAGTAAAGATCTCATCAAGCATAATCACCATTATGATTTTTTTTTATCACGGTTTAATCTTAAAGACGTTATTATATACAATATTGAATTCGTTCGCTAAACAAACAAATATATAATAACAAAAGTGATTTTATTTTTCATAATAATAATGTTTATATAAACATTATATAATAAATGACACGACGTTTGGGTTGGGTCCAGTCCAACATGATTGGGTTTAGGACACTAAACTAACAATGGTAAAATAGTGGATATGGATAAAAATGTCGTTGTCATCGTCACTCACACGAACACCATCTATCACCACACATTTCATCACCGCTCACCCCACCACCCTCTCCAGAATCTGCTTTCACCACTCACCACACCAACACCCAGTGTCACCACTAAGCACCACCCATTCTTACCAATTTTTATCCAACCATCACCAACTCGGTCATCGCACCACCTATTGCCATCACTTGTTGGAATACAAATTCAGAATTTTTGCTGAGCAAGATCAGCCGAGCAGAAATTATATCAGATCTGAAAAGTATAAGTTTACAAAATATCTTAATAATATCTTGAGATTCAGTGTCTAGTCTACATCTTGCAGGATTTGAATATTCCAGTACAATTTCCTTATGTTCTATACTGTGACAATGCTAGTGCTATACACATTGCTCATAACCATGTTTTTAATGAAAGAACCAAACACATTGATATTGATTGTCATGTTGTCAGAGACAATGTCAAATCAGGATTGATCAAGCTCATGCATGTTCATACCTAGAAACAACTTGTTGATATCCTCGGAAAAGGCTTTGGATGCACGTGTTCTTTATTATTTGCTGTACAAGCTAGGCATTTCCAAGATTTTCCAACCTAGTTCAGGTGGATAAAGAAGTGTTGGAGCAAGCAGGATGTGCAAGCTAGTTCATTCACCACTCTCAGGTTGAGGGGTGTTGCAATATATAGTATGTATGCTAGGAGAATGTGCACACACTTCTGATAGTCATACAACTGAGTTGTACATGCTTGAAGCCATTCAACTAAGTAGAAAAATTTCAGACTTGAAGATGTTCAGCTTTGAAGTTTAGGCTTGAAGACTAATCGGTTGAGATGTTAGCCGAACATATTCAAATTTCAAGATGTTTAGCTCTGAAGTTCAGGCTTGAAGACTAATCAGCTAATATGTTAGCCGACTTAGTATAGTAGTTAGTTGCAACCATCTTAAACAAAACCGTTTAAGGTATCATATATAAATACATCTCAAAATACCTATCCGATATACCAAACGCGCAAACGGTCTCACGGATCTGCAATTCGACCAGGACAGGGGTCCCATGCCGCCAACCGGTCAACGTTGTCCTCAGCCCGCATAAGCATATGCCAGGTCAGACCGCAAGCCGTCTGCTCGAGCTGCCCATAAATGCATCACAAGCTGGGAGCCGAAGCCGGTCCTCCTCAGTATGTGCCCGCTATATACTGCGAACATGATTCACACTTGACAATCATCAGGCTAACGTACCAGACGATCACGACATTGTGTGCGCTCCAAGTGAAGCCGCGGCAAGAAAGCCTGCGGGATACTTGTCCCTTTGATTGTATTTAATTATATCACATCATAGTTAATTATATCTTGTCATACTTAACCTAATCGTCATTAACAATCCGCCAATTTATAGTGACACCCTAGTAATACAAGATCCATCTGAAAAATAATATATGCAGAGCTACACTGCAAATTTGTCGACTACGTACCCGCATTCACAGCAAAGCGTGTCCGGCAGCTTTAAACCACCGTTATTCATAATAACCACCACCTCCTACCGGAGATATCACCTAAAATTAGCCAGATATCCACCCATAAATATTGATAATGAAACCGTGATATTTCCGACAATATCAGTTGGCTCCGTTACCGGGAAAATCATTGCTATTCAGCCTTTTCCGGTAGCTTGCATCACCGTAAAACCGTTTCTACGGTGTCTCCGGTAGGGCGGTAAATGAGTTGGGTTATTCGTGAGCTACTCGTACTCGACTCACAAGAGAGATCGACTTGATTCGGTTTTTTTCGAGTTCGAGCTCGAGTCGGCTACTCGAATAATTAACCGAGCCAAGCTCGAAATTTAAAATACATTAATCGAGTAGCTCTCGAGCTTGATTAAATAATTATTTAATTAATTAAATCTATTAAATTTATTATAAATATTATTTTTCATAATTAAAAAAAATATTATTCGAGTCGAGTATTATAGGAGTCGGGCTCGATCTTGCCATATTTCATTAAAAATTAAATGAATTATAGGAAAATAATCGAGTTTACAAGCCGAGTCGAGCTATATCGAGTACTTAGCGAGTCGAGTTCAATCTTTTTTTTTAAGGCTTGATCGAGCTCGAGCCGAGTTTCGAGCCCGAACTTTTTTAGTCGAGTTCGAGCCCTAAATAGTATCGACTTGACTCGGCTCGATTACACCCCTAGCGGCGAGCTCGTGTCGTCATCTTAAACCTGTAGATCAACAAAAACTTTAACATTTTCTGCAGTGCCTCAAGCCGGCTCTCCGCTGTCCCAACCCTGAGATCGGTTTCACTTAATGCGGCATCAAATTCCTTAACTTTGCCAAAAACTCTTTCTAGCTCTTGGTTAGCCTCAACATCCATACGATCTCTTTGGGTTACGGCAGTGTTCAACTAGAATAGAAGGAATAAATCAAAATCAAAGGCCTTCGGCAAAATAAAATACAATTCTGAGGAAGTATGAAAATGACAACTTACTAGTGTAGTGATCACGCCCTTCAGAGCCGTGTGGCCTTCATGCCTCTTCAGAAGGCCAGTCATAGGGTGAGTCCGATCCGTCATCGAGCGAGCACCAATTACCCTCCCAATCTCCAAAGCGACCTCATTAGGACAATCTAACCGCAAATGCTTCATCCGAGGGACTTTAGCAATTGCGTCGGCCAAGATAACCGCATCCTACTTTGTCTCAGGCCTCTTGAACTCCGGCAGTAACCAGGGGGCCCGATTTGTAGTGGTCTTGGATGAAGAGATGGCTTGAAGTCATTCCATGACCGAGAGAATAGTTTTCTGGACAGTTGACTGATCCAAGGCCCGTTTAGCCACGTCCGCGGAGATCTTAGACCTCTTCGGGTCCTTTTTCTTCTCGGGACTGTCTAAGACAATAGGTCGCTTGTCGGGCATAGACTTTTGGATTGATGCATCATAATTTGTGTCTGCGGTGTGTGTGTAACTTTGTTTTTTCCCCTTGGGTTTAAGGGCGCAGCTAGAGAGGAAGTAGGGACTAGGGACTGATATTTTTGAAAGCTCGCTCTCTCTGGTCACAACCATCAGACTTGCTCTTTCAACCTTGCCGGCCTGCCTCTGATCGACCAGCTTGTTACGCAAGCGACTAACGTTCACCATATTTGGAAACAATCGAGCTAATAAGTACACGAACAGGGTAAAACAAACATATTGATATGGAAACTAAGCATGCGAAATGAAATTAAGAACAGAAAAAGAAAGCAGTTACCCAGCTCTTCCCCCAACTCGGGATCACCCCCACAAGCCGTGCACTCAGAGGGAAACTACACATCGTGATGACATTCCACATACCAATCAAGATCGCAGGGTAGGGGTTCGACATTGATTAACGCCACGCTGACTTCCGATCCAGGTATCCCAGCTGCCCGACTATATGGTTCAGTAGCATCAAGCAGGGCCCGCAAGTTGAAGGTTCATTTCTGTGAGGGGGGATCCTCGATGAAGCCCAAAATTTCCTTTATCCTTGCGATAAGAGTTTCGCCGTCCTCTGATTCCCGGTATGTCTTTATCTCTTCAATATCCGGGGAGCTTGGAGGAAAATTCTCAAAGGGCCAGCCTACTCGTGATTCGACTTTCATACATCAAGTATTCCTGGCGTTGACCTTGTCCGAAAGGTAAAAAATAGTTGACATTGGCGCCTCCGGGGGCCCAGCTGACCTTCGGCATTCAATTTGGTCAAGTTAAAAAAATGCGTAAAAACCGGCAACGTAGGCTCGCTACCCAACAGCCGACATCTATACTATATAATAAAGAAGAGTATTTTTAACCCGATTACCCGCAATTTTACACCCAAACCCGCCTTCGACCCGCTTTATACCCGAAATAACAACACGCGAAACCCCATCTTAGAGCATCTCCAATGGGGGTGTTAAAAAATTTGTAAAGCTTTTCCAAAAGGTTTATTTCCATTGGAGAAGCAATGACTCAGCAAAGGTTGATAGAAAAGGTTTATACAGTTCAACCGGTTCAAGAAGGACACGTTGGAATTCTGTTTTTATTTTGCTTTATTTTTTTCACCTCACACGCACATTTATTTTCGGACCCCAGGCTTTAGTTTTTTTTTTGCTCTTATTCTTTCAGCAATGCACGATATAAGGACACTCCGAAATCTTATTTAGTTATAAGGATATTATAATTTTAAGAAGGAAACTTATTTAGTTATAAAGACATTCTAATTTCAAGTGCATAAAGAGGAAGAAGGAAAAAAAGAAAGGAGGAAAAAAAAGAAGCGTTCAAAGTAAAAAAAAAAACTTACTCAACGTGTGGGTGGGTTTTTTTATTTATTTATTTATTTTAATTCACCATATTTCTAAATGTCATATATTTTGATCTAAAACTCGGATCATCATAATTTTTTCACTAAAATTCATTATTTTTCGTCTTCTTTATTCTAAAATCAAATTTGATATTTTCCCGAATAAATTTCATAAAATCAATTTTTTTCTTTACAAAAATCGACGTGACGTATTGATCACCGTCGTGCATTGACCACCTACCCGGATGCATTGGCCACCGGGATCCATTAACCACCCCGATGCATTGACCGCCGCGATTCATTGGCTACCATGATGTATTGACCGCCGCGATCCATTGACAACCTTGATCAGTGACATCTCATTGTAGCGATTTATGCAATGACGTCTCATTGAATCGATTTATGCAGTGACTTCTTGTTGTAGCGATCTATGCAGTGATGTCTTATTGTATCGAATTATGCAGTGACGTGTTATTATAACGATTTATGCAGTGACGTGTTATTGTAACAATTTATGCATATATTTGGTTGTAAAAATATGCATTAAAACCAAATAAGAAACAAAAGAAATACAGTTATTTTACAAAGTTATCGAAAATTTAAACCAACACCAATCAAATAAACCAACATCAATCAAATATTTAAAGATAACAAAGAAATAAAGTTACTTTACAAAGTTATCAAATGTGTGTATCAAGTTGTATATGCGGTGACATCAATATCATTGCATCAGTTATCTAATTGTAAATACAGTCATCAATGTCACTGCTTCAGACATCAATGTCACTGCATAAGTCGTCAATGTCCCCAGATCGACATCAATGTCACGCGATAAAACCTAAATTGCATCGATCACTCCGCTCTTGTTTTGCATTTCTCCAAATGTGGAGCTTTTAATATGGATAGAAGTACAAGTTTGGTGAAACTACAAAGACTCTTCACTATGACTCTTGTAATGGCCACACGTTGTTTGTGCCCTCCTAATAATTGGATTCATTGTGGAATCACTCAATTCTTTAACACGATCTTGAATCATTTGACGATCTTGTTTAGCTTAATGTCCCTGCATCATTCATCAATGTCATTGCATCGGACATCAATGTCCCTACATCAGTCATCAATGTCCTTGCATCAAACATCAATGTCACTGCATAAGTCATCAATGTCCCTGCATCAGACATCAAACCGTATCTTTTAGAATTTTGACGATCCGAGTTTTAGATCAAAATATATAACCTTTAGAAATATGGTGAATTTAAATAATAATAAATAAAAACAAACATCAGCGCATTTTTTTTCCCTCCATCCAGCGCTTCCTTTTTTTCTTCCTTCCTACCTTCTTTTTTTTCCTTCTTCTTCTTTATCCACTTGAAATTAGAATATCCTTATAACTAAATAAGTTTTCTTCTTAAAATTAGAATGTCCTTATAACTAAATAAGATTTCGGAGTGTCCTAAATGATCATTAATTCTCTAACGATGGCCTTATAACTAATATCCACACACACACACACACACACACACACACACACACACATATATATATATATATATATATATATATATATATATGTGTGTACATTGTTTTTAAGTCAGGTATTTAAGAATCATTAATAAAAACGACAATAAAAAAATTAAAAAAAAATGCTAAAGTTGGTTTATGTTATAAAGTAATAAAAGATTTTGGAAAGTTGTAAGAGATTTATGAAAAGGTTTATAAATTGATGATGTGGTAGTGTGAAAAGTTTTATGATCGTAAAGAAAAGGTTTATAGGAAAAAAGTTTATGTGGTGTATGACGTGGCACAGTCATGAAGCTTTTAAAAGCTCCATGACTGGAGATACTCTTATCGTCCTCTGTTTTTAATTTCCAACCTCCTACGCAAATCTCGGATTCACTGAGTGCAAATCCTAAACTCTACCCGATTTATTCAAATCCTAACCACTCAAATCCTCCCTACGATTCTGCTAAACTATTAACCTCCATGCCTTCAAATGCTTGGCTATGAACGTTACTGGACCTGATGGCTGCTTCGTTCAAGGACGGGGCGGTTCATGAGGCGGTGGTTACGGTTGTGGAAGCTATGGATAAAGGGAGTAGGGTATGATAATATAGGCTGAAATCTCAGAAAAATCATTCAGGAGATCGTGGGCGGTAACTGGGCTTTGATGATAACGAATTTCTGTTCATTTTTTTTATTTTAATTATTTGTACTCTTCTACTGCTTTATCCCTGATTTTGCTCAACTAATTCATCAAATCGTTGCCGGAGATCGTGGGTGCGTTGTGGATTGCCACACTTCAGAACATATATTGAAGCTCCACCCCGGGAGGGAGGGTTGAAAGCGGCGGGAGACACAATGGTTCAACCTTCATTAGCGGAGGAAGAATTGCTTGGTCACATCTTCATAATTGTTTAGTTTCTCATTTCCCGTGGATTTTATATTTAGTTCACATCTTCAAATTTGTTTAGTTTTTCATTTCCCGTGCATTATGCACGGGTTTAGGGCTAGTACTATAATAAATCCTATCACCACCCTCACCAGTCCGAGAGTGAGGTCGCAGGGTAATGTTTGAGTCATGGTCAGAAACTTTACAAAAAAGGGGTCGAACGGTGGTCGAAACCCGGCCACCAGATGATCGTAGTGAAGGAACACAAAGTCTAGTGGCGATCGACGACATATTCACTTTTTTCCTCAGGTTTTTCTTAAAAGGTACGAACCGATAGTCGGGATATATGTCGTAGTGGGTCAACGAAGAGGTATAGTCATCAAGCCGCCAAAACCGCTTCCATTGGGCCTCCACCGCCTTGTCAAAAGCCTTCAGACGGCTCACCTCAAAAACTCCGTCGTCAGTATATTCTTTGGGAGGCCGTGGTTTCTTCTCTTTCTTCTGCGGCTTAGCAACACGGCGCCTCGTGCCCGTTACAACCCGCTCTTCGGGTCCATACGCTTCAACCTCAATCAGTTCTTCGTCGATCTGTTCGACAACCTCCCCTACCCGATGCACGCTAGAGCCTACCTCATCGGGCCCACAATCCATCGCCTCGCGGTTATCGTCATCACTGGGGTTTGCTAGGACGACATCCTGAAAAACAAAAAAGGGCGAGGCAGATAGTTAGTCACCTAGACTCGGTAGTTGGGCCGAAACAAGCGTGTCCGCATATCCCGATGCCTTCCCCTCCGTTTTCCTAAAACACAAGGTCGAAACCTTTAAAATCGTGCAAAGGATACTAAAAGGTCAAAGGAACAATCCTTCCAGAAAATAGCGACACAAATGACATGGAAGTTTTACGATAATGAACCGAATTCTGAGATATAAATAGATTTTTCACAAGGGACGCAACGATTCGAGGCATAGCATGAAGAACAACACAGTTTGAGTGAAAAATTGGAAATAAACACAGAAACAGGTCCGAATCTCTCTAAATTACACAAGTAGGGGGCTTATGCATCAAATGTATGTTTTCAAGCAAATAATCGGCAAAAGGACTGAAAAATAGGTAAAAGCGGTGAATTTACCTGAAGATTTGAGGATTTCTGGGTTGAAGTGTATGAATATCAACCGGAAAACTCAAGAACATGCCGGAAACTTCAACAGGGGCGCCGGAATCTCCTTAATCTGATCGGAAACTTCGACGGAATCTTCTTACCTGCACCGGAATCTTCTTTTAACAGTTTGTCCCGGTTCCAAGTATTATTATTCAAAAAATCCCCAATCCTTAAATCATTGGGATTATTTCCCATAGGAGTAATAGGCAAACATTTATAGTTATTAGGAAACCAAGGGTCTTTCCAAACATTTATAGATTCTCCATTACCAATTATGAAACATGTACTATTTTTCAAAAAGTCTTGTGACGACATTAAGCTTTTCCAAACAAAAGAGGATGAAGATAGGATTTTGCAATCAAAGATGGAAGACCAATGGAAATATTTACTCTTTAGAACTTTAGAAACCAAAAGGTTAGGGTTAGAGTGAATTCTTCAAAGAGTTTTCGCAAGAGCCACAGTGTTAGCGACCTCCAAATTTTTGAAACCAAGTCCACCCCTACCTTTCGGAATGCACAAAGGTTCCCATTTCACCCAATGATACCCGGAAAAATTCTTATTTGAGTTACCCCACCAAAAATTAGCCATGAGGGAATGAATGTTGTTAATAACGCCTTTAGGGAGCTTGGCAACCGACATAATTAAATTAGGAATAACAAATAAAGATGAAGAGGAATTGCCTTACCACCTTGACTTAAAGATTTATATTTCCAACTTTCCAGCTTTGCTTTGCATCTATCTACCACATAAGAAAAGATTTGTTTTTTCGATCTACCAATTACTAACGGAAGCCCCAAGTATTTAGAATGACTTACCTCGGAGAGTCCATTGAGAAAGGCCATGACCTCATTTTTAATTTGAGAGGAAGCATTTCGACTAAAAAAAACTGTCGATTTCTCTAGATTTATAGACTGACCCGAAACCATTTCATACTTGGAAAGTATAGCAGTTAAATGTGAAACACAATTAGCATTAACACTAGTCATTAACAAAGAGTCATCCGCAAAAAAATAAGTGATTTATTCTTGGGCTATATCTAGAAATGCGGATACCCGGGACCGCTCCATCATGATTAGCTTTATGCAACAAATGACTTAAACCTTGCGCACAAATTATAAAAAGGCAAGGTGATAGAGGATCACCTTGTCTAATTCCCCATTTAGGTTTAACAAATCCTACTCTTTCACCATTAATAATGAAAGAATAAGAGACCGAAGTAATGCATTCCCGTAATAACTCCACCACTTTATCACAAAACCCCAACTTAGTTAGAATGAAGAAAAGAAAATCTCATTCAACTCGGTCAAAAGCTTTGGACACATCTAATTTTAACGCCATATAAGTGTCCTTTCCTTTTCTTTTATTCATCATGTAATGCAAAGTTTCATGTGCAACAATATAACTATCCAAAATTTATCGGTTGGGTACAAAGACATTTTGACTTTCACTAATGCAACTGGGGAGGCAAGGTTTTAACCTGTTGGCCAAAAATTTTGAAATAATTTTGTATAGCACATTACATAAACTGATAGACCTAAAATGAGAAGGCTCCGAAGGGATATCTTTTTTTGGAAGAAGGGCGATGCAAGTATGATTCAATTCTTTCGGAAGTTTAGCTTTTATCCAGAAATCATTAATAGCTCTTAAAATGTCATGCTTTATGATATGAAAACAGCTTTTAAAAAAACCAGGAGACATACCATCAGGTCCCGGGGCCGTGCTTGAGTGCATCTGAAAAATTGCGGTCTTTAATTCTTGCTCATCCACTTCCCTCAAAATGTTGTCGTTCTTCTCCCTGGTGATGCAGGCTTCCATATCATCAAATTCCTGCAAAACATCATTATTGACACCAGAAGAAGCAAAAAGATTATCGTAGTACTTTTGGAATTCTGCCACAATATCTACTGGGGAGCATTTCCAAGCATGATCAGAAGACCTAAAAATTCCTATAATGGCCTTTTTCCGCCTCTTCCCGTTAGCAACTGAGTGGAAATAACGTGTGCTCTTATCCCCTTCTTTGAACCACCTCATTCTAGAAATTATTTTCCAATATTTTTCTTCCTCAAGGTAAGCATCCTTAAGCTCTGTTATCAACTCCTTTAAGCTAGCTGCCGGCAAATTCTTATCAACACCAATATTTATCCTATCTTTTAAGGTCTTTATTTTATTAGCAAAATTAGGCATATTATTTTTTTCCCAACAATTAAGTTTCATACGAACTTGCTTTATCTTGTATATTATTTGATAAAATTTCGTTCCCCGTATATGTGTCTTACAACAGGAAAATATATTTATAATACAAAAAATAATAATTATATAATTGATATTTATGCCTCGTTGCGAATTGTCAAATCAATTAAATTTCCCTTTAATTAATGCAAACGTGTTTCCTCAAACGGAAATAACCGGGGGTTTGTTTGAATCGTGGATTTGCAGTTTTCCTATCAAATCAATGGCGCCCAACAAACTCGCGAATTCGTGGAGGAGTTGGCCTGTTCTTCTTTTCTCGATGATTTTGTTGTGTCCTCCACCATCATCACCAATTGAACTACTTTGTAACCTTCAAAAGTAGTTGAGATTAGGTTCCCTGTTACCCCACCTCCATAATAGTCCACAGAAAACATATATATATATATATTATATTCACATGAAAATTAGAGAGCACCAACATCCTGCTCGACGAAATTCCACAATGAATTCCAGTCTCTTCAAATTCATGCTGCAAAGACTCTCCCCAAGATGGCCTTTACTATTATATGCGGTAACATGGACTACAATTTTGACAATTTTGGTAGGGATCGCATCTTTCTGGCCTGAACTAGCGTTTGTCTACGCCATAAATCCAACATCTTCCTTCTCCAAGGCGTGCAACGGAGAAGGAGAAGGTCTCGTGAGGCTTCCGCTCGATATTCCAGGAGAAGTCTTCTGTTTTCGTACTCAGGTGTTAAAGAAGTCGAAAATGGACATGGTTGTGCCTCCTGTTTTTGCTGCAGTAATTGTGGCTAGTTGTGCTTTTGTCGTTAAAGCTTTGGCATTATGGGAGGTAGATAATGATGCAGAAGATTAACTGCGTTTCAAGCAATAAAGCCATATTATCAGGTACAGAAAATGCCCCAGAAATTTAGCTCTGGTAGACGGGTAATTCAACTATTCACTCCATTTGCACCGTAGACACTGGTCCAGAATCATCCACGTGTGTTACTCCTCGAATAGACATATACAATTTCTTTGTTGGTCCATGAGTGATTCTTTCATCTTTCTTGTTTTGGGAAATTTTTAGATGGAATCTCACGCATGAATTGACCCCGTGGAATCATCAGAACCACATGGTTTTGATAATTCCATGGGTCAATTCACCCTACGTGTAGAACTGTGTGGTTCTATTGACTCCACGGGTCATTTCACCTTACGTGGAGATGATACCATCTAAAAATCACTTTGTTATGGACTACAGTATTGACTGTCTAAGAAATTTTTTTAGGCAAGAGGGTAGACAGGGGATGTACATTGGTGTAATAATTATATGAAAAGAGGATATATTTTGTAATCAATCCTACTCTTGTTAAGTTGATTATCTTTTTGACCTTACGCTTCAACAGTTATACCATAAAATTTGTAATCATTCTAAGAAAAAGGTACTGAGTTTATAAGACACAAAATGCAGAAAAATAGCAAACCACAGCCAAGCATTATAGGGAAACACTAAAAAGTTAAGGTTTAGTGCCTTCAGATTATTGTTGACTTCAAGTAGAAAGAACATCAAACAAATTAAGTTTAACTCTTAGGTAATGGTAGAAAGTGAAGCAATTGTAATACATGTACTAAGTGCTTAAAGCTGCATTAACCAACTTGTTGCTGAAGTCCCATAATTTCCTTGCTAAATTTTCATCATTAGCAAACTTGCTGGGCTCGAACTCGTTGCAATCAAGGAAGTATTTTCCAGTTACATCTTTCAATTGTGGATGAAGCGCGACATAGCATGTTGTGGCTGCACCCTGGGTAATAAAACACAACAAGTCACAAGTTTGTATAAAAGAACCATATCCAGTATAAAAAAAAAACTTTGTGGGATTTCATCAATAATCACATTACTGGATTAAAAATACACCTTCCTAGTTGTATTATGACGAGTTTGGTCCGTTTACCTGAGGTACGTTTTTCCACAGGATGTATGTGAAAACCTTGAGAAAATCTGCAAAAAAACATACTTTTGTTAAAACTTCAAAAAACACTAAAGGCTTAGAAAAAGATGGTGGTTCTGAAGGACAGATAGTTGCATACTCATAAGAAGTGCTGAGTGTCTCATGAGATTTGTCATGATCAGCCCGGGATGCACCGAGTTTACGGTTATATTTGCTCCCTCGTCCTGTGCATATCCAATGATTGAACCAAGATAATCAAAACCTTAGGACATTAACGAAAAGGAAAAAGTAATGGAAATGATACTGTATGTTAGAAACTGTGAGATATTCAAGAGATCATGGTAAAAGGCGAGGCTTCTGCTCATACTAGAAGACAGTGGACTGGTGTCAATTGTTATGCAGAATATCTTTCTTGTCTTAAAAATCCAGTAATATACACTTTTACCGGAGACACATACGATTTATATAGCCAACTCCACCTGGTGGGACTCACCTGTAAGCGTCGAGAAAGCTCTTTGGCGTGCAATATGTTAGCTAGTTTCGACTGTCCATATGCCTTTTTGTCCGAGTAACTGATCAGAGCAAGTAATACAATGAACAGAGCCATGTAACAATAGGGGGTAGTAGCATACATCCTTTATATATAATATAATAGAGAGGAAACAAGAAAAAGAAAAGAAAAAAAGAAGAAGGAAAGAATAGAAGTGGAACCTGCTTTTATCATTGATCATGTCAAACCTAATCCCTTGTGCATAAGTATGCACATGAGCCACTGAGGACAAGTTCACAATCCTTCCTTGTACGCCGCTCGATTTTGCAGTTTGCTTCATTTTATCTAGTAGAAGGTTTGTTAAACAGAAATGACCTGTAAATAGTATAGCCAGTTGAACAACAGTTAGTAACGACCTGTAGAGTTGATAACGACGTCGTTATGGACTTAGTGAAGGTAAAAGAACCCTTTAGTGCAGGAATCAAGTTATAACTCTAAGGAGTTGACACGAAGGTGCAGACGTCATTATACCGAGATGATTAGTTGCAAATTGCATCTCGTATCCATCCTCAGAAAGCTGATAGGGACAGAACATGATTCCAGCATTGTTTCTGAAGAAAAACAAATCCTATTAAGTTGCATATGCACAAAAACAAGAGAATAAGAGAGATTAAGACGATGATTAGTCACATTAAGATGTTAAGAGGAAGATTAAGGGCGTTGAAGTCGTCAGCAAAGGCCTTAATGGACTTGATGGAAGAGAGATCAAGTTTAAGCACATCAATGCGCGCATTTTTGTTGTCCTCAAGAATAGTATTCTTTGCATCATTTGCAGCCTCCAGATTTCTTGCTGCAATTATGACATGTGCTTTTCTTAGGGCTAATACTCTTGAGGTTTCAAGTCCTATTCCACTTGCACCACCTGCATTTTCAATTTTTTAATTGGTTAACATTTTAATCACAAGTAAGTACTTATTTCTCCTTCAAAAGGAAACACATAATTTAATCCGGTTTTGATTCTTCACTGCATCTTCTATCTTATTTACTATCTCTAATTAGTTTGTACTATTGTTTATTTATCTTAATTAAGAAATGTATTTGGTTTGGATGGAAACCGGGAGTTTCTGGTTGCAAGACAACATTTTATTTTTTATTTTTGAATTTACAACATATTATTTTTATGCAATGAATATTAATGAATGAAAAAAAAAAATTAAAAGAAAGGAGACGAAGATGAAGTAATTATAAAAATAACTTCAAAATTATATTAATGATAGAAAAGATAAATAGAAGATGAAGTAATTATAATGTTTGGTAACTTCACTTAATCTATACATATTAAATGCCCAAAACGTCAGAAATCCAAAAAAAAAAAAAAAAAAAAGCAATAGCTTCTGAAATTGCAGCCATGTCCACCTCCTCCACCATCACTTCTCCCGCCGCCGCCGCTGTTGATGCCACCTCCCTGCCCCCACTCGTCACCATCAATTCAGGGGTTGTAGCACCGATCAAATTGACCCGTGACAATTATGCAATCTGCGAGATTCAGTTTCGATCCTCCTCGAAGGTTACGACCTATTCGGTTACGTAAACGGCACCAACTGCAACCTCCGGCCACCATCACTTCTGATAGTGTGAGTGGCTGCCATAGAAACGCTGGGATAAGGTATTGCCGGAGCTCTAGGATTTGTAATTTTTTTTGGATAAGCGGTTGAACGCAAGGAATTGGGGATAAGGATCTGAAGGGTATTTTGGGAAGTTTGTATAGGTTTTGTCCTGATTAATTAGAAATGTCCTTGCATCCTAATTTATTTATTATTTTGTCCTTCCTGACAAAAACCTATCAGATTTATATAACCATTTTAAACAATCACTTAATTCACTAATTTTCATAATTGTTAAGTGATAGAAGTATGGCTTATATAAAATATAAGTGGTTATCTTTTTAGGAAAATACTTGTGTGGTGAGGGAATTTGATGTGAAGTGAAGGGTGAAACGATCAGAACCACACAGTTTAAATACAGAATAAAACTGTGTGGTTTGTACGGTGCCACACGGTGTCTCCACACCATGTGGAGACACCACACAAGTATTTTGCACTGTCAGAAAAAATGTATCCTTGATCCGTAACGGACTCACATTCAGTGATGTAATAAAAGGTTTTGTTTTCCGTAATGGACTCACATTCAGTGATGATCTAGTGGTAAAAGATTTGGATGAAGTTGAATTGTGGAGGTTAGAAGCTGTT
This sequence comes from Gentiana macrophylla, assembly GCA_026214975.1. Lineage (NCBI taxonomy): Eukaryota > Viridiplantae > Streptophyta > Magnoliopsida > Gentianales > Gentianaceae > Gentiana > Gentiana macrophylla. Next base: position 30,740,128 of record CM047810.1, on the reverse strand, counting down.
AGTAGTGTAGTACCGAAAGACAATTTGTGTAATTGTTTTTATGGCCATGTAATTTATCTCACCTTATTACTTGCTTTGTGCTTGTAAATAATACATCGCCGCAAACCCTATGTATATCGGTATGTAATCGCTTAACTCGGTGTATGGCATGCACGTGAGGATTGAGTTAGTGGTGATATACTTAAATCGTTAGTCCGTGGTGAACTTAATCGAGTTTAGGTCTCTTGATTAAAACACCAATAATGCGCCTGAAACACCTTAGGGTGTGATAGTCTTATCCGATTTGTCGGTAGAGGTACCTACGTGGGACATTTATATATGATGGCATTCATATAGGCTGGACCGATTTAATCTGAATTTCTCGGTATAATTCCGTAATCGAGGAATCTTATTAAATCATTAGATGATCATATATGGATCAACCTTAATCTGAGGTGATCACGTGCCGCTTTGCTTGTCCCGGGTAGTGTTTGATGTGTTAGTTACGGTTCACTTAAATATGTGTTCCAAGCCACTTCTCATTGGCACTATCTCCGATGAGTGAGTAGTTTCGATTTTCACAGACATGGAATCCATTCCTTCCTGCGGGAAGTAGAGAGACGATCCCTTGTTTGTTAGCCCTAAGAAAGTGATCGATCCGGGAGTTCACATTTGACTAATTAGCTACTAGTCGATATGTGTGCTAATTGATCATCGAAGGGTCAATGGTAAATAAGGATAAGATATTCGAAGTCGGGTTCACGGAGACTTCCCACTCGAGAATGGACGATCTATGGAGAGGTTAATCCGTATGTAGTGATTATATCAATGGACGCTTATTCACTCTATGGGTTGAGTATAAGTATATATCTATAATCGGTAGAGTTCGATTTCGGGTTTATGGTGGCGTAATCCCCGAATTAATAATTAATGTACTTATTACATTCGATGAATAATTAATTATTGGAATTTCTTGGTTATAAGGCCCATTGGCCCCGATAGCTCCTGTAATTCGGATGTTTTTCCTGCTTTTGGGCCTCATTGATAATTAATTGTTAAATTTAATTAATTGATATGCAAAATATTATTTAGTTGAATTTGAATAATATAATACATGTAAAAGACACATTTTCACGCCTAAACCTCTAGTGTGTGGCGCCTCCTAGCTATTAAAAGGCAAGAATTGATTTTCTTGTGTGATTAATTATTTACTTGTTAAATAATTAATTAATAAAAGATAATTGATTTGTAATTGATTGATTGATTAATCACAATCTTTTATAAATGGAATTATCCTTTATTGTGATTTCTTTTAATTATTTATTTAATTAATTAGAAACTTGGAGTACGATTTACTCTCCTATATAAAAGAGTTCTTCCAAGAAAAAGGGTGTGCAAAAATTTCGCCCCACACTAGAATAAAGAGAGAAAATTTTTTTTCATCTTGGTTTTTTTGGTTGAAGAAAAACTTAGTATCAAGGAGGTTTCAAATCCAAGGATCGGTGTTCACCAACCGTCGTTTGGAGAACACATCGGAAGATCAAGACGACTCTTCCCGTTATTGGTAACATGATCTTAAACCCCTTTGTAGTAGTTTAAGTCTTTTAATTATGTGTTTTGATATATAAATCGTGATCCATCCGCTGCGCGTAGATCTAATTCGTTTAGATCTAAGAACATGCATCCTTCAAGAACCTCGTATAAAAGGTTTTGTTTCCCTTTCTTTTTTTCCCCCAAACCTTTTTCACTAAAGTGGCATGACGGAAATTAAAGTTGTGGGTGAGGGTTTTTGGTAAAAGATGGGGGAGGAGAAGGGCAGAAAATAAAGAAGCACGGGAGGCTGGACATTCTACATCTATCTGCAATTTGCAAATTGATACAATTAATGCGTGACGAAGTCTGTCCAGCTAGCCCCGGGATGTTTCATCTTACTCTATGTGACCAAACCTTTACTGAATGTTGTCTGGGAAGTATGAAAATAGCAGGTGTTTTGCAATTCAAACAAACATGTCTATAAAAATTATGAGGAAATTTAAAATATATACTTTTGGAAATTTTTTTATTTTTTATTTTTTATTTTTATATATTCTTATTTTTAATTGGTATAATCATAACACGTCAAATTACTCAGTAGGCCGGACAAATTGATATTCGGGCTGTGATATATTGTCATGAGTCCTTATTCATTAAGGGCGGACTAATGTTTTTTATTTTTTTTCCGGAACCCTTTTACTAAAGGGCAGATCCGCCCCTGTGCTTAATTATGTGTGTTTCTGGCAATTCCTTCAGTTATTTCGGAACGAAGGGTGTATTATTTACTGTGGTTTCTTTTAATCCTGGTAAACATATATAGGTGTGGGTTGTTATTGTGCTGTTCAATTGTTGGGAATATTGTGTGTTGTTTTGATGTTGTTGAGGGGGAGGTTTATTATTGTAAAAATGGTGGTGTAGGAATGAATTAATACGATAATGAGAAACATGTAATTTTTATAAATTTGTGGATGGTTTTGTGATATATATTAAAAATTGGACATAGTAATAGGAATTTGAAATCATATTTGATCCCATGTGGTGTTATCGGTAGAGTCTCATTTTAAAAAAGGGAGTGAATATAAACGACCAAAAAAAGAGAAAATATGAATATGGACAGTGAAAAAAAAAAATGATAGAGTAAATCTGTCGGTCATTATAATGTTTTATACCGGAATAAACTCCAAATAAACTATTCAACTATTCCAGAGTTTTGGTGAATTTTACGAAATCTATAAAGACATCAGAAAAATATCAAATGACATATCTAAATATGAGGAGAAAAAAAGTAAAAAATATATGACGAAAGATTACGACAGTATGACGCTAAAATCAAAAGATATATAATTTCTTTTTAATTCATTATGAGAGAATATAAAACATAGTAGAACAAAGATTGTAACTTTTGACGTACAAAAATTCGAGGTCGGATCCTCTGCCGTAGGTTAAACACAGCATTCGGTGCTGTGAGACGCCGTTTTGGTCGCGAACTAAAAATAAAAAAAAAAATCACATCAAAACGGCGTCGTTTTGCGTCGAAACGACGCCGTTTTACGTCACAACATTCACGGCAGGGGAGCTTTCACGGCACACGATCCCAATTACAAAAATTCCATTCGACTAATTGTTTACATGTATCTCTACGTTGTCTGTTAGAAAAGGGAGATGCCCAAAAACAATAACATCACTGGACCACAACAAAATGCCAAAACAAAAGCAACAATTACAAAAATAAAAAATAAAAAATAAAAAATGGTGGATTATTATTGGTTTCACAAAGTTAATACTATTTTTTAAATTGCATGCCAAGTATTACTGTTGGTAACCAGTGTACGTTGATCGAAATAGAATTCATATAAAAATTATAAATTCTGCAACAGTTTGCAACATAAAGTCCCTTTAATTAAATCCTCCATTGAAGAATATCAAAAAAAAAAAAAAAAGGAGCAATATGTAAAGAGAGTGAATTTAATAAAATGAAAAAAAAAAAAAAAAAAAAAAAACCTGTAACGATAACAGTGAGATGGCTTGCATCGATTCCATGAGTAACCTGTTCAGCAGTGGAGGCTGATCCGAAACCACTCGGACCTGCAATTCCTGTTATTAATCTAAACATGATGGATATTGTTATAATGTTGTCCGACCCGAAATAGATAGAAGCTGCAACTTCTTTCTTTCTTCTGTTTTTTTTTTTTTTTTTTTTTCTTTTCTTGCTTTGTTTGCTTCTATTTTTGAACAGAATAAGCAAAAGAAGGGATATGTTAGCTGCAAATTGCCTCAACGAATATAGTTTGTATTTATAGGGAGATCTAAATAAATATTGCGAAAAGAAGGGAGGAGTAACAGGAGAAACAGAGGGGGGGTTGATACTTGATACTATTCTTAATGGGGTATGAATACAGACATTGGACCGGACGGTGTTAACTGTTAAGTGAGCAGAAAATTCAATATGCACCGGTCACCCTTATTTAATGTCCATCACATCTATTAGTACTCCAACTTTTTTTAAAATTTTTAAAATTATAATTTAGATATTTTTCAATATTCATAATTAAAAAAATTAATACTTTAATAAATAATCTATTTTTCTATTCTAAAATATAGATTCTGTTAAAAAAAATATTTTGAAAATGCTTTGAAAATTATATATTCTAAAGATTTCAACATTCATGTTTAAAAAGGAAAAAAAAAAATACTGTACCAGATACTCAATTTTTTAACTTTAAAGTATGAATTCTATAAAATTTCTTCTGCATCTGTCGTATTAAATCATATTCCGTAAAATTTCATTTATTTCTACCAAATTCTCTAAAATATAGAATCTGATTCATTGAATCTTACATAGAAAACTCGATAATGTAGCATTTGAAACTGTAAAATAGAGAAATTGTTAAGGGATCGACTTCACGTACTATTACATCTACCGCATCCATTCAGATTCTGTAAAATTTTCTTTATATTTACTCTTAGATAGAAATTATGTAAACTCGATAATGTAGCATTCGAAACTGTAAAATAGAGAAATTGTTAAGGGATTGGATACACGTACTATTACATCTACCGCATTCATTCAGATTCTGTAAATTTTTCTTTATATTTACGCTTAGATAGAAATTCTGTAAACCAGATAAATGTGCATTTAAAATTGTAAAATAGATAATTTGATAAGAATATCTTATGGACGTGTTTCTTGAAGAAAGACTTTGATCGTGATGTCTTAAAACAGATTCTATTTTTGCACTCAAACACAACTTTTACTTATCTTACAGAATCTCTACTCATTGGTAATTGCATCAGGATCTTTATAATAACAAACACCGCATTAAAATAACCATAAATTATAATAGTAGTAATACATTTTCACACACACACACACACACACATATATATATATATATATATATATATATATATATATTAAACGACGGTAATGTTTCATTAATGAACCCCGTAAGAGTTAATAGAAAATATATACATCCAATGAAACACTCGTTAAAAACCTATATTTATCATTTTAAAAAACATAGAATAACTTCTCAAAAAAAAGAGCACAGAATATATATATTTTAAATAAAAGATATAGTACATAAAATAAAAACAAAGAGGGTCAAGCGGTGCACAGCTGGAAAATAAGCAAATGTGCGTCTGCAGGTTTTGGCCTTGAGAATCTAAGTGATACAAACTCATCTTACAGATTCTAATGCAATGCAGTTTTAAGTAAATTTGAATAATCAAATCTGTAAAATACACTTTTAACACCATTTACAGATTCTACTACGAGTGCTCTTACATCTACAACATTCATCCAGATTTTGTATATTTTACTTTATATTTATGTATTAGATAGAGATTCTGTAAACTTAAAAAATGTTTATTTAAAACTGTAAAATAAATAATTTGTTTAGGGAATCTGATGCAAAAAGTCTATGTTTTACGGAGATTTTTTAGCAGTATAAAAAAATGATTATACTTTTACATATATTTAGTAATAACACTAATGATGGCTCGTTTTGATTGATGAAATGAAATGGAATGAATATGATGGAATGGAAGACAATGGAACGGAATGATATCATTTAATTAGAGCGTTTAGTATGCAATGAAATAGAATCATTTCTATTCCATTCCAACGTTTGTTAGCATAAGAATGGAATTGGTTTTGTTAGCGATTTCGACATTGCAAAGCTGTTAGGCATCGAAGAAAGGGTTGCCCAAACACAACCTTTGGCTACCGAATTTAAATAAAAAATCGACTCCAAAATAGTGGAAAAATCATGAAACCGATACAAGAATCATCAAATCATACCTCCCGCCGCCGCTCTTCTTATCACCGGAACCACCTTCACTCGGTGCCGGAGCCGGAACAAAAACAGTAGTCCCTTTGTCGCACGAGCAGCGGATGTATTTTTTTTTCTTGCAGGTTGCAGTCAGAATGATTTTGTGGTTTTGTTATGGAATGATTTTTTTATTTCAAGGTTTATTTTTTCATTCCATTCTGGTCATCCCATAGGTTTTTTATGGAATGAAAATCACTCATTTTCATTCCGTTGGAATCAAAACAAATTTCATTCTTCGGTTTCCAACATGCCAAATTGATAAAATGGAATGAAAAAAGTATTTCATTCCATTTCACTACATCAATCCAAACGAGCCATAAATGAATGACGATTAACTTAAAGCACTTGCACCGAATACTGTAATCCTTTAAAAACAGTATTTTAAATATTTTAATACAAAATAACAATGCAGCAGATACTCAGTTTTTTTACTATAAAATACAGATTCTATAAAATTTATTTTATATCTACCGCATTAATGCAGATTCTGTAAATTTTCCAGATTTTATAAATAATAATAATTTACATCTACTGTATTAATACAGATTCTGTAAAATTTCCTTTATATTTACCGCGTATTTCATTTTGGATAGAGATTCTATAAACTAAAAAAATGTATTTAAAATTATAAAATAGATAATTCATTAAAAGGATATGATACATCAACAAATTATGTATTTGTCCATTTTACAGTAAATTATTTGGTACTATGTGAGTATGATAGCCTTAAATTATTGTAACCCCATTCTTAAATAGGTTGCCGTAGCCGCATAGTTAGAGATGACATTTTAACGTGAACATCGTCTTCTATAAATATATCACGACATGTTACTGGGAATGATTTACATCAAATCGATATTTTAAGTGATATGAAAATGATATTTCTTCTTGTATCATGTCTCTCTTCTTATCTACAAGTAGTACTATTTCTTTTCATCAAAATAGAGTAATTAGTTCAAGTGTGTGTCTCGTTTGAATATAATTTAATTTAGTAGAATGATAAATACCTACTTATTAAAATGTGTGTACGTTTTGTTTTTGAGGGGAAAATGTGTGAACGTTAAATGGTACTAATACAAGAGAGATATGAATGGTGCCCACTGCCCATGCATAATAAATAGACAAAAAAAAAAAAAAAAAACACATCTTGGACGTTTAAACACAATTTGAATCATCCCCTATATTTTTTTTTAATATTTCTATCCACTACATTTTTAGACTAGAGATGAAAACGTTTTTTTTTGTCTATTATTATTATTATTAATATTATTATTATGATACATCTTGAAATAAAGAATTAATTACTATTATCTCTATATATTTTACAAATAGTGTATTACCAATACAATTACTTTTCATTATTTTATACTCTCTCCATCGCCAAACGTAAGCCATTTTAAAGTTTTCACACAAGTTAAAAAAGTGAATGAATCCCACAAATTTCAAGATTAAATGTCTAAAATACTTATTGATTATCATTAATGCGATAGTTGTTAAGTAATGAAAAATGTAAAACTAATAGTAAATTAATGGTAAGATAGTGAAAATTATACTAAATGTTGCACTGGTAATTTAAATAACTTATATTATGAGATACACCAAAGATAAAAAAAACGACTTATATTTTGACACAGATGAAGTAACTATAACATAGTCAAAGGATATCTTATTAATTTCTCTTTAAAATTTATGACACACAATCATTTTTTTATATGTACTCCATCCGTTCCTAAATAACTGAGGCAGTTGTTAAAAATATTTGTTCCAAAATAACCGATATAGTTATATTTTCAATATAATGCGGCATTCATTGTGTTTTTCCTACATCTTTCATTATTTATTAAGCAGTGAGAGAATAAATACAAGTTCTATTAATTATAGACGAAGGATTTTTTAATCATTTTGACAATTAAATTAAAGAACTAACTCACGTCCTTAATATACTACCTCCGTCCCAAAATGTAATTCATTTTAGGATTTTTCACACATATTAAGAAAAATTAGTTAAATTTGTTATTTGTCATTAATTTTGATTAAAAAGACTAAAATGACTTTTCATTGGTATTAATGCAAAGTAGTAAAAAGTGGTTGAATATATAATAAATGAATGGTAGAAGAAGAAAGATGTAATAATGTTTTATTGGTTTTGTAAATGGACTTACATTTCGGGACAAAACTAAAAAACTAAAAAAACTTACATTTTGGGACGGAGGTAGTACGTGTTTTTTAAAGAATTTATACCGATTATTTGAAGCAGGAAAGTATTAAATATCTGGAATAACTTTTGGAACGAATGTAATAATGTCTAATTATTTTGCCCAGATTTGTAGATAGATATTGGATAAGCAAGTGAAATCTCTAAAAAGAGAGGAAGTGCAAAACGGCAAGTGCAAAATTAGGCGGGTTTTGGGTGATAAAATTTGGTGTGGCATACATCAATTTAATGCCCACTTATAATTCACACCTCACCCACCTTTGAACTATTTTCTCTTCATATCTGAGATTTCAATAATATTACCATTAATTTCTTAGAAGTAAAATAGTAGTACTACATTTTTGTAACGGTAATGAGAAATAAAATTACTTCATATTATTAGCAGTTTCATTTTGGCGGGCTATTTTTTTTTTTTTTTTTTGCTTCCCAACAGTTATTGACCTACTATAAATAACAAATTTAGCATATTCCACAGGAAAAAATATTTTGAAGGTAAAAATATTTTGAAGTACATAATATGTTTTGGTGTATCAAATACATCAAACGATTATAATTATTTTAAATTTGATCCAACGGTAAACTGGATGGTCCAGTTTTTTCGTGTTGATTGGACCGTAGTATTTTCTCGACTTGTAATAGTGGTTTTATGAATAATACGTATTGTATGTAGTATATAATGAAAATTATGTATTGAGTTTTATAGTAAGCCGAGTCTTTTGAGTTTTCGCATTTATAATTGTGGCGTACGTGCAGCTCACAAGGCCTCGTGACTCGATCAATGAAACATTACGGTATTCTTGGATAATAGCCGAACGATCTAAATCCGAAAATTTACTCAGATTTTCGGATTGGATCGTTATCGAAATAGTGACACTTTTTAAGGGACGGATGAAATATTAATAGTAACGTTTAATTTAGGACACTTATCAAGCTGAATAAGTAGAAATGAAGTTTTGTCGACCTTCATAAATAGAACAAATTTTGTAACTTATGTGAAACCTGAAGACTTCCTCCTTTAAAAATGACGCATATGATTGGAACATCTATGTTAAATAAAGGACTTTTATCAAACTAACTAACTGGAATAATGCCAACCCTTTTTTTTTTTTTTTTTTTTTTTTATCACGGAAAGTGGATTTATTTAAAACTTGTTGATGAAAAACTACTTATATAGTACTCCCTCGTTCCAAAATCTTACGCTATCGTCTCAAAATATATATAAATTACTTTACATGCATTAAGAAAACAAAATAGTTTGATGTCATAAATTTAAGAAAATATGACTAAAATATCAGTTTGATGATGCAACACTTATAAAGTAATAAAAGTATTTAGTTTGTTAATAAATTAATGATAAGATAGAGAAAAGAATAATAAATACTTCATAGTTAAACTTAAAATAACACATATTTTGGGACAATGAAAAAGAGACAGAGTGAAAAACTGTGTTTTTACAAAAATTAAAAAAATTGGCTAAACATAAATTTTTTTTTTTGTTTTTTTGCTAAACATCGTAAATTTAATTTTAAGGCAAAGTGCCTAAAATATCCATTAATTATCAGTATTGAAATATTTATAAAATAAGGGGTCGCGGGTTAGAATAACAAAACAAGATACAAAATAGGAAAAAAAGACAAGAAAAAAAGATAGTGGTTGAAAAGGACAAAAACGCGCATATTACATGTTTTACTACATGTTGCTACAACCACATGTAGTAACATGCGCGTTTTTGTCCTTCTCAACCACTATCTTTTTATCCTTTTTTTTTTTTTTTTTTTTTCCATTTTAGATTAAAAAATGACCTCCACAACCTTTAACTAATAAAATAATGAAGGTAATTAAATGTTTAATAAATTAGAGGTAATATAAAAAAAATGAAAGAAACTAAAAACATAAGAAAATGATTTATTGATATTCTATAATAACTTTAATTCTAAAATACATTAAAAAGACAGTATAACTTATATTTTGGGACGGCCGGAGGAGCAAAGACAAGTTTATCCGGTCATTTATGGTGATGGCCTTCCGCGTAGCCAGCATCATAAGCAAGGGGCAGCACATGTTATTTATTGTCATCACTGTTTTCTGGGTCATACATATACACAGTTCACACACACACCACCGTCGAAGTAAAAAATGAAGCAAGAAATGGGCCTTGAACTACATTGATTACATACATGTTCACATCGTTCATAAGGGATGTGTAAACACTTAGACTTGTACATCAACAAAAAAATTAAATGTGAAAATGAGATTATTTATGAATAGAAAGGGCATGTGTGAAACTTTATGTTACATTTAGGATATGATCAAACGAATTATGGATTAGGCAGCATGGATACGACGACACGATTAATTCTAAATTTAAGAACACTACATGCAGTGGACTGGCGGGATCATAATATCAATCGGGGGCAGGGCAAAATTCTCTGTCAAATGTCATAAAAAGAACGTGTGTAATATCCGTGAAATCATAATAGGGGTAGAAAAAGTAATTTTGGTTTTATTTAGATCGAATAATTTCGAAATTATTTATTATATCATAATTAATTTTGGATCAATTTTTTTTGATAGATTTGATAATTAAGATTCTTAATGTCACTTTCAAAAAAAAAAGAAAAGATTCTTAATGTCATTAATCGCATTACTCCCTTACCTTAACCGCCACCTCTTAGGCGCATAACATCAGTATAGAAAGAAAGAAAGGAAAAAAAAAAAAAAAGAAAAAAAAAAAAGCAGACACACCATTATTAGGGAGGAAGAGAAAAGAGAAAGAGAAGATGAATCTTCTCAATTGCTTCTGATCAAGCCGCCCGTTTTGCAGATATTTCTTAACACGGCGATCACCGAGACGAGGGGAACGTTTGAACCAAAAAGCATCTCGATTCGTATCAGCTTTGAAAATGTGTTTTAATCTTGAATTAAACTTGATAATATGATCAAATACAATTTCTTTAGCCTGCTATTAAACATAGGAAACTTGTGTGTGCATCTAGAAGTGATCAACTTCAGATTGTATTAGTACATGTTATACAGTTGTGATAACATATCAATAATGAGGGGAAATTTCAAATGCAAATTTCAGATTAAAACTTTTAATGAGAAGGAGTTTTGATTTTCGATGACAAGAAACAATTTACGTTGTATATTCAATTAGAATTCATTCCAGATGTATCATACCTTCACTTCAGATCATGTAATGTAAGATACTATCAAAACACAAAAAAAATTCAATCCAGATTAAGTGATTGAAGATCATTTCACAACAATCTCTCTCTTTTTTTTTCTTTTCTTTTTTTTTTATTATTTTTTTTTTAAAATAACACGTATCATAGTCATCATTGCGGTAGAATCACAATATAAAAACCGTTTTCAAGATCTATTGTTACTCGCAAATTTCATAATAAGCACACTAGTATACTATAGGTTAGCTCAAAAGCATACTAGGATAATTTATGTCTAGAAACAAAAGCATACTACTACTACTACCATATGTTATGGTTAGAAACAAAAGCATAAATATACGTTATTGTAGCAAAATGAAACATCGAGAAAGAAAGACACTAGCTGCTCTAAACACCTTCAACTGGTAGATTGACCGGTGCAAGTAGTAGAACTGAAGTACTGAAACATCTTCTGACTTGCTGCTCTGCTCTAAGTCGCACATGGAGCAGATATGGATCTCCTAACCAGAAACCGAAAGCAATACCAATTCATAAAGATTGATTATAAAGAGCTTCTTTAAAACCTTAAACTTGAAAAGGCAGTAGTAAACGGATTACAAGTAACAAATAGGCCAGCCACATGCACAACTATCAACAGTCATCCTAACATTTTCATTTCACTGATATGGAAGGAATATAACGGAGACTCTTAACTCCACGTATCAACCAACACTATCAGAATCAAACAATCCTAGAAACAAACCAAAGCAAAACATATAATTGTAACTAAAGCAAAATGGAACTTTTTTCTTTTGTTTGTATGAAGAAACCTAATGTGATAGATCTAATTCATCGACAATCTTTCATCCATGAGGAAATAATAGTTGCCCCCTGCCAAATTACGTCTGGACAAAACAAAGCCAAATTGTGACTTCACAAACTTTTATACCAGTTAGCCAGACAAAATAGACAAAAGCATTTTTTAATGAAAAAACACAAAACACAGTTACAGCTTCCAAATGCAATTCTTAACTAAAACACAAAACACAGTTCCAGCTTCCTCAAAAGCATACGAGTTAAGTTATATCCCGGATGCATACAAGATAAGTCATCACTGGAAACAAAACCATAAATATACTACATGTTATCACAAAGACGTAGGTGAAATGTCAATTGACGGCTAAGCTGATTTGAGTCACACATGCATGAAGCAGATATGCAATCGCCAACCTGAGAGCAGAGCAATATCTATACATAAATAAGACTGTTTTTTGAGCTCCATTAACACCGAATTCGCAACAGAACTAGACGGAATTCAGGGACCAAGAGGCCAGCCCAACTAACAACTTTCATCCTAATATGTACCTGAACCAAAATAGACATCCATACACTTGCAAAGAATCTAGCAACTTGATAAAGAAAGAAACAAAGAGTACTAACACCAGATACCAACACACAATGATCCTAGAATCAAAAAAACTAGAAAAGTCCCAGCATAAAACCATAGGGGTATGAAAAACAAATTAGGATACTTTAAATGTAAAACCATACGACAGGAAAAGTTGTAAAAAGGTAACGGAAAATGGACCTTCTTTAAACCTGTTTAGGTTCTTTCGTCCAATCCATGAGATGGAGTAGTCCCACCGTTTGCTCCACGTCCCTATCATAAAAAATTATACAATTAACGCAAGTACTATCCTATCCAGGCTACATGCAAATTAATGAAAAAAATTATTAAATACATTTACCAGGCTATTCTGGTTTGGAACAGGATCTGGAAATAGAAAACCAACGTCTCCGACTTCATCGTCACTTGCCCAGTGGTTTCCCATACCTAATTTGTCCCAAAGGGGCCCCAATTTTTTCTTAACTTTAAGATAACGTTCCTGGGCGTCCGCTGGAAGCATATCGAAAGTCCTCCTCTGTCCTTCACCTATACATTTACAGGGCTTTTGTTCTTCCGTTTCCGTTGGTGGCAAGGACTTGGGAGGCATCTCCACGTTTTCAATGCGATTACGTTTCTCCGTTGACGGCGGCGGCGGCTGGGATTGTGGAGACCCGTCCCCTGTTTCAGCATGCTTTCGCTTCTCCATGGTCGATGGCAGCAGCGATTGAGGACAACCCTCTCCAATTTCATCAGCAATTGAAGGTGGGATGGTAGCATCCAACAGATTAGATGCAGAGGTAGCCATGGACAACAGATGAGATGGGCAACCCTTACCAGATTTTCGTCAAAACCCTAATTACTTTCGTTTCCGCTCTATGAACTATGATATGTTTGCTTCTCACAAATTTTAATTTGGTCGACTATTAAAAAGTGAATCTTTTTTTTTTTTTTTTTTTTTTTTTTTTAGGATAATCTTTGACCCTACATTTTTTTGAGGGGGATAATCTTTGACCCTTACTTTAAAAAAAACTATCATTTGATTAATTAATTCTGATTCACTTTTCTCTACGCTAATAACAGCTCTGATGTTCATGGTGTTCACATAAGACGGTTGGAGCGAATTGAAAAGAAACCAAGATTTCATTGTTGAAAGAGGGTCAATATATAATGCCATAATGGTTTCACGGTTCATGATAGGATTCCAGGGACTAAAAAAACGTTGATGGAGAAGACTCACCAAGCATTATAATCCAAGATAGTGGGAAGCCTGTGAGTGAACATAATGGTTGTTATAGGATGCATGGGATTCTGCTCATAGGTGTGAAGCGTCCGAAAGACAATTTATGTAATTATTTTTATAATTAATGAATATGATTTATTCTCATCTTATTATCGCTTTGTCTTTATATTTAATACATTTCTTTGAAACCCCAAGTTGTATCATATGTAGTCATATAACTTAGTGTGTGTCACACATGAGGATTGAGTCTATGGTGATACACTTGAACTATAAATCCATGGTTAACTTAATCAAAGTACAAGGTATATTGATTAAACCACCATTAATACGTCCAGAACTTTTTATGGTGTGACCGCCTTATTCGGCCCGTCGATATTGGTTATCTAAGTGGGGCATTGATATATGATGTAGTCATATAGGACTGGATGATTTAATCTGCATTTCTCATATAATTCCGTGATTGAGAAATTATATTAAATCAAAAGATGATTATATATGTATTAACCTTAATCCTGAAGTGATTGCATACTCCTACTTGTTTCAAGATAGGGTTTGATGTGTTCGTTAAGGATCGCTAAGAGGCGTGGTCCGAATCACTTTCACGTTGGCACTATTCTGGAATGAGTGAGAAGTGTGTGTCTCATAGATATGGAATTCATTCTTTCCTGGGGAAAGTAGAAAGACAATCCATTTATTTGTTAATCCTAGAAAATGATCGATCCGCGGAGTTCGTATTGGTTATGAACTAATTGATCACTAGTAGGTTAATGGTAAATAAGGATAAGATGTATTGAAAAAGGTTTATGGAAATAATCCCGCTTTATTACGGATAGTCTATGGAGGGTTGGTCTGTATGTAATGATTATATCAATGGACACTTATCGACTCGACGTTTTGAGAATAAGTTATATCTATAATCGATAGAGTTCAGTTTCGGATTTATGGTGGCGTAATTCCGGAATTAATAAGTTGGTAGAAATATTATGTTCGATAAATATTTTATTCAATTTATTGTAATTCTACGTTATAGTCGCCCAGTGCGGGTTGGCTCACCAAAAGCGAGTGTTTTCTCGTTTAAGTGGAACCTCGAAAAAAATGAAATAGTTAATTACATTTAATGAATATGTAATATTATTTATTTGGTAAATAATATGTAAAATGAAAAAGACATTTTCTATTAAAATAATGGTTAAAAAGTGGCGCCCCAATGTGAGAAAATTAGGAAAAGAAATTTTTCTAGATTATGTCACATATGTAATTAATAAATAATTTTTTTTTAGATAATTAATGAAAAAAATTAGAGATGGATTTTTTTGGGAATTATCTCTTATTTTATGGCAAATATATTTTTCTTATGGGAATAGGCAATTGTAGTGTGAAAATGACAACTCTCTCTTGACCAGTTATTTTCCTATATAAAGAGAGTTCATCCCAACACAATGACATATGGAAAATTGCGCCACACACTAAATAAAAGAAGAGAAAAATTAGTTTCTTGTTCTAGCCATTAGGAGGAGAAAAACTTGGAGTTTTTCTTGGAGCATATTCAAGGAGGTTCTAGTACGATGATCGACATCCACCAGTCGTTGCTTGGAGATACAACTCGGAAGATCACGGCTTCTCTCCGGTTGGGTAAATCTACTAACTTTCTTGTAGATTAATTTATTATGCGAATAATATCGTGGTAAAATCGATTTAATTCGTAGTTTCCGCTGTGCATGATCGAGTTTCTCGATCGGTGCTGTGAATCATATCTGACGATCCAATTATAGATCGGATCCAGATTCGGGTTTCTGTATATCCAGCATGTGGTAGCAGAGCCAAGTTAAAATGATTTTGCGATTTTTATTGCATAATTAATTAATAATGAGTGAAATTGAATAAATATTGAATCTTTTATATGTTTATTATATATATGCGTGGTTGAATGTTTATGGTTGACGAGATGGATTGGGGTTGGTACTTGTTTATCGTTAGATCTATTGTAAACCCAATTTTTCCGGGTATAGGACTTTATGTAATTTATTTCATGTAATTTAATTTCCTACTAACTAGAATTTAATTTCAATTCGGCTTCGTTACTATTTATTTAGAGTCGAAGCTATTCATCATCAAATAATTTGGTGGCGCAGCGGTTGAGGAGCGGAATAACAGATCAGGAGGTCATGGGTTCGAATTCTTTCAAACGCGGCTTTATTCAATTTTTTCCCAGTAATTCGCAAACCCAATTTTTTCGGGTATAGGACATTATGTAATTTATTTCATGTAATTTAATTTCCTAGTAACTAGAATTTAATTTCAATTCGGCTTCGTTACTATTTATTTAGAGTCGAAGCTGTTTATCATCAAATAATTTGGTGGCGCAGCGGTTGAGGAGCGGAATAACAGATCAGGAGGTCATGGGTTCGAATTCTTTCAAATGCGGCTTTATTCAAATTTTTCCCAGTAATTCGCAACTTTATTCAATAAAAGGGGTGCAGCTGCCTGGATTTGAACCTGGGCTGTTGCGGTAAAGGAACAGCATGCCAACCAACTCAGCTGGAGATTCTTTATTCAAGAAACGGGGCGGCTAAATTATATACGTAGCGGCGGGTTTATCTATTTAATTAATTTAAGGTTTATAGATTAGATACGGGGGTACCGAAGATCCATCTCAGTTGTTTATTTTTCGTATTTATTTTCTTATGTGATTATGATATAACCACGTCATGCATCATATTCATGAATTCCCCTCCTAGCATATGCATACATGTAGAAAATTAATTTTGGCATTAATTAGACATGTATGAAAAACAATAATTAATTTAGATTAATAATAAATTTAATTAATTAAAGGAAACAGAATTTTATCGGGATATAAAATTCACATGATAAACTTGATTTAGGATTATGAATCCTTCGAGGTTTTGGTTATGTAGTGACTACATAAATTAGAATTTTTTGATAATAAAAAAAATAGAAAATCATGACAAATTGGACACCAACTAGACGGTATTTAGAACTGATAAGTTGGTGGATGTTTTTCTTGATTTATTGTTTTTCGAAATTGGAAAATTCTATAATCCTAAAACTTTTATCATGACAAAATTAGGACTATAAAATTCATTGGTGAATTTTAGTTGTGTAGTGTGTACACAAGAGATTTCTAACAGAATATTGGAAAATCATTAAAAGTGTCACTAGTTAGACGGTATTTAGAACCGATAAACTAGTGGGAGCTTTAAAATTCGTAATTTATTGTTTTTCGAATTATTAGAAAAATCATAAGTCCTACTGTATTAGGATTATAAAATTCTTGGTGAATTTTGATTGTATAGTGTCTACACAAAGAATTTATAAATCGAGGAATTGGAAAATCATGAATATAGTGACACTAGTTAGACGGTATTTGGAACCGATGAACTAGTGGGAGGATTAACTTAAATATCCATGATTTATTGTTTTACGGATTATGAAGAAACTCTCAAAACCCTAATGAGACTACCTAATTTTCAAAATAACGAGTGGGAGCGGGGAAGGTGACAACCGACCCCACGGCCTCTACTGTTGACACAAGCAAGTGAGAGAATGGTGACTTCTCGTGCCGCTTTGATTTCGGCCCCCTAAGGATGGCCTTCACCGCTATCAAAATGCATGGTTTGGTCTCCGAAAGGATAGGATTTTGGGTACTCGTCCGGTCACTGACCGACCTTAAGGCGGCATACTCGGGGCGTACTTTGAGATCTGAAACAGTAGGTCACACTCACAAGGATATTTTTGGAAATATCTTGGCTGAAAAAGGAAGGTAATCAACAATTAAATAGAGATGTCTGATTCTTAGTTAATTGTTGAGAGAGATTGTCTTAATTTAATTGTCACCTCTTTGACCTACCCTAAGGCGGCACTGCAGGTTTGAGATTAAATCCTTGGAATTGTAGGATAAACAGCATGCATGACCTCACGTTTATAATTCCTAAAATTATTGATGTATGAATTGATTTATATTTCTGTCATTATTTATTTTACAACTACATATCATCTCAAGGTATCTAAACTGATAAACATATTATATTGACTGATGATGACTTCGTAAAAGTGGAAAAGTAACGACGTTGAACTCATTAATCGAGAATGCAATTAATCTTCGGTAGAGGATTCTCCTCTTGAGCCTTTAAACATTAGTGACATTGATAAGAATGTCACTGCTGTCACTTGTGTTAAACGAGAGACAAAACAAAATTAGTTCAAAGATGACGAGAATGATTTGGTATCAATCTCACTAGACATCCCACAGTTCGCGAGTAGTGTCTACTCAAATGAACTGCTAGCTCACGGCCATTTCCTTTAAAGAAAGCCAATAATGGGAAGGTAAATGTCTACAAGTGCAAGTCATCTAAAGTAAAGAAGTTAAAGGCTAAACCAAAATATTAATATAGGATAAGGAAAGTGATTTCGGATCACTAACCTATGAATCCTTAGAAACATTCTTAACCGAGTAAATTGACTAGTTCTTTTGTAAGAACAATGTAGCTGGGCATTCATGATAAAGAGTAGACAACGGGTAGTTATTTCAGCTAAGATAGTGGGAGTGATATACGGAAACAAATTTCGGATTTTAATCCTTGAATATCGCAGAAATTTAATTTATGTTTTCAGATTCGTTGGAACAAATGGATTCACTTTCACATCGATAATATAGTTGCCTTAAAGAAAGTGAATATGACATTTGTATACGATTCCGAGACTCGGAATTTTGTCTGATAAAGTCAGAACCACTAATTAATGCTGAAAAGATATATGTAACACATCATAAGCTATTAAGACAAATGGTTTCCATATTAAGATAAACGATTCTTTAGCATCTATTAATTAGTGCATATATCCTAAAGATAAGATCTTAAGACTGGCTATGGGTGCTTCCTATCTCCCAGTCTAAGAACACTATCTCAAAGGAAAAATGACTAAGTAACATTTCAATCAGGAAAGGGTAATAGAGCTAAAGAAGTATCATAGCTTGTTCATGTTGACCTTCGGGGTCTTATAAGGACACAAGCTAGTGGGAGCTTTTGAGTAATAGACATTTTGTCTAATGACTACTCGAAATGCCGATAGTTTATCTAAATATTTGGAGAAATCTCTGATATTACCAGAGAAGCGAGTATTCCA
Source organism: Gentiana macrophylla (assembly GCA_026214975.1). NCBI lineage: Eukaryota > Viridiplantae > Streptophyta > Magnoliopsida > Gentianales > Gentianaceae > Gentiana > Gentiana macrophylla. The sequence goes on along the minus strand of CM047810.1, from coordinate 30,721,131 downwards.
TGCTAATATATAGGCTATATCATTGTGTTTGGCACTGATGCTCGGCCTACCTCCGAGTGAAACGATTTCACTGAAAGGATAAACCATGTATTGTCTTGTGTAGTTATTGATATGCTACATTACACTGCTTAACTCAATTAAGATATTAGTTGTAAAATAACGGTTTACATTATTATGTAATACCAAAAGTCTACCTAGAAGAGGCTTATGAATTTATGGATAAGGAGTGAACTACGTTTACTCCACTTCCGTAAATAGAGGCGTTTAGCACTTGGTGCATGAATGTAGGACTGGAGATTTTGCATACACGTTCAGATGGTGACTGTTCGTGAAATATCTTAATGCATTGAGTAAAGGTTGGTTATAAGATTCTTAAGATCGGACAGTGACGGTTACACTGTTACAACCTATCTAAAAGAATGTTTAAATAACAACCTTAGATCTTGAAGTAAAGTTACTCAAGAAGTTACTATCTGATTTAACCAGACCACATCCAACATGGGTTGTTGGGAGTTACGCTGATAAATACTACTGAACCAGATCAGAGTATCAATCCACCCAAATGCAGTGGGAGTATGGTTTAACCATTGACTCGCTGTGATTATGCAGAATTTACAGTCTGTTGGGGGTGATTGATAACCTATGGTCTTTTGGAAGGACTGTATAGGATTCTGATAAAAAGCCATAAACCTGTAAATGGAGTTTTGGTACTCCAGCTCTGTTCACCATCTTGTAGAACCACCTGAGTGTCTCAGGCCCAGTGGGAGTAATTGGATCTACATGAAGAAGAGTTGAATGAATGAAAAAGTTTATCTTTCAAAGCAGAGCTAAGTGGTCTAGGGGTAATTCCCTGAAAAAGTAGATAGTTTAATAGGGGTGATGCCCTAAAACTTTCTCACCACTCAGCCTTGCTTGACTCCATGGAAAGCAGAAATATTAACAGGGGTGATGCCCTGAAACTTTCTTGTCATACAATGGAGCTTAGATTCATTCGGAACGGAAGGGTTTTAGCTTAAATCCAATGGCAGATTGACTGCCTATGCTTATATCCATTGGTGGATTAAAGCAAACCTTTAGGTCATTAAAAGCCATATGTTTGAAATATGTGGGCTTGACTATAATATTGATGAGTCTTATTGTAGACCAGAGAATCAATATTGGTAAAGAGTAGACATTAGTCTTAGTAAAAAGTGACACTGCAACAGTTGTAAGAAACATGGGTGTGTTATTTGAAGTCAGAAACTGACGAGCCAAAGCTTCTCAGAATTAGAGAAGTGGACTATATTCTTAGAATTTGATTCGTTCGAATTCATGAGAACACGTTGTAATCCCATCCATCTTATTGGTTAAGATGATAATGCATTTTCGCATGCTAAATTCTGTTAGGAAATCTACGCGGGAACGCAGCGGAATTCAAAATTTTGATTTCCTTTTACCCAAGATCGACTTCGTTTAAGCAATAAACAAATAAGTAGTAGACGGTGGTTACCTTGGTAGATCTAAAATATCGACGCTTTGACCGTCTAAGGGGAGTAGTTCTGCATAGAGCCGCCCATGTGTTCGGCCTTTACCGCTAGTCCACACGAACAGCTGTTTGGAGTAATTTTTGCATTAATCATTCAAAACAAAAACAATTTATATAAAACCAATACTTATTATGCAAACTACCTCCTAACCGACCGAATATCGGGTAGTAGATAGTATAGTAAGATGAGTATAGGTATCGATCCACAGGGATATACTTTTGATGATGTTTTATGGTTTAGATTCAACGGTAAAACGAGCATAGACAGAGAATCAAAGGCGATTCAAAGCTATGAGAGGATCACTCGGATTTGAAAGAAAAGCGTTTTAAATTAACTAAATTAAGCAAATTTGAAAAAAAAAACTACGATTTATGCAATTATAAGCGAGTAATTCGGAAAGGAGAGGCAAACATTTGGTCAAACAATTTAATCAACAATAAAGGCTCAATTACAATCAACCAAAAGTGTTTTTCAACAAAAGGCGGGTTCACCTTATCACATGCAAAGCGATTAATTTCTTAACAACGCGTTTGTATCAATTAACGATCCGGTGTGCAATCCCTCGATTAACGACCCGAACAATTAATTTAGCAACTTTCGTTATGAGCTAAGAGCTAATTGTTCAATCAAGTTAGCAAGATGATCTAGATTCATAAACTTTCATTCATGAAGCATCATAAAATCGTTATCTTTCGATGTAAACGAATTGAAACGAATAAAGCAAGCTAATTGATCTAACATTTGTTGAAGAACACAAGATTAATTATAAGAAAACCAGGATTGTTGATTACAATTGCATCCCCACGTTTGCCAAAAGCTGTTTAGCTATCCATGGAGAGATTGAGTACAAAGCTTGAAGAGAAATCCATAAAATCTAGACTAAAAAGTGAATTGAATCTACTTTTGAGACTGTTTGAGCTCTGAGAAATCTCAGATTTTCGATCTGGAAAAAGATGAAATCTAATAATGTGTATCTGAGATTACAAGTGACGACTATTTATAGAAAACCAGCAACTCTACAGATGGAACGCCAGTTTCATGCATGGGACGCCCGTTTGATCTCATTTTCTCAGCTTCCAGACTCTCTGTTGCACTTGAACGCCCGTTTCATCCACGAGCGTCCGTTACGTCTTCCACAAGAATTGAATTTGTTGAGATGTAACCGTTCTATCCACTTATTGATGCACATTTCATCTCTCCTCTAACAACTTTGCTCTTATCTACACTTCCACCTCATCATTTGATCTTATCTTCATCTACATCACAATTAATAAAAATGCAAAAACATAATATGGCCCAAAATGATATAAAATTTATAATAAAGCCCAAATTAAAGCCCATTTTACACTTGATTAATTCGAAAGCAACTTTACTCATTAAATTAATTATAAAGCCCAAATTCAATGCAAAATATTCATAATGTGGGAAATTTATAGGAAGTTATCATAAAATTTCATATAAATTAGCCCTTAACAACTCCCCACACTTAGCTTAATTTTTGTTCAGTCCCGAACAAAACACTACATAATCATTGCCCGAGATAAATACGCATCTTAGCAAATATATAAAACATATTCGATAGTTTAGAGATTCACCCAAGTGTATGTGTGCATCGCCATAATAAATTTCTACTAAATCCACACTCGAAAACAATCCGAGCAAAGCTAGCTAACATCCCTTTTCAATTAGAAATCAAAACGATTATCACAAGCGCTTCACGAAGCATACATATTCGAAAATATTAACAGGAAGTATTTAAACTTATTTCCGACATACTTAGAGGATAATCCCTACAACATATCTTTCAGTTTCTACTGGGGATCAAGTATATGGTGACTAAGTCCTTGACTTATTCATAAATTTTTTTTTTTTTGAAGAACACATCAGAATAAGCTTTTGCCCGTCATAGTAGAATAGGACATTTCGAGATAATCCCTACCTTACTCCAATCATAAGGCGACTTTTTCGATCGTCGTAAGCTCTTGGTCGTCATAGTGGAGTAGGACATACGTGGTATACCCTATCACACTCAAATCATAAACCAGCTCCCGACACACACAACTAATTTTTCATTGTTCGAGATTTCTGGCTGGCAGTGGTTAACATGCTAGAAGCAATTTAAACCTACTGAGCATAACACCCCAATCAATGATTTAATTGTTAATTATTACGTAAGGACATTAGTTACCATTCACTTATCACATTCAAACTTACGGATATTCACAGTATGACGTACTCTTAATAAACCATTAAAAATTTCAAAATTGTATGCTAGCAAGGAACATATGATAATCATCAAACATTTCTAATCAAATTGGGCATAGCTTAAAAGTATAGCTCATCATCTACTATGGCACGTGATAAATAGGGGTGAAACATCTAAATAAACTAAATATGTAAGATAATGCTTCAATGATATAAACTCGAGACAATATATGCATTCGCCTATTCGAGACAAAACAAAAGAAAAGTTCAAAATTACTCATTTTGCATGGAATTAAGAAATTATGAGTAAAGATAATATAGATTAAAATTGAATAATCCCCTCCCCCACACTTAATTGACAACGTGTCCTCAAGTTGTCCAAAAGAAAATGTAGAAGAGTACTTAGCGTTTTTTTTTGGTTTTAGCGAGAGTGGGAATCGGTGGCAGGTAGCAGCATGAAGAGCATACCAACGATGTCCATGAAAAGAGAGGACGTAGGGCACCTGTAGCAAGTGAGAGACACCATACGAAAAACTAAGGGAAATCGGGGGAAAAACACATTGAATCCAGATAGATGCATAGGTGAAAGGACTGAACAAAGAATCATGAAGTATGCATATACAATTATCTAAGGTGATTAATTGAAAAGAGAAGCGGAGAAGATGAATTGCAGATTGTGCAGGGTGGAACGCTCGTTCTACGTGCAGAACGCGCGTTCAAACAGCATAAATAAGAACAGAGACTCAATTTACGTAGCAGAGAGGCGACGCCCGCTCGATCATAGAAACGTCGCTTCAACCGGAAAATGACAAATAGGAAGAGAAAAATAAAAGCAGAGCATTGGGATTATCACCACAAACATCAAACATAATCCGTAACTAGTTAAAGAAAACCATCCAGAGAGCGAGTCAACACAAGTTTTAACGGTCAAAGGAAAAACAAGTAGCAATAGAAAGCAGAAAGAAAAAGTAGACAAGTCTATTACAACTTCAAAGTCGGAAAGCAGAGAAACAAAAATAGCACTAATCATCGGACTCCGGCTCATACGCACTTGTAGCAAAGCGGCGGCGTCAACGGCATCACCCTCATCATCTCTAATTGTCTCACACGCCCTGGTATGATACGAGCAATAGTGCTCTCCACCTCATCGTCAAACAGAACTCGGTTGTGTTTGGAGCAAACCTTGATTCCTGAGTAATTGGATGGCCCGGTTCGGGCCAAGCGATTCGCGAGAATGTCATTCTGTTTGCAACAAAGAATACGCATCCATTTACGCAGACTGTGCGCAATGCTTAGCTGGAGTCTGTCAGAAGGAGAAAGAGTAGAAAGCGGTGCGGAAGACGACCCAGGAGGAGTAGGAGTGGCAGCACGAGCGGAGGATTTTGGGGTAGGCCTCTTCGCTTCTCTCTGAATGCCCCTTGGATTCTTAGGCCTGTGATCGGATTTGTATTCCGGCACCTTGGCGTCTAAGCATAGGCCATGGATAAGATGAGGGCAAATTATGCAACGGTTTGGATTCTTCAGATGCTTGTAGACTTCGGCATAAATGACCGCCCCGACATTCACCTCTATACCCCACTCCATAGCATACAATAGACCGAGATCTTCAAGACCAAAATGAGTGATATTTATGCATTGGACGGAGCCTGCTCGAATGAACTTACACTTTACCCGCCAATCCTCGGCGGTGTGTAGTGGTGATGTTTTTACGCTCATCCCTCCCGCCGGACTTATAAGTCCACGGGATATCCTTGTCAATCAAAACTCATGAGATCCTCTAAGGGGTCACAATCACCATCTACTAACTCCTTGATGTCATCCCTATGATCGACACCTTCTAAATCATCCTCAAACTTATATTTCTCATTGATGACCTTGGAGTAAAGGGAACCTGGATTTTTCGAACCATCACGAACCCGGCCTCTAGATGTTTGGCATCAAGGTTGGCGTAGAACTCTCGACCAAGGTATCATTGACTAGTGTGTTTGGAATAACCATTAAAGCTTCCCAATTCTTATCCTTGGCGACTTGACAAACTCAGGATCGACCTTGTCTTCTACCAATGCGCGTTCAATCAACATTTTACGGGCGACATATTCCTGGTATATAAGTTCATGGCTTTCGGTGATGAAACGCTGGGCAAGCGGTAAAGTAACGGCCTCTCGAGTGGGGGCCCTAGGGCTACCAATCCTAATTCCACCGCGATGGGTCGGCGAGGGGGCGTAATCATCTTGCTTACGTTTTTTAAATACATGGGTTTGATGCATCGTTGCTTACCATCACGTCGAGACATTTTCGCTACAAACCAAAGGATAATGATTCAACCGAATCAACCCGCCACCAAACAAAAACACAACACCCCATCCAACCGCAACCACGCCAACCGAACCACCATCCAACAACCAAAAACAAAAGCAGAAAAATAAAAACAAAATTAGCACGGGAGAAATGGGTTACGTGATTTGTGACCCCAAATTGCGATGGAGTGAAAATAAAAACAATAAACGCTTACCAAATCGGTGTGGGGTGATGAATGCAAGGTTGGAGACCCACGAAAGTGTTCAAAACGCAGCTTTTAACCCAAAAAAGACGGAACTTGGTAGCCCGATTAGTGAGAATTTGTTGAAAAAGAACGGAGAAAAGGCTCGTAGATTGGAAGGGAGGAGATTGAGGCGTGCTTTGGAGCCAAAAATCGCTCAAATTGGTGAAGTTTTGAAGAAATTAGGGTAAAAGAGGAGAGAAACCGTTTGTAAATGGAGAGGCGAAGAAATGGCGATGAAAACCGCAAGTTTTTCTTTTATAAGCGACCCGAGCGGGCGTTCTGATATAGAACGGGCGTTCTGCCCATAAAAACGAATACAGAGAGTTTAGAGCCATATGGAACGAGCGTTCTACATATAGAACGGGCGTTCTAAGCTATGTGATGCAAAATTAAAGAAAAAACACAAATCCAACTAACGGGAATATAATTTAAGCGTAAAATATTGTACTACATATAAGAAAAAGAACAAAAATACATAGAAAGCGGTGGGTTGCCTCCCACCAAGCGCTTTATGTTTAACGTCGATAGCTCGACGATTTAAAACGAAAGAAAAACAAAGACTCCAACTAGTCATAAAGCGCGGACCAATCGATCAGACGTATGAGACGACGAAGCACGTCGATGGCAGGCCAGAGGTCGTAATCATACTGGAGGTTCCAATCTTCCCCAGCTCGCTCTATCCCACGAACGTGCTCGTCCTCGAGCACCAGGATGAGATCAGACAGAAAAGGATCCATGAGGATCGTGAAAGGTCTCTCAAGGTCATCTTCGAGCGCCTCGTAAGTCCACTCCTCATCTCCGTCAGACAAAAAGGGAGCAGGCATGACGATGACAAAGGTGAAGGTCTGGACTCGGGTCAGAATGTCAATATCGGCGTCCAGAATTCGCAATCCCCAGGACCCTCCTCGAGCGAAAAAGCATGGATCCTGCTGACAAACTCGAACTCGTGCTCAGGTACTCCGTAAGGAAATCGATACTCGTCATCCGCCATCTCAAAAAAAATCAGCTGAAGCACAGGGAAAAGGCCACGCTTTGTAAAAGAGGCAGAAACAAGAACAAAACAGAAAAACAAACAAGTAGAAAAACTAAAAAGAAAGAAAACGGAAATCTAGGTTGCCTCCTAGAAGCGCTTACATTTAATGTCGGTAGCTCGACAACCATTTAAAGCTCAACCCGGATCGGGCCACTTAATCTTTCGGCCAGATTCTGTATCAAAAGAGCTCTTGTCAGCACGGTGACCACAAAAACAACAAAGCATACCGGGAATCCTGTACTTCAAACTCTCCAGGCTCCTTTGATCTTTTAGTCGTTGACTTCCTCCTTCTTCCCTCTTCTTCCAGGACGCACTTCCTTCCAATCTTGTTCCATATCCCAACTTCCAGCGAAGATTTTGGTGGTGATTCGATCTCGGCCTCGGTGAATAAATCAGTGCAAACTCCGTGAAGTCATCAAGCTGCAGGAGTTACACACTCAAATATGTCAAGGAACCGAACAATCAAAGATGCCTCCTTTGGTAGACCAATGTAATGTTTGCACCTTTGACCGTTTACTTTAAGCGGTTGATCACCAAATCCTTTTAGCTCCAACACTCCCGCTTGGAAAGACTTGCAGAATCTCAAGCGGGCGGACCACCGTGTCGGAGCTTGCCAGGGGAAGCAGATGTAACCTGGAATTGTAAAGTAAGACTTGCTCTCCCACATGAAATTCTCTTTTCGTAATTTTCTTATCATGGAGCGACTTCATTACGCCCTTACTCACTCGGGCACTCTCGTAGGCACAGAGTCTAAATTCATCTAGCTCATGCATCTGTTTGAAGTCTCAGTGCTCACCACAAGCTTTGGGGTCAAAGTTCAAAAAACCGTCGCCCAATAGGCTTTATGCTCAAGTTCGACCGGCAAATGACATGGCTTTCCATAAACCATTTGATATGGAGATGTACCCATAGGTGTCTTGTAAGGCATCCTGTAAGCCCACGATTACATCATCCATTTGAGACTCGATCCTTCCGATGATCAATTAACCGTCTTTTCTAAGATCTTCTTGAGACTACGGTTACTTCGCTCCACGACCACTTTGGTCATAGGATGGTATGGTGTACGGTTTTATGCCGAACACCATATTTCTCTAATACTTTGTCAGTCGATTACAAAAGTGTGTCCCCTCGTCACTGATTAAGGCTCTCGGGCAGCCAAACCTTACGAAAATATTTTTCTTTAAGAATTTCATGACCGTTTTATGGTCATTGTGAGGAGTGGCGATAGCCTCCACCTATTTAGACACATAGTCTACACAGACTAGGATGTATCTATTCCCGCATGAGGATGGGAAAGGACCCATAAAGTCAATCCCCCAGACGTCGAACACCTCACACTCCAGAATGGGTTTTAATGGCATATCATATCTCCTTGTCAAAGTACCGGTTCTTTGGCACCTATCACAGCCTTTACAAAAAGCTTCAGTATCCTTAAAAATTGAAGGCCAAAAGAAACCAGATTGAAATATCTTTATAGCGGTCTTCCAGGGGACCGAAATGGCGCCGATGGGACCCACTATGACATTGTTCCATTATGTCCCGTTGCTCGGTCGAGGACACACCGGCGAAGCAACCCATCTTTCTGATTTTAAAAGATATGGCTCTTCCCATACATAATACTTAAGATCGAGAGAAATTTCTTCTTCTCTTGATCTAAAGCTCGGGATTGAGCATCTGGGAATGGAGGTAGTTAACGATTGAGGAATACCACGGAGGACCAGGCGTGCAAGCTGTTCTGCAGACATAACACTCTCAAAGGGCAATATAAATCGATGTCTTGCGGATCTTCTTCTTCTACCGGCGGCACCCTTGATATATGGTGCGCTCACGTGTTCTCACTACCCTTGATATCTTTGATATGAACATCAAACTCCTGAAGGGTAAGAATCCAAGCGCGATAGCGCGGTTTCGTGTCCTTCTTATTCATCAAATAGCGCAGAGCCGCGTGATCGGTCAGACGATCACCTTGGCACCAAACAAATAACCGGAACTTGTCCATAGAAGACAACGACTAAAAGTTCTTTTTCGGTGGTAGTGTAGTTTGCTTGTGCGGATTCAAGGTATGGTGGCGTAGTAGATAGGTTGGAATTTACCATTAAGTCTTTGCCCCAAAACCGCACCTTGGCGTAGTTGGACGCATCACACATTAATTCGAATGGTAAATTCCAATCTGGAGAGATAAGAATTGGAGCGGAGATTAGGCGATGTTTAAGCTCTTTGAAGGCACACTTGCAATCATTGTCGAAGTCGAAAATGACGTTATCTTTAAGTAAAGTTGATAGGGGCTTAGAGATTTTAGAGAAATCTTGAATGAATCTCCTGTAGAAGCCGACGTGACCAAGAAAACTCCTCACTTCTTTCACGTTCTTAGGGTAGTTCATCTTTTCTATGGCCTCTATTTTGGCCCTATCAACTTCTATGCCCTTAGCTGAAATTTTATGGCGAGAGCGATCCCTTCATCCACCATAAGGTGGCATTTTTCCCAATTGAGGATGAGGTTCTTCTCCACACATCATTAAGCACCTTGTCCAGATTAGCAAGACAATCATCGAACGATTGACCAAACACCGAGAAGTCATCCATAAAGATCTCCATGCACTTCTCAACTAGCCCATCAAAATTGCTAACATGCATCTTTGAAAAGTGGCCAGGGCATTACACAAGCGAACGGCATTCGCCTATAAGCGAAAGTACCATATGGGCGGTGAAGGTCGTCTTTTCACGATCAACCGGATCTATAGGGATCGGAAGTATCCGGAGTATCCGTCCGAAGCGATAAAAGGAATGTCCCGCCAAGCGTTCGAGCATTTGGTCAATGAAAGGGAGAGGGAAGTGGTCCTTCATGGTTACTTCATTCGACTTCTGTAGTCAATACACACACGGTAACGGTGACTAATCTCAAAGCGACTTCTTCTCCCTTGTCATTCTTTTCAACAGTGATACCACCTTTCTTAGGAACCACTGCGTGGGGACACCAAATCACATCGGCTATCGCATATATGATCCCCATATCTAGCAATTTGATGATTTCTTTCTTTACCACCTCCTGCGTATGCGGGTTCAACCGTCTTTGAGGTTGTCTAATTTGCTTGGCTCCTTCTTCGGTTTTATCTTATGCATACTGGACATCGGAGATATACCTCGATATCTCTACACCGCCGACCAAAAGCTTTCTCATTTCTTCTCAATACGGCTAACAACTTTGCTTCTTCTTCGGTTGTCAGTTTAGCGAGAAATAATTAAAGGAAGCCGATCACCCTCTCTCGAGTAAACATACTTTAAATGTTTGGGTAATGGTTTCAAGACTAAATCTTGAGGAGGCTCCTCTGTTTGGACTTTAAAACTTTACTTTGCAAATTGTCGAGGAAGAGAGTAACATAGCTTCTAGCAAATCTACTTCTTACGAAGGTGTGAGTTCTTATTTTCCACAATCTCATCGTCGAGTCCCAACTCCAAGCTCGTTCAAATCTATCCTACCTTGTTGATTTAGCTTATCAATCAATCGCTCGTATTCATAATCTACCGCAAGGACTTGCTCTTCTAGAAAATCGGTGAAATCATCAATGATTCCTCTATAGAGTAGCCGGTTGGATATTCGAAGGTCTTTTGATAGCTTTAGATACACTATAGCTCACTTCTTCATTTCCAACACGCAAAGTCACTTTAGCACCATCATCACAATCGATGAGGGCTCGGCGCAAAGGGCGAAAAGGTCGTCCAAGAATCGAGGGGTGTATTGGGGTGTTGGATGTTAAGACATACCAATCCACGGGAAAGGTAAATCGATCGACTTGAACCAACAAATCCTTTAAGATCCCTGTTGCTTTCTTGGATGATCTATCGGCGAATTGAATGTTCATAGTGGTAGGTTCTAGAAGATGGTCTAAGCTGGAGTTGTTGACAAACATATAACGGCATCGAGACTAATTGAGGCCCCTAAATCACATAGAGAGTTGGGGAAAATAAGGCCTCCGATTTGCAAAGTAAGGACGAATCGCCCGGGATCATCTTTCTTAATTGGTGACTCGTCATAACTCATCATTGAAGCAGTCCTCACACTGGTTACCTTTTTCATACCCTCTAGCTTCTTTTTAGATGAGACCACATCCTTTATGAATTTGGTGTATTTGGGCATCTCAACCAACACATCAGAGATAAAGGCAAATTAACTTGAGTGTTTTTAGGAGGTTGAGTACCTTCTCATACTTCTTATCCTCACATAAAGGAATGTTAGTCTTTCAAGGAGGGAACGGAAGATTCTTTAATTCTTCTTCAGAAAAGACTTTCTTATGCGAGGAACTCACAGCGTGGTCCTCGAGGTCTTTCCATCTCACGGACTTTTCAATTCTCTTCCGGACAGGCTCATCTGCCTCAATATGCTTCTCCCCATTATCAGGTTCATCTTCTGAAGTTCCTTCTATCTCATCCTTCTTAAGATCAGTTTCTTGAGTGATCTTTATAAAGTTGGGGGTATAGGCCTTATCTTCTACTCCCCCTCCTGCACTTCCACTGGCAGGAGGGGCTAGTGGTTTCCCTGGTTCTGTGGACCAGAGAGTTGAGTGCCGGATCTCAAGCTGATGGCATTAGTATCTTCTTGGTTGTAGGGAGGAGATGGAACAAAGCGATACATTGACTTAGATTAGCTTGATTTACGACCACTTCCACGAGGATTTTCTCGGTGAAACTTGGCAATTGTCCAGGTGTAGTGCGGAAGCAATTTGTTCGATAATTGCCCCAATTGCCTCTCGAGGTTTTTAATCGTCTTATTTTGCTCGTCTAACCTCGTAACAATTTCATTTGGGAGAGAAAATCCAGGGGATTTTGAGGGTTTTGACTCAAAGATTGATTTGGCCTATTGTTGAAAGCGAGGCGAGCGGGATTGTTAGGCCAATTCTGATTAAATCTTTGAGCAGAGACAGGGGAATTTGAAGATTGGCTCTGATGATTGCTCGGATTCCGGTTGTAATTTTGATAACCAGGGTTGTATCCCTGATTCTGAAGATTATTTTGACCGGAGTACTGGCTTGGAAACCTCTGACTCGATTGACCATAAAAAGCGTTTACCTCAGGGTTTTGTCCATTCATAGGCACGCGAGAGATGTGTGTCCTCAACAAACTGAGTTTGACAAACTACCGGAGTATCTTGCCTCGTATGTTGGGCGCATTGACTTGATAGTTAGGTGAAGCGGCATTGACCAAACATATGGCCAACTTGGTTCTGATTATCACAAAAGCGAACGAGAACTCTGTTGGTGATTGATTGGAGTGAAGATTTGAATTTGGATTAGAATTTTTGGAAATACTAGCTACTTGTTGTTGGAGCAACGAAATCAAGCGATTCTGCATATTTACTTCTTCAATCTTGGTGCGAGATGCTTGGATGGCTTGGTAGGATGGAGCATAATTATACTTTGCTATATCCTCGAACAACGCCCATCCTTCTTGTGGGGTCTTCTTGAGGGAATGTCCCACCGCAGTATTGACCATACCCCTTGGTCATCTCGGTTAAACCCTTGTAGAAAGTATTAGCTTGCCTTTGCAAGTCTAATCCGTGATGAGGCATTTCTAAGCAAAGATTTAAACCTCTTAAAGGCTTCAAAGAAAGATTCATTGGGCTCTTTGGTGAAAGTATAAATATCACTAAGACATTGAGCGAGTCTTAGATGGAGGAAAATATTGACTCGTAAATTCCCTCCAATTCCTCCCATGTTGTGATAGACTCAGCGGGTAAAGAGTCATACCATTCCTTGGCTTCACCTTTCAAAGAGAAGCGGAAACAACTTGAGTTTAATAACATCCTCACCAACACCTTGCAACTTTGTAGTACTACATATTTCAAGAAAGACATGAACATGGGAGTGAGGATTTTCAGATTGGTACCCATGAAAAATAGATGCATGTTGCATCATTTGAATCGAGCGAGTTTGAGCTCAAAAGTTGGAGCTGCAATGGCTGGTATGATAACTCCAGGATTGACTCTAACCATGCCAGTGCAGGCGCGTAATCGCTAGGGTCCTTGTATCGTCGACCATCTTGAAGACAAATTCTTCAATTTACGTCCTAAATTTCTCTTCCAAATTTTCTTCAAAAATTTGGATGCGAGAACAGATTCTTCGGCGATTGGGGCGAACTATAGATCGTTCGAGCTCGGGATCAAAGATAAGAGTGCCTTGTTTGCTCCGAGTTAACATAAAAGCGGAGTCAAGCGAGAGAAGAACCCGAGCAGCGAAAAATGAAGCGAGAATGAAAGCGCAGGACAGGGCGAGCGGGCGTTACGTTTGAAACGCCGATTCACAGCGAAGCGGGCGGCTTACGTCGAGCAGGCGTTTTGCACGACGAGAGAGCAAAAGTAGCGAGCAGAGCGGGAAAAACCAGATTTTTAAAGCACGACACTTAGACTAAAGCTTTTATGATCATCTAAAACAACAAGAACACATCAAAAGCAGCAAATCCCGGCAGCGGCGCCACTTTTGTTGAGAGGATTTTGCATCATTTAAACAAAAGAAAATTTATAAACCCTAACTTAGATGCAAAACTAACTCCTAACCGGCCAAACACCGGGTAGTTGATAGTATAGCGAGATAAGTAAAGGGGTCGATCCATGAGGAATTGGGACGTTGAATCTAATTTCATTAACTCTCTCAATTGTTACTACTAATTATTACTAAAACTAAAAGCAGACAAGTAAAGCCTGGACAGAGGACTATCAATCCAAAGCCAGAAACAATAATTGCGAACCAACATAAATAAAACTACAACTACGAAAAAGCAGTAAAACTAACGAACCCATGATAACGACTAAAGCAATATAACATAGAACAAACATGATCCACCATCCCCCAACCCTTAATTCTTCCCTAGATTATCTTATGATGATTTAATTCAAGTTGTGGTTCACCTCTCTTAAGTAATCTTCTATCTCTCGATTTTAAAGATTAACACATCATAAAACGAGGTGCAAGATCTCTCAATCTAACAACCTAGAGATTCAACCTATCAACTTTCGTTATGTCAAGGTTAAAAATCTCATCTTTCCTATGGTGATCTAAGGTTTACACCGACTTTCGTCATACGGTAAATATCAATAGCAATACAACTTCCGTTATCGATTGCATAACACATAATCAAAGGAAAGAAAACAACTTTAAAATTAAACTCACAAGATCATCCATGGACAAGAAATAGAAGGCTGCTTGAAAAGTATTACATGATCGCTCCAAGTTCAAAGCTTGAGAGATCATCATGGCGATCGAACAAGAAAAGGAAAACAAAAGAAGTAAAACCTAATCTAACCCGGATCACCCAAGCACAAGGCTTGGGTGATCGGCCTTAAACCAAGAAATGAGCGGTTGCTCTGTGTTTTTGTGTGGAAGAAAATGGTCTATATAATGTCTCTCTAAATGAATTGGGGCTGCTTTGTATTTATAGAAATCTCGAGTGCGGGCGCCGATTTCACTTAAAAACGCCGATCCTGTATGCAGAACGCCGATTCGGCTTGGAACGCCCGCCTGGGCGTGTTCGAGCTCTCGATCGCTTTTGGTCTTGAACGCCGATTTCGGCATGGAACGCCGATTCCAATCCCGAAACGCCGATTCGCTCGCTCGAGCTTATCCGCTGATTCTTTGGCCTTATCTCTTAACAACCCATCCTTATCCTTTGTAACAAACCTTATCTCTTGGATATTCTAGATGATTCATGACTTGTCCTCCTTGATCTTATCCTTTTGCCACTTGTCACTTCCAAGCTTGAACACTTGTAAGCTCCTAAATAATGATCAAATGATACCAAAATGTAATATAATTCCAAATTAACAATAAATCATCAATTAAGCATAAAATTCGATATGTTTTGGAATTAACCCATTGAAAATATCATTTACTCAATATTTCAATATAAAGCTCGATTTCTATGAAAATCATAAGAATATGGGAATTTGATATAAAATATATCGGTAAAAACACTACAATTTGACCCTTAACAACACCCCACACTTAAACTTTTGTTAGTCCCGAACAAAACAATACAAAAACATACTATCAAGAATCCACATAACTGACACTAGATGTAGTCATGCTCACGACAAGCTAGTATTGACAAATCGAAGTCACTCGGTGATTGTGTGTGCAGAACCTACTAAACTTCCACGATCCTCTCTTGATGTACTACATCAAGCACTAACATGATCATCCGGTTAAAAAAATGTGAAAGCTTCATTCTATCTACAGCACTTACCTTACAAAAACTAATTGCCAAGAACACAGTAACCAACTCACAATTAAATTCCTTTGCTTAGTGCCAAGAAAATACCTTTCAGGTCTCTACTGGGTTTAGATCAACTCGACTCAGAGTTCCAAAAACACAAACTTCTTGCGTCTCAAAAGTATAACACTTTCCCCTACTTTAGAGGCAGTCACCCTGAGATCACTCAAACCCATACTGTCCAAGGTAAACCACACTCCCCAATTGGGGCAGTATCCAAATGGACTCGAGGTGAAATTTATCATATATATATATAAGATATTATATTCTTGCCCAAATTCTTTGGAAACTCTTGATCAGGTATCTTTTCTAACACATTCAAGACTTTTAAGGTTCTCAAGAACACTAAGGTACTGAGATTCTAACTGTGAGTATAGTACGAATTCTTAACTTTCATCAATGCTAAATAAGTGTTATCTGCATCGAGAATTGGCTATCCTTTAACTAACCGGAGACTATTTTATATTTGGTTCTTCATCTAATAGGTTCGTGAAATGAAATTCAAGTGAGTGTCGATCTACTAAATCTATTCTTAGAACATGACACGACTCATCGAAAACAACTAAAGATGCAGATTATAAAACTAGCATGCAAGTGAAATGACATTACTCGGGACAAAAACAAAAATTTTGAAAAATTTAGCATTTTCATAGAAATATGACTAATATGGCAAAAGAATGTAGATACTAATCCTTTCCCCCACACTTAGATTGCAACTTGTCCTCAAGTTGTGCAGTAAATAAAAAGTTTAGGAACTTAGGTGATTGTATTTCCAAGCCGGCAGTGCGGAAAGAACCCGAAGAACCAAAATTGCTTGACTATCCTGGAAATGTGGATCATCACAGATCCAAGTAAGCTTGAATAGATCAAGTAGACTTGTGGAGCATCACAGAATATCGACATCGGCGTGAAAGCGCACAACAGCCTATCAAAAGTGTCCTGCATACTTGATCAAGTGCAAAAAGAGTCTACGGGAAAAAGAATTATACATTGAAAACACAAGGAGAATAAATCATAGAGATGTTTCAGATTAAGCTCGAGATAAGGATGGAACATATACATGGACATTGCAAAATAGTAGGCTAGGTGCAACTACATTACAATGCAAGCTACATGATATGTAATCCTAATAAAAGAAAAGCATAAGCAAAGCTCAGCCGAAGGAGTTGTGAAGACAACCTACAAAGTGACTACGGCCCTTAAAGAAAAGAAAACAATGCAACTAGATGACATGCAACTAAATGAGATGCACAAATAAAAGAAAATAAAAGGAAGAAAACTAGCCCCTTAATTTGCAACATGACATGTATAAAATAAACGTCTACCAAATAATGACAAAGTTACGATAAACGATGATCTTTGCCCATTACAATGCAACGGTGTGAGCGGCGCTTAAGACTCATCAAAAGTGATAGCATTATGGAAAACCAACGATTAGCTATACTAAATGAGATATAACTCATAAGACGCGATGGTAGCATACGGAAAACCGGCGGTAGCTACCCATATGAGTTACAAAATAACAAGAAAGCACATAAGTCTCAAAGCTTAAAAGATTCATCACAGCGGTATGTAGCATACGGAAACCGACATTAGCTACTAAATAACAATAAGACCGATTATAGCTTACGAGAACCGATGATCACTATAACTTGCATAGATGAATCAATTATTTAACATGGATTCGTAGATGGAAAGATATACATGCAAATTCAGGACATCTACGTGAGGATACATAGCCACAGAAGCTCAAATTAAAAACATCCAAGTTAAATAAAGCAGTAAAAATCAAGACAGGAAGAAATTGGAACCTGTACTCAGGGTTGGACGCCCGTCCAACTATTTGAACGTGCGTTCTATCTTCAAGACGGGCGTTTCAGCACTCAACTTGGCGTTCAGAAGTCAACCGGGCGTACCACCTGCATATTATAAACTTGGACGGGCGTTCGGATGCCTTGAACACTCGTCCATTTCCAAAAATGCACAGATAGGCAGGAAAAATAACAGCAACCCAAAACTAATCATAAACTCAACACACATATAGCATGAGATAACGATACAGATAAATTTTTATACAGAGTCGATTAGAAAACTAGAAAACACTAAAAGGAAAAAAAAATGTGTTGAAATCTTTCGACCCTAAGATGGAAGGGAAAATAGTGGATTTTGACCGAAAACGGAGGCAAGCGACGCCCGGAACGAGCTTTCCGAATTGGGGTCCTACGCGCCAATCCGACACTCGAGCCGAAAGTTATGGCCAAAATACTACCAAGTGCTAAAATGGTCCCTTTTTCCAAAAATTTGATTGTTAAAAACTTGGAGTCAGATAAATCAACCCTAGATGCCCCCAAATCAATGTAGGAACAAGAAAAAAAACAAAAACCCTAAACATAAAATTCACGTTTCATAAATTGAGTAAAAAACTTTTTGCACATTCTTAACCAAACGGTCATCGAAACACGGCAAAAATAAAAACTCTCAATTCAATTAACGCTACTTTTATTGAAAGAAAGAAAATGTAACAAAATCGAGAAATTAACTCAAGTAGATTCAACAAAACACCAATTCCCCGGCAACGGCGCCATCTTGTTTGGAGTAATTTTTGCATTAATCATTCAAAACAAAAACAATTTATATAAAACCAATACTTATTATGCAAACTACCTCCTAACCGACCGAATATCGGGTAGTAGATAGTATAGTAAGATGAGTATAGGTATCGATCCACTGAGGATATACTTTTGATGATGTTTTATGGTTTAGATTCAACGGTAAAACGAGCATAGACAGAGAATCAAAGAGCGATTCAAAGCTATGAGAGGATCACTCGGATTGAAAGAAAGACGCGTTTTAAATTAACTAAATTAAACGGCAAATTGAAAAAAAAACTACGATTTATGCAATTATAAACGAGTAATTCGGGAAAGGAGAGGCAAACATTTGGTTCAAGAATTTAATCAACAATAAAGGCTCAATTACAATCAACCAAAAGTGTTTTTCAACAAAAGGCGGGTTCACCTTATCACATGCAAAACGATTAATTTCTTAACAACGTTTGTATCAATTAACGATCCAGGTGTGCAATCCCTCGATTAACGACCCGAACAATTAATTTAGCAACTTTCGTTATGAGCTAAGAGCTAATTGTTCAATCAAGTTAGCAAGATGATCTAGATTCATAAACTTTCATTCATGAAGCATCATAAAATCGTTATCTTTCGATGTAAACGAATTGAAACGAATAAAGCAAGCTAATTGATCTAACCTTTGTTGAAGAACACAAGATTAATTATAAGAAAACCAGGATTGTTGATTACAATTGCATCCCCACGCTTGCCAAAAGCTGTTTAGCTATCCATGGAGAGATTGAGTACAAAGCTTGAAGAGAAATCCATAAAATCTAGACTAAAAGTGAATTGAATCTACTTTTGAGATCTGTTTGAGCTCTGAGAAATCTCAGATTTTCGATCTGGAAAAAGATGAAATCTAATAATGTGTATCTGAGATTACAAGTGACGACTATTTATAGAAAACCAGCAACTCTACAGATGGAACGCCAGTTTCATGCATGGGACGCCCGTTTGATCTCATTTTCTCGACTTCCGGACTCTGTTGCACTTGAACGCCCGTTTCATCCACGAGCGTCCGTTCGTCTTCCCTGAATCGAATTTGTTGAGATGTAACCGTTCTATCCACTTATTGATGCACATTTCATCTCTCCTCTAACAACTTTGCTCTTATCTACACACTTCCACCTCATCATTTGATCTTATCTTCATCTACATCACAATTAATAAAAATGCAAAAACATAATATGGCCCAAAATGATATAAAATTTATAATAAAGCCCAAATTAAAGCCCATTTTTACACTTGATTAATTCGAAAGCAACTTTACTCATTAAATTAATTATAAAGCCCAAATTCAATGCAAAATATTCATAATGTGGGGAAATTTATAGGGAAGTTATCATAAAATTTCATATAAATTAGCCCTTAACAACTGCCCGCCGGAATCTCATCATGGATTGCTATTGGAAAACTCCGGTTGCTAGACCGGCCTTTTCCCCCTCTCTCCAACTCTCTATAGGATGCTCTCTATTTTACACAAGAACTATGAACTCTTGCAATTGTGATGTACAAAAGAGCTTGACACCCATCTCTTATTTATAGTGTAGGTGGCGCCCCATATAGTGTGGAGGAGAAGAAAACATTTTTCCAATAAAATAAGGAAAATATAATTGATTGATTTATCTCATTTATTATAATATCTTATATCAAATAAATCTAGGATATTGTCAATATCTTATATTGAATATTCCCAAGATATTGTCAATATCTAATATTGACTATCTTTATCTTATTACCATAAATCAATTTACACATGTGTATATATCACATATATATAACACATATAAATCTATTAATATCCAAATATTCAAACATGTCAACTTGATCAATTGGCATTTACGTGTGTCAATTACACACACAAATTTAGGCGCCATATATATATATTAATATATTATATTAATATTTGATAATACTATTAATTAAATTGCACAATCCAAGTGTATCTTATACACTCCAAAATTGTGCCACCTTTAGCCAATAAATTGGCATCCGGAATATTATTTAATTAATATAACATTATTAATATCTTGTATTTAATTTATTAATACTAAATAAATACCACCATATTAATTTACCACTATAACCTTTATAGTCTCGAGATAAACTTTTCTTATTTGGTTATCATCTATAACCACATTTTAATCCGGCTAGATGTTCATATGTGTGTGACCCGATAGGCTTCCGAATATGTTGGCCGTAGACACAAAGTGCAAATTACGAAATTGCCCTTCATGCCTAACGATCACGGGATAGCGTCTAGCAACACACCGTGACCCCAATCATCGGAAGAGTCAAATGCAATGACTACTACCTTTCATGTGAAACAGTTACCGTGTAACTTACAATCCTATCGCTGTAATAATATACATACGGTCGTATGTCGAGTGTCAAATATTAACGACCGTATCTTATAATTTGGATATCATGCTCTCTTGAAGTAACTCGTTTACTCCCACTTTGCAAAGATTCATGAGAGTAAGACATTCCTTATAAGAAGGCCATTTCGGATATTCGATCCCAATCATAGGAACGCGATTCCCGGACGACCAATCATGTATACTCCGCATGCTTTAGTATCACACCCAATCACTACCGCATGATCGCCCCGTGGTTAGGGGAAACCTCAATAGTGTCAAAGCATGACAATCCACACCGTGATGCCATGAAGACTCGGCCCAAAGGATAATTACACAACCGCCACATAGTGCGACACTTAATGTAAGTGGGTCGGTCACCTAACGACGCATTCTCAATACACGTCCACGCATACCCAAGTGTCTCTACACTTCGATGAGCGAGATCTATCCACGCCCTTAAAGACAAAAGACATCTAATACGTGCTAGTCTGTTTATACTATCAATGCCTGTTTAATAGTACATCGACTAGAGACATTTAAGTATCAAACTTATTAAAGTGATTAGAGATCTCATCAACCATAATCGCCTATCATGGTTCCTCTATCACAGTTTAATACTAAGGACGTTATCATATAACAATTCATAATTGGTTCATTAAAAGAACATATATATGACAACAGAAAAGCCAGTTAATATATGTATAAACATAAAGAAATAGTAGAAATGATCCGACCCGGTCAGATCCGGTCCAACCCGATTGGGTTTAGGACACTATTGTACGAGAGGTTTCCTACCCAACCCCTCACGGAATAATTCTCTTAGTTTTCGGATACAGAGAAAATGGGATAGATTCTCTTTTGGATAGAGAATGCCAGATTATTAAAAGTCAATTAAAGTCGAATATGGAATTCGAACGTTGAGTAGCAGTATAGTGCATCATTAAGTACCTTTAGAGAATGGGGAATTATATGCTTGTATATTTGGGTGCAAACCTGAGTATTTATTACATTGATTCTGACTTTAAGTCAGATCAATGATGGTCGTGAATCGATCTCGGGCTCAGTGTTTACTCATAGTGATGGATCTATAGACCGGAGCAATCCAGCACTGCCAATTTGACTCTGTTAGTCGAATACATAGCAGCTTTCGGAGCAGCTAAAACGGCAGTGTGGCTTGAGAAGTTCTTTGTTGGATCGGGAAGTGATTCCAGGTCTCGATGAGCCGATACCATTTTACTATGAAAACAGTTGAGAGGTATCTCGTGCAAATGATCTTCGCTGTCATAAGAGGTCAAAAACATATTGAGAGAGAGTACCAGCTGATCAGACAGACCGTGCAGAGGGGCGACGTTTCGGTCCTAAAAGATCGTCTTGAGCCGACAACCTAACTGATCAGTTTACCAAGTCGTGTGGCATCAAATGTCACTGATAAGCGCTTGGCGGGGATGAAATTGAGAGATATATCTCATCTGCTTTAGAGCAAGTGGGAGAATGTTGTGGATAGAAAGAATAAGGCTGTGTGGTGCTCTAAAAACAATTGTTGCATGTCTTTACGGGCAAGTGGGAGATTGTTGGATGTAGTGCCCGAAAGACAATTGTTGCTTGTCTATACGGGCAAGTGGGAGATTGTTGGAAGTAGCGCCCGAAAGACAATTTATGTAATTGTTTTTATAATTAATAAATGACAGATTTATTCTCATCTTATTATTGCTTTGTGCTTATATTTAATACACTGTTGAAAGCCCCAAGTTGTATCATATGTAGCCATATAACTTAGTGTGTGTCACACATGAGGATTGAGTTTATGGTGATACACTTGAACTATAAGTCTGTGGTGAACTTAATCAAAGTATGTGGTCTATTGATTAATGCGCCCAGAACACTTTATGGTGTGACCGTCTTATCCGGACCGTCGATATTGGATATCTAAGTGGGGCATTTATATATGATGTAGTCATATAGGACTGGACCGATTTAATCTGCATTTCTCATATAATTCCGTGATTGACAATTCTTATTAAATCACAAGATGATCATATATGGATTAACCTTAATCCTGAAGTGGTTGCATACTCCTACTTGTTTCAAGATAGGGTGGATCGCTAAGAGGCGCGGTCGGAATCACTTTCATGTTGGCACTATTCTGGAATGAGTGAGAAGTGTGTGTTCAAGATATGGAATCCATTCCTTCCTGCGGGAAGTAGAAATACAATCCCCTTATTTGTTAATCCTAGAAACTGATCGATCCGCGGAGTTCGTATTGGTTATGAACTAATTGATCACTAGTGGGTTAATGGTATAAGGATAAGATGTATTGAAGAAGGTTTACGGAAATAATCCCGCTTCATTACGGATAGTCTTTGGAGGGTTGGTTTGTATGTAATGATCATATCAATGAACACTTATCGACTCGACGTTTTGAGAATAAGTTATATCTATAATCGATAGAGTTCATTTTCGGATTTATGGTGGCGTAATCCGGAATTAATAAGTTGGATATAAATATTATGTTCGATGAATATTTTATTCAATTTATTGTAGCTACTCGTTATAGGTCCATGGTCCCCGGGTTGGCTCCTAACACGCGAGTGTTTTCTCGTTTCGTGAAACCTTGAAAATAAATTAAATAGTTGGTATGTTTAATGAATATATAATATTATTTATTTGGTAAATAATATGTAAAATAGAAAAGATATTTTCTATTAAAAAAAGGGCTAAAAAAGTGGCGCCCCAATGTGAGAAAATTAGGAAAAGAAATTTTTCTAGATTATGTTATATGTGTAATTAATTAATTATTTATTTGTTAGATAATTAATAAAAAAAATAAGAGATTCATTTTTTGGGATTATCTCTTATTTTATGGCAAATATATTTTATTTATGGGAATAGGTAATTGTAGCGTGAAAATGATAACTCTCTCTTGACCTATATAAAAAGAGTTACTCCCAACACATTACACATGGAAAATTGCGCCACACACTAAATAAAAGAAGAGAAAAATTAGTTTCTTGTTCTAGCCATTAGGAGGAGAAAAACTTGGAGTTTTTCTTGGAGCATATTCAAGGAGGTTCTACTACGAGGATCGACGTCCACCAGTCGTCTCTTGGAGATACAACTCGAAAGATCACGGCTTCTCTCCGGTTGGGGTAAATCTACTAACCTTCTTGTAGATTAATTTATTATGCGAATCATATCGTGGTAAAATCGAAAAACGAATTTTAATTCGTTGCTTCCGCTGTGCATGATCGAGTGTCTTGATCGGTGCTGTGAATCAGATCTGACGATCCAATTATGGATCGGATCCGGATTCGGGTTTCTGTATATCCAGCAGTGATGGGTGGAGGTCTAGGGGTGATGACGAGACTGGTATGTTATGTTCTTTTTGGGGGGCATTTATTTGATTTTTGGATGTTGAAATGTTGTCTAATTCCACAAAAAAATAGGGGTGATGACGAGGCTGGTATGTTATGTTCTTTTTGGGGGGCATTTATTTGATTTTTGGATGTTGAAATGTTGTCTAATTCCACAAAAAAATATTGAAATGTTGTATAATTGAACTTTTGGTTTCTAGCATATCAAATTGTGTGATCATATTGTTTGAGTTGATTGGCACTGATTAAATTGCCCATGGATGAAGAACAGCTGCAGATTGGGAATGGAGATTAAGAACACCGAACATCTGTAGATTGGGAATGGAAAGGGTTGATAAATGAAAAAAAATGGAGTGAAACGATGTCGTTTCACTTTCACAGCTTAAAATTTTTTGGACGGCTCAGATTAGCTCCTTCCCATGTGGCATCATCTGGTAAGTCCACAGCAATGATCACGGCAATATTAATACAGCAGACAATCCAATCCCATTTGTTACTTGAATGGAATGAAATATAATTATTTTTCATACTATTTCAATTTTTGTATATGGTTATAAGGTAATAGAATAAAATAAAATTTATTCCAATTCAATGAAAAATGATCATTTTCACTACCTTCGAAAACGGATAAAACATAATTAAAATCAACAAAACACGTTACAAAGAAAAAAACATTGGTGGTAGATAATAGTAAGGTAGGTAGTGTGGTGGTGAGGTGGGTTGAGGTGAAGTAGGATAGGTAGTGGGGTGGGATGGAGGAGAGATTTTATGGTGCAACGGTTGTAGGAAGGTTATATCAAGTGGCATACATTAGAGTCTCTTATTTTCACTCTCTTTCACATAGCACACTTTTATCGTGTGGAAGATGTTAGAAATGAGTGGTTGTAATGTATGCCACTTGGTAAAACCTTCCTACAACATTTGTATTTTAAAATTTCACGGGATGAAGTGGGTAAAGTAAGGTAAGTAGGGTAGAGTAATGTGGGTGGAGTAAGGTATGGTATTGTTGGATGCGGTAAGTATGTGGTAGGATAGGGTGGTGGGTAGGGTAGGTGATGGGTAAGGTTAGGTATTGTATGGTAGGAAAGGTAAGGTGGGGTTGTGGGTACGGCAGGGTATGATATGATATGGTAGGGTAAGGTAGGGTTATGGTAGGGAACAGTAGGGCATGGTTAGGTAAGAAAGTGGAAGGGTAGGTTGAGGTGGTAAAGTATAGTAAGGAATGGTGGGTGGAGAGATATGGTGTGATATGGCAGGGTATGGTAGCAAGGTGCAGCATGGTAGCGTGGAGATATGTGGGTGGTAGGGTGGGGTGACGCGGTTAGGTGAGGCTAGATTAAGGTATAATATGGCATGGTGGTTAGTTAGGTAGGATATGATAGTGTGATGTAGAGTTGGGTAGATGGGTTATAAGGTAGGTTGGGGTGGTGAGGTGTGTAAGGTAGGGTAGGGTAGGTTGGTAAAGATGTTACAATATATAGGTAAAGGAGTGTTAAATGCAAGAGAATTGTATTAATCACTTTTTTATTTGATATAGTGTCTTATCCTTCCCTAAGTCCCAAAAAAACAAATACATATATTTATATTATTACCTTGAGTCATGTTATTTTTCTAACAATTTGTGCCTTTGATTCCACCAAAAAATAAAAAATAAAACTCAACTATCATGGAATTTTCACCCCTCGCCGACTCCTTTCACATGCCCCTGCGCATCCTCAGCATCACATTTGGCTCTTGGACACTGGTGCTTCACACCACATGACATCAGATTTTCAGACCCTCATGACTATCATGTTCCTTATCAAGGCCATGATGACATCCTTATCGGTGATGGCAGTGCACTTCCAATCACTCATACCGGTACTACTTCCATATACTCTAAAAACTCTACTTCTAATTTATCGAATGTCTTGTGTATTCTTCGCCTATCTCACAATTTACTCTGTCTCTAAATATTTTGTTGATAACTGTGCTACTGTTGAATTCCTCCCTAACTCATTTCCTGTAAAGGACCTTTTGTCTGGCAACTGTCTTCACCATGGTCTTGCTAATCATGTCATGTATCTCTGCTCCTCTACCCCTATACTCTTTTTTTTCCAGTAAATAAAACCAGCTCTGACATTTGGCATCATCGTTATCATCATGTGGCTTCTCCCATCCTTACTCACGTTCTGAATCGACACCCAATTGCCAGTGATCGTCTACATGATATTTCTTGTTGTGATGCATGTCTTAGCCATAAGAGTCGTTGTTTACCTTTTTTTGTTTCCACTTTAATTGCATTCTTCTTGACCTTTTGACACGGTTTTTTTTTTCTTCTGATATATGGACTTGGATGTTTATTCGGTGGACGGTTTTAAGTATTATGTTGTTTTTGTTGATCATTTTACTCATAATGTCTAGCTATATCCATATAAACATATATCTAATGTTTTGCCTGTCTTTCAACGCTTTACATCGCTTGTTAAAAAAAATTGATGCACCTATCAAGCTTATTTACTCTGACAATGGTAGAGAATATGTTGGTTTACGGTCATTCCTTGCTACTCATGGCATCTCTCACTTTACTACCCTGTCTCACACGCCTCAACATAATGACATCCCTGAACGTCGTCATTTGCACATTGTGGTGACTGGTCTCACCCTTCTTCACCACGCACATATGCCTCTTACTTGATGGAACTATGCCTTTGCTACTGTTGTCTGTCTCATTAATTGCATGCCCACTAAAGTCTTGTCTATGTCTTCTCCTTATGAACTCTTATTTCGTATGTCCTTTATTTTTTTTCTAAACTTAACGTTTTTGGTTGTTTATGTTACCCACGCATTCGCCCATCTAATCAGCACAAGCTAGAATCCTCATCTTTTCATTGTGTCTTCAATGGTTATTCATTGACTCAGAGTGCTTATTTATGCCTTCATCTCGAAACTAATCGTCTGTATGTTTCTCGTGAAGTTCGATTTGAAGAGACGGACTTTCCCTTTCTTTATCATGCACCATCACCCCATGCTGATTGCTCCCTTGAGTCATGGTCCATTGCCTTATTTACTAAAATTCTGGTCCCCCCATCCATTACTGCTCTTCCTAACACTGCCCCGACCCTGCTCCTCTTTTTTCCCCCAACATTCTCCCGTTTCTCCATTGCCCGCACTTTCACCTACTTCTCCATCATCATCTTCCCTATCCGACTCCTCCAACCCCACGGCCCTTCCTACTTCCGCTCCTTATCCCCTTCATCCTATGGTTACTCGTACTCGGAATAACATCTTTAAACCCTGCCAAATTCTTAACCTTAACTCCCAACAAGATTCGTAATTCTCTAATATTGAACCCACCACTTATAATATGCTCTATAATCACCTCATTGGCGTTCTTCTATGTCTGAAGAATTTAATGATTTAGTTGCTAACGGTATTTGGTCTATGGTTCCACCTTCTTCATAGGTCACATTGGTTGACTGTAAATGGGTTTTTCGGATTAAACGTACAGTTAATGGCACGGTTGATCATTATAGGCTCGTTTAGTTACCAAAGGATTTACTCAGCGCCCTGGTCTAAATTACTTTGAGATGTTTAGTCATGTTGTCATAACCATTATGATTTTTCGGGCTCTAAGTCTTGATGTTACTATTGGTCGGTCTTTGCGTCAATTGGATGTTTATAATGCATTTCTTCAGGGTCATCTTTCTGATAATGTTATATGCTCGGCCTCCTGGCTTTGTTGATTCTCATCACCCGGGTTTAGAGCTGTTAAATAAACAAATCCGTTCGTGAACAATCTTGTGTTCAGCTTGTTAGTGTTCATGATCGTTTGTTCGTTTAGCTTAACAAGCCGATCTCGAACATGATTGTAGGCTCGTTCTCTTAACGAACGAACACAAGCTTGGTTCACGAAGATTTGATTATGTTCGCGAACGTGCTTATATAAATACATCAATCTACAATAACCCTAACTTTAACGAGGATAAGTCATTCATTTATCTAATTAAGATTATATATAATATTTACATATTTTTAATAATATTTTTTGTTGCGTGATGTATGTAATATTAATTTATAACTATTGTGCATTTGCACTTTATGTACTATATCTTAACGAGCCAAACTCGAGCCATACTCGAGTTGGAAGAGAACATAATGTTTAACGAGCCAAGTTCAAACACGAGCTCGAGCATTTCATCTTTTAAAAGAGCCGAGTTCGAACAAATTTTTTCGTTCGTTTAACAAACGAACGAGTCGTGAGCTAAACGAACTCAAGCTCGAACCACCAATACTCGACTCGACTCGGTTTGTTAACAGCTCTACCCGGATTATATTAGTCAACTTCAGAAGGCCACCTATGGTCTAAAAACTCAAGCAGTTTTTTTCGCTCTTGATTTTTGCAATTCGGCTGCGGATTCTTTTTTATTTATGTCTGTCACTCAATCGACTATGCTTGTTGTTCTTGTCTATGTTGATGATATTGTTGTGACAGGTAATTACTTTGCTGCAGTTTCTTCTTTTGTTGATCATTTGCGCTCTCAGTTTTTTATTAAAGATTTGGGTCCCGTATGTTATTTTTTGGAGGTTGAGGTTGACGCAAATTCTTCCGATCTTTTTCTTTACCAGCATAAGTATATTGTTGATAGCTTCGTAAGTTTAATATGACAGAGGCAAAAGTAGTGGTCACTCTTTTGCCTGTGCATGCCTCTCAGCTTATGGTTCAGCCTGCTGATGCGCATGATGATCCGTCTGCATGTCATCAACTTCTTAACAGTCTT
This sequence comes from Gentiana macrophylla, assembly GCA_026214975.1. Taxonomy (NCBI): domain Eukaryota; kingdom Viridiplantae; phylum Streptophyta; class Magnoliopsida; order Gentianales; family Gentianaceae; genus Gentiana; species Gentiana macrophylla. The sequence goes on along the minus strand of CM047810.1, from coordinate 30,692,448 downwards.
CAGTGTTTACTATTCACTCGACCTGACTTGGGATTTGCAGACAAAACATTATCTTAATTCATGCACGCTCTCACCGTTCAGCATTGGGCCTTAGCCAAGCGTATTCTTTGTTACCTAGTTGGCACGTCTCATAATGATCTTCAGCTCTATTTCTCTTCTCCTTTGGTTTATTCATGCTTTCTCTAATGCTGATTGGGTGGGAATACAAATGATTATTCTTCCACCGGCGGTTATTTGGTCTTTTTTGGGCGTAATATTATTTCCTGAAGCTCCAAAGAAACAACATATCGTTGCTCGTTCTTCCACGAAGGCTGAGTATCATTCTGTTGTTGCTATTGCTGCTGAGCTTAATTGAGTTACATATTTATTGTAGTTTATTGGTTACTCGTCCTCTCAGACTCCTGTCATTTTCTGCAATACTATTGGGGTGACTCAGCCTAGTGCTAATCCAGTTTTCCACTCTCGGATGAAATCTATTGCCATTAAATTTCACTTTTTCCGTGGTCAGGTCCAACATGGTCACTTGTGTGTTGCACATGTCTCAAGTGCTGATCAGTTAGCTGATGCTCTCATCAAACCCCTTACTCACACTCTTTTTCATCATTTTTGTGTCAAGCTTGGATTAGTCTTTGATCGTCCAGCTTGAGGAGGTGTATATATTAAATAGTCCATCCGTCCCATTTTGTTTGCCCCATTTGATTTTTCAAATAGATTAAAAAAAATATAGTTAATGCTTTGAATATCATTAAATGATCTAATATTTTTACATTTATGTCCTTTAAGTAGTTGTTTAAGCATTTAATGTTACACATTTTTATTGTAAATATTATAAAGAGGAGGGCAATTGAAGAAATTTGATAATTAATGCACAAAATTGATACTTATTTTTTGGATAAACCAAAAAGGAAACGTGGACAATTAAAACAGAAGAGAATGAGTATATTATATAGTATTATTGATATTCTATTGGTATTGCATTTATTACTGAATTATATTGCATTTACACTTATTAGGGTCTAGAATACTCGTACACATGCATATAATCACGTGTATTGTACACCAGTTGATTAATGAAATCACTTTTCACAAACTTGGTATCCTCTGTTTGAAATATTTCAATGCTCATCTTCAATAGTGAAAAGGGAACATCTACGAAAGTAATTGGCCACAAAACAAGTGCAAAATGTTAGAGAGACGACCTAGACTCAACAGTGATCTTACAAGCATCACCTAGTGAACTCCAAGTGGGGGATTGATATCAACGTCATCGTCGGTTGACTTTTCTGGCATAACATCAGAAACCGTTGACTTCTACGTCAAAGAATAGTAGTTGTTTCCGATGATGATGTTGACGATAATGGTGTGAAGCATATGAAATATCGCTAATAATGATGAAAGAGAAGAATGAAGGATGTGGATGAAGAAAAGAATCCAAGTGGGGGATTGATATCAACGTCCTCGTCGGTCGACTTTTCTGGCATAACATCGGAAACCGTTGACTTCTATGTCAAAGAATGGTCGTTGTTTCCGATGACGATGATGACGATAATGGTGTGAAGCATATGAAATAACGCTAATAATGATGAAGGAGAAGAATGAAGGATGAGGATGAAGAAAGAAAAGAATCGAGAGGATGATGATGTGTGATAAAAATGTGCGGTGCTATTACTAGAGGTTAATCTCTAAGATTTAAAAAGTTCAAGAACCATATTGTAATTGGAATTGGATTTTAATGCGAGATGTGGTGTTATAATAAATGTGGTGCGATAAGTAAATGTAAAAAATAAATGTGATGCCTAAAAAAAAAAAAAACAGATAGCTGTGTGGTGTCCATTAATTTGGGTGTCCAGGTAGAATAAATTTGATGTCCTTAAATACTCACAATTATAATCTTACTCTTGAATTAAAAAATAATAATTTAAAGGTAGAATCAAATTTTTTTTTTGAGTCAAGTATATATAGATACCACATTTTTTTGGGCAAGTACTACTTTTTCTTTAGAGCATTTGCGGGGATACTGTAAATCTTTTTAAAAAATGTATTTCATAGATTTTATCTTTAAATTTAGAAAAAAATAACAATACAATATATACTCTATTTTTACCGTAAAATACAAATTTTGTTATATTTTATTCCATTTTTAGAGCAATTATCCACATTCTATAAATTTTTCTTTATATCAAATACAAATTATAGCACAAGGTTCATCGGTTTAGTGTGAGCCAGATTATAATCCGACATGAATACTAGTGTTCGAACCTGTTAGGGGCAAAAAAAATATATAAATTATAAAATAAAAAATCTAATGCATTTAATGTTGCTTAAAATTTTTTAAACTAGAAAAATATATTTTTGAAACGATAAAATAGACATACCTAAATGCAAGTGCTCTTGAATTTTTTTTTTTCTTTTTTTTCTCTACATTTGTATGAGCAATGGCTTTTTTTTTTTTTTTTTTTTTTTTTTTTCCGGGAAACGAAATATTTTATTAAACGCCGGACTAATGCCGGTAAAATAAAATACAACGCCGGACACCGCCGGGAAAGGCCGGAACAAACCGGACAAAGCCAAAATAAGATTACAACAAAAGCCGGGTAATAGAACGAAAAAGGATGCTGAGCAACAAAGAGTAATTCTCCAAAAGACAGAAAGACGCTCAGACACGGAACCTCTTATTCCAACTATTACCAGACAGACAAGCTAATACAAACATACAAACAATTACACAAAAGAAAATAAAAACAGCAAGCACCGCCAAGATATCACCGTGCCGCGCAGAACTGCACACCCTCCTAAAATCCAACCAACGAACCTCAAGCCGCCGCGGAGATGCCCATGTGACGGTTGGACACTTAAAGATTGCCACTAGTGACCGACAACAACTCGGATCGTTAGCCGAAATAGGAAGCCGAAGACTGAACCTCCGGAAAACAACTTCCCGGAACAAAAACTGGTCAGGTCATCGACCAAGAGCATCCGGCAGCAAGAGCAAAGCAGTAGTAGCCAAACAGTGCCGCTGTCAACCTCCCAAGCCGCAGATCTAAACCACATCATCGAAGAGCGCCACCAAAAGTCGCCGGAGAAGCCAACCGCTCCGCCCAGATCAAGATCAGAAGAGAGGAGCAAAGAGCATCCGGCCAATCATAGCACCGGGCAAGGACACGATGGAGGAGTTAGATCAAGTCAAAACAAAAGAAGCAAGGGAGGAGAAAAAGCCCCAGGACAAACGCCATCGGGGCACCGCCTCCACCAAGACCGACCAAGCAGGAGTCCAACGGTCAGCCCCAAAACCGGAAGACCAGCAATAGGAGGAGTCCAATCGCCGGTATCCATGGTGGTGAGCGGCGGGAAAAAGAAAAAGCAACATCAAACCTAAGTATTTACAGAGAAGGGAAGGAGGAGCCACCTCCGGCGGGGCGCCGGAGGGGCGGAGGCTGTTGCTGTTGTACGAAGCTTCTGGGAGGGAGAGAAAGTTTTCGCCGGCTTTTTTTCAACATTTTTTTATCTATCAATACGAGTGTATGAGCAATGGCTATGGCTCAATATATCACCCTGTGAAGTGCCTTTTTTGTCAGTAATTTGCAAATTTAATCCACAATAGCACACTTTAACACCTTATAAAAGGCTCCAATGTGAGGCTGTCCACAACAATAACACCTTATAACATTTCTTTAACACCTAGTTTTTCGTTTCGGTTACAATTTTTCAACATCCTAAAATAATTTCACTATAACAATCATTCTTATACAATTCTTTAAAAGTCATTTTCTCTTATATCATCAACACCAAACATGACATGATTCCCACCATTTTTCTACTTGGAGAGAGAACAAGATGCACTGTTCATGTTAGCAGACTCCCTATTTTTAGGAAAAGCCTTAATCTAATATAGGGATGGAAAATTCAATTGGATGCCATTGTGGAAAAAAATATTTGGTGTCCTCCCTATATGATGTTTAGAGAGAAGGAAAAAATAACCATTGTGGTCACTCTCATAGTGGAAGGGTGTCTGTCCACTTTTATCTCCACCCTTATGCACAAGTTTCTAGGTATATTTCCTTCAAAATTGTCTAGCAAACCTGTTGAGGATATTATAAATAAGGTATAAATAATTATATTTAGTTGTCTTTTATTATTATTATTAATATTGTCTTGGTGGCTAAGTTAGATGATGTCTATATAAGAATAATTGTACTCTCAATATTATTCAATGAAATACTATTATTCTAAAGTTATGATATGGTATCAGAGCAACTCGATTTTCTCTCTCTAGTTATGTTAATTCTCCCTTAAACCCTAATAATTTTCTTTCAAAAAGAAAGAAAAAAAAAACCCCCACTTCTTCTCCGGCCACTCTATTCGCATCTCCGGTGAGGTTCCGTTCATCCAATTAAACCCAGCTTCCTCATCTCCAAAGCTCCAACCTTTTCGACTCATCTCCCATCTGGTTCCTCTCCAACCATTCCCCAAAAGTTTGAATCAAAAAAAAAAAAAAAAAAAAAACTATACAGCAGAACGCTGCCGGAAAAAGAAAAAAAAAATCCGTTTCTGCACCTCAGAGCATCTCCAACCGTTCCCCCATTTTTTCGCACCATTACACCATTTTTTTCCAACCATTCTACACCAAATTTTACACCAAAAGAAATATTCCAAGAATATTCTAAATTTATGGCTGATTTTGTCACACCAACAAAAAGGGTTTTGGTGTTGGGTTACCCGACACCATTTTTGGTGCAAAAAGATGGTGCAATGGTGCAATGGGGGAAAAATACACCTGGTTGGAGGCAACCCCATTTCACCATTTTGGAAAAATGGTGCCGGGTCTTGCTGCGTTGGAGTTGCCCTCAGCCCATCAGCTTAATCATCTCAAAAGCTTGATTCCTCCAACGTTCCCCCATAAGTTTGTCTCTCCAAAAAAATATATATTTTAGCAGATCATCTCCTTCGCCATCTTGGCGACCATGTCTGACTATCCCCCTTCTCCGGTGCAGCCTCAGCAAATTCTGCGCCTCACACCTCCGTTAATCTCTCGCTTCACCCCGTAATCACAGCAGATTTAGAACTTTTTTTTTGAAGAGTTTTCTTTTGGGATCTTTGACCGTGGTTTTCTAGTCTTTTATTTTTTTACTACAATAATATATATATATATATATATATATATATATATATATATATATATATATATATATATACATATATATATATATATATATTGTTTTACCACCGCACACAAAAAAAAAAAAAAAAAAAAATAATCCAAAAACAACAACAAAAAGGAAAGAAAAAGAGAATGTCAAATCAACTGTCCTTCCCGCACTTTGGTCATGGTTCGGATTTTTCTCGAGACCGGGGTGAGGTTGTGATCGTGGGAAACCTCGTCCCCACACTCCAGCCTTCTATATCTGGTTCAAAACATTCCACTCGCCAGATTTGTGCCGCGCCCGGTCATACCGCATCAGCCTTGCTCTTGCGATATATCGCGCGCTCTCCCTCCTAACGCATATGCGTCGTCTCCACATCACAACTTTAATTGGATTGCGGATACCGGGGCCACTCACCATATCACTCATGATCTTCGTGACTCTCAACCTATCTTCTCGCACCTTATGTTGGACCCGAAAAAAAGTGCATGTAGGCGACGGTACAAAGTTTACATATTACTCATTACGGCTCTTCTTGTGTTACTTCCCCTTCCAGTACATTTATTTATCTAATATTCTTGTTACACCCTCTATTACTAGAAACCTCTTATCTGTGCAAAAATTTGCCTCTGACAATTCCGTGTATTTTGAATTTCATGGGTCTTATTTTCTTGTCAAAGATTACTCCGGTCACACCCACCTTAGGGGATTTGTAAAAGATGGCCTATATCACTTCTTTACCCCACTTCACCCTCCTCTCGCTCCTCGCTCACGCCTCGCCTCCTCTCCACGACCCTCTACCACGTGGCATCGAGTGTCTCGGGCATTGTTCTTATTCCAGACTCCGTCAAGCCTTAAAACGCTGCTCCTACCTTCACCCCTACTAAGCCATCGCCTTACGCCTGCGTGCCCGTGTCAATTGGCTAAAAGTCATCGCTTCCCGTTATACACTTCTGAATTCACCTTTACCGCTCCTTTGGACCTGATTTACTCTGATGTTTGGGGCCCCTATTATGAACCCTCGATTTACGGTTCCCGTTATTATGTCAGCTTTCTGGATGACTTCACAATGTATCTATGGCTATATCCCCTGAAACATAAATCCGATGTTGAAACTATCTTTCCTCACTTTCTTGCTATGATTGAACGTCAATTTAGCACCAAACTAAAATCCATCCAAACCTTTGGGGTGGTGAGTACCGTCGCGTTTTTACTCTTTCTCTTACCTCTCTTGGCATCCGCCATCGCTTTTCATGTCCCCACACCCACGAACAAGTTGGTGTCATTGAGCGCCGCCACCGCCAAATTGTTGAGGTCGGCCTTTCCCTTCTTGCCCAATCTAACATTCCACTTCTATTGGGAGGATGCCTTCATCACCGCCACTTATATTATCATCCGTCTTCCTACCAAAGTCCTCAAGGATAAGTCGCCTTCGAAATGGTTTATCATCGGTTCCCTTACTATACATTCTTTCGTGTCTTTGGCGTTCTTGCCGGCCCTATCTCCATCCCTAAAACCACCACAAACCGATTTTCGCTCCAAAACTTGCATCTTTCTTGGTTATAGTCCTTCCCACCATGGCTACAAATGCCTGGACCTTGCTTCGTCGTATCTATATTGCTCGCCACGTGGTTTTCGATGAATCCGTCTTCCCCATACGCCCGCCCACCAAAACTACGCCGATAATCTCACCGCCCCACTTCCTGCCTTCCCGCCAAAGACTATGCAACATCCACCTTCCATGCCGGCTCCCTCCAACCCAGCTCCATCCCCTCCGGCTCCCGCTCCCGAGGCTTCACCACCCACCTCCCCTGTGTCCATTTCAGCCTCGGCCTCTCCAGAGTCGTCTCCTTCTCCACCTCCTCCCACTCATACAATGGTTACTCGAACCAAAACCAACTCCCTCAAACCTATATCTCGGCCTGACTTTATCCGTTACCCGCTTCCTAAAGCCCTTGTTGCTTCTACCAAATCCGTGGACCCTACTTCTTGCACTGACGCCTCTAAACACCCGAATTGGCATAATGCTTTGAGAGAGAAAATTGACGCGTTGTTGCGCAACCTGACCTGGGATCTTGTTCCTCCGCATCCTCGTATGAACATTGTGGGTAATAAATGGGTCTATCGTACTAAACGTCATGCCGATGGTCGTTTTGAACGTCACAAGGTCCGCCTTGTGGCTAAGGATTTTCATCAGGCCGAAGGGGTTGATTTCATTGACACTTTCAGCCCGGTTGTCAAGCAGGTCACCATTCGTCTTCTTTTGTCTCTTGCTGTTTCGCAGGGTTGGTCTCTTCGCCAGGTGGATATTCAGAATGCTTTCTTACATGGGCATTTATCTGAGCCCGTTTATATGCAGCAGCCGCAGGGGTTTGTTCACCCCGATTATCCTGATTATGTATGCCGTCTTCGCCGCAGTCTTTATGGCCTCCGTCAGGCCCCTCGTGCTTGGTTCTCTCGCTTCACCGATGTCTTGACTTAGTTTGGGTTTGTCGGTTCTAAAGCTGACACCTCCCTATATATTTATTCCCGTAATGGTGCTCGTGTCTATGTTCTGATTATGTGGATGATATTGTTATTACCGGCTCGGTCGCCTCTCTTGTTGAGCAAGTTATCTCTTATCTTGGTCGACACTTTCCGGTTAATGACCTTGGTTCTCTATCCTATTTTCTTGGCATTGAGGTGCTTCCTACCTCCGATGGGCTATTTCTCACTCGCCGCAAGTATATCTTCCGGCTTCTCCAGCAGCCTCTCCGACAAGGCCAAGCCTTGTCGACACCTATGTCAAGATCCGCCCGCCTCACACGGACGACGGCCCTCCATATGCCGATCCTTCGCTTTACCGCACTATTGTTGGCGGTCTCCAGATCTCGTTTCACTCGCCCCGAAATTGCGTTCGCGGTCCACAAAGTTAGTAAGTATATGCATTCTCCTACCGAAGCTCACCGGGTTGCGCTTAAACGATTCTGCGTTATCTTAAGCACACGGTCTCCGATGGTCTCTTCTTCTCCCGCCGGTCATCTATTTCGCGCCGGGCTTATTCTCGATTCCCGATTGGACGCCGGCGGTGATAATCGCTGTTCTGTTGGGGCATATTGTGTCTTCCTTGGTGATAATCTCATTAGTTGGCGCGAGAAGCAAAGACTTGACCGCTTTCAAGAAAGCAAAGACGAGGCCGAGTATAAGACCCTTTCTAACCTTGCCGCCGAACTTCGGTGGCTTTTGCGTCTTCTTCGTGAGATGCATGTTCCTTTATCTTCTCCGCCTACTCTTTGGTGTGATAATCCTGGTGCCACCTACCTTGCACACAATCTGGTGTATCATGCCCACACGAAGCACATAGAGATCGATTTTCACCATGTTCGTGAATTAGTTGCAGCTCGCAAGCTCGACATCTCTTTTATCTCCTCGAAGGATCAGTTAGCCGATGTCCTCACCAAACTGTTCGCCCAACCTCGTTTTGCCAGTTTTTCCAATCTCCGTGTTCACCACTTCACCATTGGATTGTGGGGCGTGTTGAGGATATTATAAATAAGACATAAATAATTATATTTAGTTGTCTTTTATTATTATTATTATTATTATTATTATTATTATTATTATTAATGTTGTCTTGATGGCTAAGTTAGATGATGTTTATATAAGAACAATCAGATTTCAATATTATTCAATGAAATACTATTATTCTTAAGTTATGATAAAACCTACTATATATTATTAATATATTAGTTTTTATTTCCTGGCCCTTTTTTTTTCAAGTTTTTAAAGCCACCTCACCATCTTTTACCGTGAAAAATAAGTCATTGTAGTACACAAAGTTTATCAAATTAAAATAATAATATAAACTTGCACCTTTTGTCAAACCCATTTGAAATAGCATTTCCATTGCCAATCCTCTATGTATCAGTCGACTGAAATGGGGATTTTGGAAAATCAGGTTTTGACCCTCCTTTCAATCAAAGTTGCAAAAGAGATTACATTCGGTTTTAGTGATAACGCCGATAATATTGTCGTTAATACACACTTAACGATAATATTATTGTCATTATATCACCCCAATCTTGATCTCGCACATCAACCCATTATTGGCGTATGATCGAGACCCATTTTACGCCAATAATAGTGGCGTAAAATGACCTTTACGTTGTTAATAACAGGGTGAATTTTTGAATTGTCAAAGAACTGATTATTGGCGTAACGAGCCTATTTTACGCCATTATTATCAGCGTAAAATATTTTACGCTGATAATAATGGCGTAAAATAGGCTCGTTACGCCAATAATCAGTTCTTTGACAATTCCCCGCTATTTCTATGTTATTTATCTGTGAATTGCTTACCACAAAACAAATCTTAGCTCAACCAAAACCATAAACAAATTCTCCAAAATCCCGTGTTTAATCTTCAAGTTTGGTATCATCAAACAAAGAGGCTGCTCCATCAAAGAAGCAAGAACATGGGTATCTATTTTTGTTTTTTTGCAACATCCATCTCAGTTTAACCCAGCACTTTATGTTGTTTTGAGTTTCATGAAGAAGATGATTATTAGTTGCTGAATTAACGCCTATGTCTGTATGCTTTTACAATAGATTGTTTGTTATTGGCGTAAAGAGTATTAAGATATAGGGATATTGTGTTGAATGATGAAGTTTGTGTAAATTGGTGTGTAAATTGTGATGAACAGAATGATGAAGACGATGAACCAGTTTTTGGCGTTAAACATGTTTTACGCTATTATTATTGGCGTTAAACCTGTTTTACTCTATTACTATTAGCGTTAAAATGTGTTTTACGCCAATAATATTGACGTAAAAACAGGTTTAACGCCAAAAACAAGTTATTTTTTAAATTTTTTATTTTTGGTTGAGAAAAGCAATTTTTTGTGATCATATAATGTTTACTATGATTTCATAATTATTTTCACATAATTAGTATGTAATATATTAAGTATAATATATACTAATTATGTGAAAATGATTATGAAAATATACTAAGAATTTTCACATTATTTCCTAATTTTCACGTTATCATACGTATAATATATATTATATACTCATTATGTGAAAATTGGGTTTTTCCCTTTTAGAGTCTTTAGTATCATATTTAATATATAATTGTGTTTAGACTTTTTATCATTTCAGATCTTTAGTATATATATATATATATATATATATATATATATATATATATATATATATATATATATATATAATTTCCTTAGTATGATTTTTCTAATTTAATAACTTAGTATATGCATATGCCTAATATTACTGACCATGTAACCTAACCAAATGATGTGCATATTCATTAGCAAAGTGATGTGCAAATGCAGATATTTAATAGCCTTGTATCATATTTAATTCTCGGATTGCCTTTAGCCTTTTTATCATTTAATATCTTTAGCATTTATGTATATAATTGCCTTAGTGTGATTTTTGTAATTTAATGGCTGTGGAAATATTACTCAGCAGACTCAGTCTGCTGAGGCTTCAGCAGGGTGCTCAGCAGATTGCTGAGCCTTAGGATTTCGTGCATAATATTTTGTACACCTTATTTAATTGTAAAATTAATTGTAAAAGACATATTAATTGTGAGTCATATAAACAATTAATATGTCAAACTCTAGTTTACTTTATGTCATAGACATAACTTTTACTTTTACTTTTGCATGCTTGCCGCCCACATCTACATACTCAAGTGGTCGCCAAGCTAGCTAGCTAGTCTCTCTATCTCAATTGTATCTATTTATACATCTTTTTACTCAATGAATAAACTAAGTTGAAGTTTACTCTTGTGTTTATCACATTCTCAAACTCTCTTCATGGTAGCAGAGCCTTACTGAGTTCTAAAAATCCGCTGCAAAACTCAGATCTTTTTCAGACAAATGTCAACATTATCTGATGTTTCATCTTCTTCAGTAGACTCACAGCTGCCTCAGCAGACTGGGATAACGGAACACTCTTCTTTTACAAATCATAAACTTGATGGTAACAATTACTTGCTATGGTCAAGGTCTATGAAAATGTATATCTCCGGCCAGGGCAAGATGGGATATCATGTCTGGTTCCAAACACCGCTTCTTTAAACCGACCCCAAGTTTGAAGCATGGGAAACAGAAAATAACCAAGTCATGACCATCCTCACGAGGTCTATGACAAAAGAGATCGATGAGAACTTCATGATGTATGACATCGCTAAGGAAATGCGGGACAATGCCGAGACCTTTACTCAAAAAGGACAATACATCTCAAGTCTATGAACTCAAGCTCGATTCAAAATTGCGACAAGGGGATATGTCTCGTAATTCAATACTTTAATCAACTATCTAAGGCATGGCAACACCTAGATATGTTGGAAACTCACCCTGGAATGATGTTAAAGATGTTGCACTCTTTAAAGACATTATCGAGAAAAGAGAGTATTCAAATTCTTCATCGGATCGAATCCTACTCTTGATGATGTCGAGGTAGAATTCTTGCTACTAAACCTCTTCCAAATCTCAAATCCATGTTTGCCGAGGTCAAACATGAGAAAAGCAGGAGGAAAGTGATGCTTTCAACCCCCTGCCGACAACCCCATCAAAGTGCCACCGCCGATCATCGAAACCTCTTTGAGGCTATCGAGGCTTACAGGAAGCCTCGCCGATAAAATCGAAGCCGTTTCGTGACCACCGCAAACGCACTAATCACACCAAGGACACTTGCTGGAAGCTACATGGCAAGCCTAACTCCTCCAAGACCTCCGGACCGCCAAGGAAAGTCAGGCGAGATACATAAGTGAGGAAGAAGATGACAACAACAGTTGAATGCTCTCACTTTGTCGCATTCAAAGCCTTCCTAACTCAACAAAAGGGAGGTAGTCACTCACCGACATAGCCTCTCATGCCAAGATCTGTAAATTCTACTCATCTATTAGTAATGAAACCTGGATTGTTGACTCTGGGGCCTCATCCCATATGACGGGTAATAAAAATCTCATTACTCAACTTAAGCCATGTCCCCAAATTCACAATATTAAGCTCACTCACGATGGATCTATCTCTAAAGTGTAAAAGGTTTTGGTCGGTCGACTTACTAATAAGATATGCTGCAGAATGTCCTATTTGTTCCAAAATTAGATTGCAATCTCATATCTCACAAGAAACTTACTAAAGATTTGAAGGCTCGGATTGTTGTTTTTAATGAGAATCGAGTGCACATTCCAGATCATTCCTCAAAGGCGTTGATTGGGATCGCTAAACCTTGCTCAGTCTCTTTGTGGTCAACCTCGCTGAAGACGTAAGATCGAAGATCGAATCGCCTCAAGAGACTGCACTCAAAACCTAGACAATATCATGTTATGGCATTATAGACTAGGACATCCCGATTTTAGTTATTTAAAGTCTATAGATCCTGAATTGTTTAAAGGTTGTAATTTGAATGATCTTCAATGTGATATTTGTCGGCTTGCTAAACTCACCAAATCTGTGTATGCAAAATTACCTTACTTACCATCCACACCATTCACCTTAATTCACAAAGTGACGTATGGGGACCTCAAGAGTAAAAAGCATAACAGGAAAGAGGTGGTTTGTTACCTTTATAGATGACCACACCGTAACCACTTGGTTATTTTTAATGAAGGATAAGTCCAAGTTGGACCCATCTTTCAAGAATTTTACAACATGGTCTTCACTCAGCTTTAACACTAAGATCAAAATCTTGAAGACTCGACAATGCTCTTGAATATTATGAGTCTCATCTCAAGAATTTCTTGATGGATAAAAGGATTGTCCATATCGAGTAGTTGTGTTGAAACCCCTCAAACCAAAATGGGGTTCTTTGAGAGAAAGAACAGCATCCGCTTGAAATGGCTAGGTCTATTATGTTTACCACAAATGTTCCAAAATATATGTGGGGTGAAGCCATATTGACTTCCACATACTTAATCAAGAGACTTCCCAAAGCAGGTACTAGGCTTCAAAACTCCTATCAAAACCCTACTGGACACACACTCCCGCCCCATCTTATTTCCCAGATTACCTCCAAAATCTTTGGTTGTACTTGTGTTTGTCTATATCCATGCCCAACATGAGAAGCAAACTTGATCCCAAAGCTCACAAGTGCATATTCCTAGGATATGCAAAGGACAGAAAGGTTACAAGTGCTACTCTCTTCAAAAAAGATTTTACAATTCTATGGATGTAAAATTTTTTGAAAGGACTCCCTACTACAAAGAAGTCCACTGAGGCGATCATCGATGGAAACTCGATAGAAATTGACCTAAACCCTTCCTTCACAGAACTCTTAACCTCAAAGAACCTCATCGATCCAAGAGATCGAACCCCAGCACCTCTATCGACTCACAAAGAGCCTCATCGATCCTCAAGAACTAACCTGACTCAGAGTCTGCGACCACGAGCCTGGCCGACACTCAAGCAATCTGCGAGATCCTCAAGCAGCTTCATCGACATTGATGATGGACTATTGCTCTAAGGAAAGGGAAAGATCATGCACCGATCATTCTATTCATACTTATTTATCTTATGATCGCTTGTCTCCTGTCTTTGCCATGTTTACACAGGACTGGACTCTCACTCTATCCCTAGAAATATTCGGTGAGGCCCTTCAAAATGATAAGTGGAAGGTCTTCTGTTAAAAGCGAGATGATCGCTCTCCTGGATAATCATACTTGGGACCTCACAACTCTTCCCAAAGGCAAAAGACATTAGCTGCAAATGGTTATTCACTATCAAATACAATGTCGATGGTACAATTGACAAGTACAAAGCCGATTGGTAGCAAGGGATTCACTCAAACTTATGGTATTGACTATAAGGAAACTTTTGCACCAGTGGCAAAACTCAACACCGTCAGTGGTTCGATCTCTCTAGTCATGTCCAACTTGACTCGGCCTCTACACCAATTGGATATCAAAATGCTTTTCTCAATGGTGATCTCACCGAGGAAGTCTATATGAATGTACCTCCTGGTTTTGTCAATCCCCACACTCGGGGCAAGGTATGCAAACTCGGAAATCTCTATATGGCCGAAGCAATCCCAAGAGCCTGGTTTGGAAAACTCACTACCGTGGTTAAAGCTGCTGGATATCATCAATGCAACTCGATCACACCATGTTTGTCAAGACAACCAACCAGAGGAGGTCCATTCTAATTGTTTATGTGGATGATATCATCCCATCGGGAAGACTCTATCGAGATCCAAAACTTGAAGACTCTCTTACCGCAAAGGTGTTCCAAGTTAAAGATCGGGCTACCTCAAGTACTTTCTTGGTATGGAAGTAGCTAGAAACACCAATGGCATTTCGGCTCTCCAAAGGAAGTATGTCTGGACTCATCAAGGAAGCGGCATTTGGGATGCAAACTCTCAGATCTCCGTGAGACCCCCTACCATACCTCATCGCATGGTGACATTCTTTGTCGAGGAAAGAACAATATCAAAGGCTTGTAGGCAAACTCATATACCTTTCTCACACAAGACCTGATATTGCATATGGGGTCACCTCAGTCATCAATTCATGCATTGCCCTACTTGAGCAACATTGGGATGTAGTGAATAGATACTGAGGTATTTAAACTCCACTCTGGCCAAGGCCCTGCACTTCACCAAGTCTCTTGATAGATCAATCAAGCGTCTACACCGATGTTGATTGGGTGGATGTCACATTGATGAGGAGGTCTACCACAAAGCTATTGCTCATATATATGGGGAACTCGGTTACTTGGAGGAGCAAGAAATAACCCTCTTTTGTGTCAAGAAGCAAATCCAAGCGAACTCAGGGCACTTGTACTTGGCATTTGTGAAGCTCTATGGCTAAAAAGTGGTACTCGACCGAACTTCAAAGAATCAGACAAGAACCTATCACACTCTGTTGTGATAATAATTCAACCTTATGCATGGCGAGAAGATCCAGTCCATCATGATAAAACCAAGCATGTGGACATTGATGATTACTTTCAAGGAGCTGATTGATGCCAAGATTATTCAACTCAAAGATGTTCCTCAAGCAGATCGAATCGTCGATATTCTTACCAAGGCTATTCCACCTCTTATGTTCAAAGAGATTAAGTAGCAAACTTGGTTGCATCAACATATACTGCCCGATTTGAGGGGGTGGAAATATTACTCAATGAGACTCATCTGCATTGAGGCTTCACAGGTGCTCACAGATTCTTTGAGCCTTAGGATTTCGTGCATAATATTTTGTACACCTTATTTAATTTTAAAATTAATTGTAAAAGACATATTAATTGTGAGTCATATAAACAATTAATATGTCAAACTCTAGTTTACTTTATGTCATAGACATAACTTTTACTTTTTACTTTTGCATGCTTGCCGCCCACATCTACATACTCAAGTGGCGCCCAAGCTAGCTAGCTAGTCTCTCTATCTCAATTGTATCTATTTATACATCTTTTTACTCAATGAATAAACTAAGTTGAAGTTTACTCTTGTGTTTATCACATTCTCAAACTCTCTTCAATGGCTTAGTATATGCATATGCCTAATAGTCCTGACAATGTAACCTAACCAAATACGACGCCGACGAAATAACACATAACACATAACACATAACACAAATAAGAACGAACAACGACAATAACATCGACGACTTCCGTCGCGCGCTTACGGTGAAAGCCTCCACCCTAAAAGCGAGGTTCTTGTAGGTATAGGTTGTTTTCGATTCCACTCATTCCTTCTCACCAGTTATGGCCTTCCTCATGCCTGCAAGAAATGAGGTCCTATAGGACAACTCGTAGAGGATTTGTAGGTTCTCTTGTTCATCTCTCCACTCAAAGAGACTTGGTAAAGCCTCACCGGAAGTGAGGCATCCCAGTAGATTATGTTTTTCGATCTTTGTTTCGCCGGATTCGTCCGGCATCTCCATCACTCCTCCCGTCGTGGCACCTCCGTACCTTAAACATCTAACAACCGGAAATTCAACAAAATCACACTGAGATCCAAACAAACAAAACATCACCGTAACTTGGATAATGAATGGCTACACTAATTTCCAATCTTATGTATATATATACTGTCAAGAACGGATATGCAAGTGTATGTGTTCAAATGTGTGTGTCTGTTTGTGTCATATATATATATATGTGTGTGTGTGTGTGTGTGTGTGTGTGTCTGTATGTATGTATGTATACATGACACAAACAGACACACACACTTTCATAAACGAATATCATAAGGGTTCGGATATCGTGTGTGTATGTTTGTGTATGGTATGTATAAATATATATACAGTGACAAACGGATATTATTTGTTTCATGTATATATGTACATTGGATATCGTAGTCGTGTCGAGTTCATTTTCATACTGTCCAAAGTTGTAACAGTATATATATATATATATATATATATATATATATATATATATATATATATAATTGTTACAAATATAAGGTTATATACGTAGAAGTTGGCATTATATTTATATGTATGTGTGTGTACAATTTCCCTATATATAGATATACACACACCTATACATACACACACATATACTTACACGGACCTATTTCAAAGTTTCAAATTACTTGTGGATACTGACGAGTGGTTATTGATTTTTTCTCAGGTGACAACATGTTGGGTATTTCATTTACTTTGAATGGGAAGTGGAATCACAAATCCGATAAAGAATGGTCTTATTCGAATGGAACCGCTTATATCACTTGCGTGAACAGGAATATTTCCTTTGACGAAATGACGGAGAAAATTTACAAGAGAGCCGGCATTGATCCTCTTGGGTATAACCTGAACATTAAAGCCTTGTACACGACCGGTGGAACACACCAGACGCCTCCTGTTGAGATTTTAGACGATGACTCATGGTACGGTTACATTTGTGAAAAATTAGCAAATATTCCCGTGAAACTATGTGTTGATGCCAAAAAAGTGGTTAGTTATGATCCTCCGAGAGATATGAATGAGACCATGATTGATTTAAATGAGTGCACGATTGATTTAAATGAAGAAAACTACGGTGAAGGTTTTCCCAGTAATGATGACAATCTTTTTCGTTGTGCTCAACCAGAGAATTTCTCAGCAAGGGTTCCTGATATTTATCCTCTTGATAACGGAAGAGAAAGATCGGATCATATGCCAGATTATGGGGTTTCTAATACACTATACTCGTCTGATCATATACTCAGTGAGGTACCAAATACATCATTCACTGAACTACTGTTTGGTAGCTCCAGTCAACCTTATAACGACGCTACAACAGCTCCGACTCTACCAGTTTTGAATACAAGTCGTCGATTACGTGGTGGACCCCAAATTGTGAATATGAGTCATAACGCTCCACCTACAACGAATTATACTGTTCCGACTATTCCAGTTCAACCAAGTTTTGGCCTTGGCAGTTCATTTTTAAACCAGTGTTGCACACCATGTTGAGTCCCGACACACATATGGCAGTAGCAGTCGTGATGGAGGGAGTGATTTAGGTGATTTTGGAGACAGTCTTCCGCCAATTGAAATACCATTGTGCCCTAGCACAGGGACGATTACCATTGAAGACGAAGATGGTTTGTATGTTGGAAGGTTGTTCAAAAACAAAGATGAGATGCGTGACATATTACGATATCACGCAATGAAGAATAGGTATCAGTTCAAACTGAAAAGGTCTGATACGGATGGGATGACTCAAAATCTTCCTACAAAAACATTTGATTAAGAGCATCCCACCTCATATCTAACTCGGATTATTTATTCCATCTTTGGGTAAACCCGCATTCCCCTGTGTTTGATAACAAGGGTAGGGAATATGCGTCATATGACGAGGAGACACTCTTAAGTAGGTTCCCTGATGATGGGGATAGACATTATTTCGAGAGAAACTGGATTGGTAGAGCCGTAGTTGCAGAGAGGAGGTTATCGTGGGATAGTTTGCCTACACTCTTGAGAGACAGATTGCTCATAATTGGGTGGTCTGGTTTCGCTAACACCCCTGATGCAACGGTGAGTATGAATCGGTATATCGTTCGTGAGTACTATGCAATTGTTGAGAGTAGGATACTTTGGGGGAGGACCGCAAGCACACCGCAAAGCCTCCGAGGCGTTACCGTTAGTTTGGATGCGGGGTGGATCAACCGCTACTATGGCATTCCAAAAGTCCCAGACGGTGAAGAATTTTTCAAGCATCATCCTATGAGTGTGTTGGACAATGGGATGGATTTGATGTATGAACTGGCTAATGCATTTGGTGGGACTCATCTTTGGGGTATCGAAAGGACAATTGATGGTTTGGTTGAATATATTCCAGCAAGATTAAATGCCGAGTGGGTACGTGTCCTTCTTATGTTTCTTGCGAATCGCGTCCACGGTACCATACATCACGTTCAACCAAACTTGGATATTGACGGGTCCGTTTCCGTCAGGTAGTTTGGAAGGAAGACTTGGACGTGGGATATCTGGCCTCTTCGTGGTGTTCCGATCAATGAGGTTATCGCCGTCGGACGGTGGCGTTTATCGATGTTGGTGATGAACTCGCGGTGGTAATATGAAAACAATAAATATGAGAGAGAGAGACAACAGTGCTAATAGAAATAAATGCGCAAAAGTTGTTCTATATATTCATTAATGTCATAGTGGGGGTATTTATAGGGAAAGGATAAAGCTGTAAAAGACTACTCGTGCTAGCGGCGCCGATGCCCGATGATGATGGCGATTGGCCTCGCATTCTATCTAAGCTTATGAACTTTCCATTTACTGGTATTCTCATAGGAATGGGCCCGCAGTGCTGCGGGGCGGCCCCTTATGCTTATGAAGATGGCGGGATGGCCAAGAAGTTGGCGACGTCGGCGCGCTTATGCTCGAGGAAAGAGTTTGACTTATGTCCTCGACGAGTTGACCGGGATAATGGGACCGTGTCAGTTCCGATCATCAATGGACCCTACTCGCGCGGAAATTTGTTGCGGCGTAGAGTAGTATATCGTCGATGAGTCTCCTTTGTCGAACACTCTTGAAGACAAAAGTTGAGCGGACTCAGATTAGGGATACAAACTCGTAGAGCCTCATCAAAACCTTTCTTAAGAAAAACCGGTGGGAAAAAATCTTAAGCAAGGAAAAGAGTACTCGCTTGTATCGAGAAATCTCAAGACCGCTCCTTCAGAGAAGAGGCGGGTTTGCGACATGAAGTTGATGCAACATATCCCGCGAGCGCCGTGAAGTTGAAGCTATACGAAAGGCCCGCCAATCACTACAAACGGGTTTCCTCCTCCTAGTACACGTTAGTGGTGATCTCGGAGTCGTCGTCGCGCCGGTAGTTCGCGATCGGGCGCAAGCAACAAGTGGATCCGACCTACCAGCCGCCCTTTCGGATATAGAAGCGATCTTCTCTCATCCGTCGCCTACCAGTCGCCCTCCTCATATAGAAGCGATCCTCTCTCATCTTGGATCTCACCATGGACTCGGTGATTGTAAGGGGCCCAATCCTGGTGAAAGACGCTTTGCCATTCTTCCCAGACAGCGTCGACCATGGCCCCCTGACAGTTTCCATCCCGGACTAGACGCACAAACTTTTTGAACAGCTTTGCTTTGTGCGGTCTCAGGATCCGATCGCCGATGAATACCTCTCGATCCTCCCGTGAGCCTCGCAGGACTGGATTCACTTATCTCGCCTTCCTCCTCACGCCTAACTCCGCAATCTCAGCAAAGCAAGAAGGCGGCAGCGGTATCAAGATTCTTTTCCATTTCCACTCGTGGTATTAAAATTGGGGTTGTTCTTCCCGAAGGGTTATGGAGGAAGTGCAAGTGGATTCCAGATGCTCGTTGCCTTTGTAATCCTCCATAAATTCAGTATTCAACATTATCCGACCGAGACATTCTTGTTTTTCCGGGATTTTGTAAGGAAGAAACGAGTGATTCGAATGGGAGAAGAAGCATCTGTGGAGGAGGCAAGAAACGGGCTGGCTTTTTATAGAGGAGGTGGCGTGTTTGGCATTGATTACCATAATGGTGGATGCATGTAACGACGGTTATCTCAAGAGACGGTCATAATGACCGGCGAATGATGGTTATTCCGAGAGGTTTACCGTCATTATGAGCATTCGGGAAGGACGGTTATTTATGGTGGGTAGTCATGGGCTATTTTTCGTCGAGAATAGTCCCTAGTCAAAGTAGCCCTATTAAACACGGCTAAAACTCGGAAGACCACCAATGATGGCTTTTGAATCGCTCCATCCGTTGGGATACCTGGACAGTTGTGGACGCAGCGCGAGGAGATGCGATGACACTCGCGGATTGCGATTTGAGGTGCACAAAGATGTAGCGATCCGTATATGCCGCGAGGAGCTGTTTCGTCGCCGCGATCGCGCTTTGAGAGCTTGCGATGTAAATCGTCCTGCGGTCGTTGGTCGACCGAGGTCGACATGTTGAGGTGCACAAGATAGAGCGATCCGGATATGCCGCGAGAGTCGTACCGTCGCCGCGATCGCGCTTTGAGAGCTTGCTATGTAAATCGTCTGCGTTTCGTTGGTCTCGACCGAGGTCGACATGTTGAGTTTCGGGATTTAATCATTTTCTCGCGATCCAGGCGAGATGGCGAAGTCATTTGTGTTGGCGAGCTAAAATCGCATAAGCGAAGCTATTACGGTGGCGTGCCACGTGGGAGCAATACAAATGGGCTGCGAACGCCGCGTATCATTAAATGTGGCGCCCTTTCGGCTTCCGAAGGTGACGCGCCGTAGGACGTGACGGCCGGTAATGATGGCGTTTCGCTTTCACGCAAATTTCAAATTTCAAAGCGCCGTGTCGGATTCCAAACTTTTCGCTTCCCGCCGTAAACCCGAACCGTTGGATGAAGATAATCACAACCGCTGGTTGGTTGATCGCTCGTCTATTTAAGCGGGTGTTGCCCCTCCTTTGCCACTTTTGAAAAAACCTCCTCAAAAATTCCCAGGCTGATCAAGCCAGAAATCAAGGGCATCCTGTGGTGATTTAGAACCAAGTTTCTAGAATTCTGACGCTGAGGCTGTGTTTGAACTTCATCGGAGTGAGCCTTTTTCAGCGATCGGAGCGATCATCCTTGTCTTCCCAATTTTCTCGCCATCCGGATCATAAAGGTACCATCTTTATCCGATCTAACACCGGGTTTTTCTTTGTTGATCGCCTTTTTGTGGTTGATTCTGGCCTGTATAGATCATAAGTATGCTTTTTGTCCCGTAGATATTCGGATTTTTGAGGTTTTCTAACCGGTGATAGAATCCGTATGCCTAAGCCCTTCTTTTGTGAATTTGAAGCCTGTCAGGATTAGGGTGTGATTTTCAATTTTCCGTGTAGTATTTCTTTATGACCCCGCTGCCCCCCTCAGGCCGTTGGCTTGCGCGGAAATGGGGGCGGTGTCGACTGAACAGCGTTGATCCACCTCTCTTCATTTTGGCAAAGCATGTCGCATAGCGGGGACGACACCGATCAAGAGGAATTTAGTTATGGGGATGGAGGGCCGAGGAAAGGGTCTGGCGGCGAGGTTTCTCCTTCCCATTCTGACGAAGAGGACTCGCGTCCTGCGACTGGCGAGGCCCAAAGGCTACTTATAACGAGGGCACTTCACCGTCAATCCTTGCAGCAATTAGCTCCCAGAGAGCGAATTTCTAAATCCGCCGTGAAAGGATTCAGACGGCGCCCGCCCAAGCCGCAAAGGCGAAGGGGACAGCCGTGGGGGGCACCTAAACTCGCTAGCTCCGCCCGCAGAGGGGAAAATCCAGATCGCCTGAGACTCATGGAGTCTTTGGAAGAGGTGGCAAGTCGAAGGCCATGCATCGCGCCGCCGATGTAGAATGGAGATCTTTGTTGACCGCGGCGCCGACTTTAACACCGCTTATCCGCGCCCGATACCGGCTTTCCGACGACTATCATTTTTGTCCGTGCATGGACCGACAAGAGATGATTATACTTGTGGGCGCCTACCAGGGGACAGCTTGTATGTTCCTTTCGACATTTCTGGCGGGGTTCAGCCCGCTTCGATCCTTTTGGTGGAGGTGATGTATTTGCTTTGGAAGCCTTGCCGGCGGACTTTCACCCTAATCGTGTTAGGACCACTGGCGGCGTTTATTGCGACGTGTCGCCTTAATGGAATTGAGCCCTCCTTGGGCCTGTTTAGGAGTTCCATGATTTCGCCGGCACCCAAACTCGGGTCGTTAGCGTGAGGGCGCGTGAGGAGGCCTCGCCTTTTACCCCGCCGACAACAAAATCTACAAGCTGGAGCAAAGAGTGATGCGGGTGCAATCCAGGGTCGGATGGCCATTCCCGCATTTTGAGAGTCGGGCTACACGCGACTAGACTCAAGTGGCTCAAAGCGAGTGGTTCCTCTCGCAAGCCCTAAAGAAGTAGAGGCGATTGTGGCCTTGATAAGCTCATGGACAGATCCGCGCACAGTCCGCATGATCGGCCGCTCGGATGTTGACGAACGTAAAGTCGGGTAGCGCGAGGATGGCAGTGGATCCCGGTTGTTTGGAGTCGGGATTTTGCCTGCCGTGAACATTCCCCCGCCATCCGTGGAGCTTAGTGATCTCGACTGGGTCGGGCGAGTGCCACTTGGGTAGGAACTTTCCGACGCAATGCGTAAGAGTGTGGCGGTGATTGGTCGAGCCGCCAGTGGTAAAACCATTTCTTCTCTATTTTTGTTTTTGCTAACCCAAAAATACACAAGCTTGGCTTGTGGGTCGTATGGCGCTGGGCACAAATTTCCTACTTTTTTTTTTTTTTTTTTTGACTTGTACATTTCTCGACGCTTCCTCTTTTGTTTTTCTTTTTTAGTGATGCCGCATCCGGTCTTCGCAGAGCGCTAATGTTGCCATCTTTGCTAATGCCGCGAGGAAGACGCGGGAGGAAGAGTTAGCGAGGGCGCAGATCCGTGATCATACCGATCGCTCATGTGGGATCAATCGTGGAGTGACCGTTGTTCGCGCGGCGGTACACTGGCGTCGAGGCGGGACTTCCTCCTGGTGTTGCGACGCGAGCGATTACAAGCTAAGTCCGCCTTCGCCTTGGTGAAGGCTCTGAGCACCGCCCGGTAAGCGGCCAGAGAGTTTGAAGATGTTCTTCAAGACGCCCCCTTTCCCGGAAAAGACCAAGAGTGGATCGCGCCATCCGAGGTTGTCGACCTAGAGGGTCCCGACTCTCCCTCTCAACCTTGCACTGCTTATGAATTCGTGCCGCAGGGCGCGACGGCAAGAAGCTTCAAGCGAGCGCCGACATTCCTCTATACTTTGACGAGGCTTTTGCGCCGATCAATCATCGCCTGACCGGGGTGTGATGATGGAGTCACTCGCTCGGCCGTTCCTCCTCTTCCTCTACTTACCGTAAAATGGAGCTACCGAGGCTCGCCTCCATGGGGACCGGATCGATAAAAGGATTGCTCCTCTCAACATCGGCAACAAATCTATTGATCCTCGCGAGGCTATGAAAGGTCTGCCGTCGCCGAGTACGGGATGTCGGCGCATAAGGTAAATATGTTTCCTCGCACGAATTTCCTTTTATTTTCCAAGTGCTTACTGTGTCTTTCTTAGGTCTCGCGTTGCATGCTCGCCGCTTTAGATACTGTTGAGAAGTTGGTGGAGAGCGAACAGCGAACGGGCGATGAGCTGGCGAAGAAGGCGCAGGAGAACCAGGAGTTGGCGCAGACGATGAAGGACCTGGAGGCCAAAGTTGGCGGTGCCAAGGCTCTATATACCGCTAAAGAAAAGACCTAGGCGGACAAGATAGCGGAGTTGGAGCGCCAAGTTACTCATGAGAAGAATCATCGCAAGAAGGTCGAAGCCGCCTCGATGCCTCGTGGAGCAAAAGTTGAAAATCGGCCGAGGATGCCGCCGATGCCGCTAAGGAAATCGAGGATGCCCGTCGAAAGCTTCGAGGACGCCAAAGACGTAAGGCTGAGGAGGCTATCAAAAGGGCCGAGGACCTTGCCTCGGATGTCCAGGCCAAAATTGAGGCCGCCCTTGCTGAATATAAGGACAGCGCCGAATATTGGAAGGATCTGGGTGACAATTATGACCAAGGCTGCTATCATATGGCGAGGTGTGTCTGTAGGTCGATGCACCAGCAGAGGGTCCCCAACTTACATGATATGGCGGCGTGGACTCGGAGAATTCCTTCAAAGCGTCGAGCTCATTCAATATCATCCCGTGGTTCCATATTCGAGGAGGAGATCGCGGAATACCGCGAGCGATGTAGGTTGATGGTTTACAAAGCGGCGGTATTTCCAGTAGCAAAGAAAAGAGAACATGCGATCACTCGCAAAGCGATCTTGGATGGGGCCAATACAGAGAGGGATCAGCAGCCAGGTGGTCGTGAGGGCGCACCGAGATTCGCAAGTCGGCCTTGATTTCGGAAGCGTTTGATTCTCCTTTTGTTATTGATAAAACTTTGTTGTTGATTTGTAATATTAACTTTGTTTCCGGTCGATGTGGGGCTCGCCACCCTGTTAACTTTGATCCTTCTCCTTCAGGCACACGGGGCCATTGCATGGCCATTTTCGTTTATGCCTTTGTTCTCTCGCTTTGGTATTTTGAGTTGTTTTTGTTTTTGCTAACCCAAAATTGTGCGCTGGGTCGGGCGGCATTGGCACAGATCCTACTTTTTTTTTTTTTTTTTTTTTTTTTTTTTTGTAAAAAGGAAGAAAATATATACACAAGGAACAAAAACTTCCAAAAACGAGAGGACTACATGTAATATCTCTTGAGGTTGTCGGCGTGCCAAGTATTCTCATATTCACGGCCATTCTGTCTTTGAGATAATATGTCCCCTTCTTTAGCTCGCGAGAGATCCAAGGGGTCCCTCCCACCACTCGCCTAATTTTTTTCGGTTTATGTCGGCGGCTTCACATTTAATTAATACTTAAATCTCCTGCCTTGAAAAATGGT